>JACEFZ010004664.1:0-73272 GCA_014155875.1 Cepaea nemoralis
GACATAGACATAACCTATAATGAGGCAAAGAGGTTGATAAAAAGCACTTATAGAACCAAATGGGAATCTGAGCATCCAGGCCATCAGAAGGATGATGCATATTACAAACTCGACCGAAGAGAACAAGTAGCAATCTTCAGACTCCGCACAGGACATAACAGGCTGAAATACCACTTGTTCAATAAACTAAAGATAGGAGATACCGATGAATGTAATTGTAGAACTGGAAAAATGACAGCAAAACATTTGCTGCAGGATTGCCCAACGTATGCAGAACAGAGAAAGATATTTTGGCCCACACCTGCTTCATTTGAGGACAAGCTCTATGGAGATATCAACAAGCTAAAGTTGACCGCAGCTTACTTTAACTACATACAGGTTGACATTTAAAGGTGCATGAAGACCCAGAGGCATGAAATGGAATATTGCTTGGATAGCAAATCCATTATGTGGAAAGTCCAAATCGAAAGCTCGCTGTGTGGGCTTCATAAAAGGTGGAAAAGTGTCCTAGTGGCACGAAATGGAATATTGCTTGGATAGCAAATCCGTTACGTGGAAAGTCCGAATCAAAAGCCCATTGTGTGGGCTTCATAAAAGGTGGAAAAGTGTCCTAGTGGCATGAAATGGAATATTGCTTGGATAGCAAATCCATTACGTGGAAAGTCCGTATCTAAAGCCCACTGTGTGGACTTCATAAAAGGTGGAAAAGTGTCCTAGTGGCACGAAATGGAATATTGCTTGGATAGCAAATCCATTACATGGAAAGTCCGAATCGAAAGCTCACTGTGTGGATGTCATCTGCAGACTGCATACTTCTGGTTTCCGGAAGAACAGCCTATGGTGAACGGAAGGCCCAATATACGGAAGTGAGGCTAAGCAGCCATGTGCAGGACGTGACGATTCCTTGGGTGAGCCCAGTACCAGAGCGCTATGTATCGGCTCTGCAATTATGGAAGCCTCCTTGGATGGCGGGGAATGCCCATGGTCTGCCCCTGCCTTCCCTTGAGGGCTGACCAGGATCTTTGGCTGTTCTATATGGACCAGCTGGGATAAGGGATAACACCACAACAGTGAGAGTCAAACGTCCTAAGAAACCCCCGGGAAGGTTAACCCGGTCAACAAATGCCCGCAGAAGTCGGATGTGTCGGCCTAACGGCGCAAGAACGCAGCTCTGCTGTAAACAGGCACAACGCAATCACATCCGAAAAAAAACTCCGGATGAACGAAGAAGAAGAAGAAGAAGAATTGTAAGAAGACACAGATTATGGTTGTCACTGGGAAGAAGGAAATAACACAATGTAATATACAAGTAAATGGGCATATTCTTAAACAAGTGAATCGGTACTGTTATCTCAGAACATTCATAACATCAGATGGGAAGTGCCTTGAAGAGATTAGAACAAGAATTGCGAGGTAGCCTTTTGCAAGATGAAAAACATATTGACCAATAAAAAGACATCAATTAAAATGAGAAAAAGGTTGAAGTGCTACATAGAACCTGTACTTTTGTATGGGTGTGAAGCGTGGACAATGAGCAGACTAGCTGAAAAAATCTGATGGCTGTGGAAATGCGGTTTCTGAGGAAAGTGCAAAGAATACCATGGACAGACAGAAAAACCAATGAACAAGTCCTTCAAGAAAAAAATGAAGATCGTAAACTAATTAGAGACAGTAGACATAGACAGTCAAAATATTTTAGGCATGTTATGAGAAGAAATGAATTGGAGAACTTGGTGATTATGGCCTTCACCTTATGTGTCAGTGTGCTCTATGCTGGCTTTATGGAACCCCATGCAAGACTTCTGAAGTGGCGTTAAGGGCAGTAGTTTTGCTAATTCTTGTAATTGACAATGAGACTTGAATGAGGTATGGTAGGAATTTATTTCGTCAGCTCTTTCATATTTTTTAAAATAACAGTTAGAGAAAGTTCATTATAATATCTACTTAATTTTTTTGATTATTTTAAGGAAATTGCAATACCATCTTGGCCTAAATATTAGTGTTGTCTGTGCTTGTTTAGAACCTGTCTGTGCTTATTATAGAACCTGTACTTTTATATGGATGTGAAGCGTGGACAATGAGCAGACAAGCTGAAAAACATTTGATGGCTGTGGAAGTGTGGTTTCTGAGGAAAATGCAAAGAATACCATGGACAGACAGAAAAACCAATGAACAAGTCCTACAAGAAACAAATGAAGATTGTAAACTGATTAGAGACATTAGACGTAGACAGTCAAAAATTTTTGGGCATGTTATGAGTAGAAATAAATGAGAGAACTTGGTGACAACTGGCAAGATCGAAGGGAGGAGACCAAAGGGAAGACCAAGAATTAAATACCTGGATGGCCTGGCCATGTGGCATGGTCGAGACACAAACACGAAGCTGATCCACGACTCTGGTGATCGAGTGAGATGGCAAAACATGGCCGCCCACGCTTATCAGCATGTCACATGATGATGATGATGTGCTTGTTTATTTGGTAGGGATCATTGTTTGCTTTTAATTATAGTGAGTCTAGTGGCAGTAATAGTGCTAATTCTGTTAGTTTACACTGCTTTTCGGTCTCAACATTTCATCTGCGCAAGAATTAATTCAGGAATGGTAGTGTATTTGTTTTAATGTTTCTCTTTATATTATTTCAACTATCGTCAGCATTTCTGCTGCACATCCTAATTCTTTCTCAGGATTCTAGTTAGATTAATGTGAGAAGTGATAAAAGATGTCATGGAGAAAAGATAGTCAGTAGTATGTTATCATCACGTAGGAGTTCCTTTGCTGAATGCCATTCTCATCACGGCCCACCAGTAAGACTCTCAATTTTTCATCAGTACTCCTGCCGCATACCTTTTTATGTCCAGGGTGTCTTTAATGTCTGGCGTCCACCTTCATGTTGGTCAACCTCTGGCTCAGTTTCCAGGATTGTGGCCAAAGTATTTCAGTTTGAGAGATTAGGCTGTATATGAGCCAGTTTCATGCCACGGAAAACATTTGGGTACCAGAATTTATAAATGCATCCCAGGAAATGTCTTAGGCAGTAAAGGAGGCCCGGGATTTTTTTTTGGGGGGGGGGGGGGGGGGGGGGCGCTCGCTCGCTGTGAACTCAAGCATAGTCCATAGACACTACTTCTAGTAGTGCTGGACTGAATTGTGCAAGTGGATTTGCTTTCCCTATTAACAGTATCTCTCGCTATTAGGCAAACCCACTCTGACTTCAGAGGTACTTGTAATTTACGTCCTCAAAGTCAAGGATGAGAGGTCAACATTTTTAGTCGAACTGTCCGGTGAAGGGGTTGAACCCCATACCTCAGCATCAGCACACCGGATGTTTAAGAACATGCATTCTTATCCATTCACCCATGCTGACCTATGGTGGCCGGGATGATGTCGACCACATGACCTCTCGAGCACCAGTTGGTCTATAAAAAATATGGGGCTAGCATCATACGCCTGATATGCCTCAAGGTGTGTAGAAAGTGGCCTTTACTGACTTTGGCTGTGTTCTTACTACCAGAAATATATACAGTTCTCAAGATAGCAGTCTGGGTTCATTTCTATATTAAGGAGGCAGATATTTCTAAGCACACTTTGGTTTGATCCAGCCTCACAATACTGGTATTAAAAATTTCCAACATGAAAGAGCTGTGCCTAGGAAGGCAACTTGATAAAATGAGTACTAGAGATTCTTCTGTGAAAGTTGAAGCTGTGACTTCATGCTTCAGTAAACCTTGCTTGCTTGCTTGCTTGTGTTCGCTTGCTGTGATCTCCAGCGTGAAGTCCTGTATGTCGGATGAAGACATCCTGTTGTCCAATATCAGTGTGATGTCATACAGGACCTGCGGTTAGCGTGAGTATCCGTTGTCCCATGTCTGACTTATTGGTGTGCAGACTGGTGGTTCCTCGCCGTGCAGGCAGACACTCTCTGACTTCGGAGGAATCAACGATCCTACTGACTTCAGCCAGGACCCTGAAGGGACCTGTTGCCCAGGATGCTCGGCGAGGATGCATCAATAGGTCTTGGCCAGTATAGAACCCAGTCCTGGTGCCTTGGAAACACCTCTGCGTCCCAACAATAAACCTTTATATCTTTCAACATTTTTCTTCCAGATAAACTTCAGTTAAAGTAAAGGTATTTTTGAATTGGGAAGACCAAGAATTAAATACCTGGATGGCTTGGCCACGTGGCATGATTGAGACAAACACTAAGCTGATCCACGACTGTGGTGGTCGAGTGAGATGGCAAAACATGACCACCCATGCTTATCGGCATGGTACATGAAGGATGGATGGATTTTAAATGTATATTTAATACTTGGTTTTATTCGTTTGATTCAAGGCAACCTATAACAGTGTTACAGATGACACCATTAAATCTCTGAAGAGTCTTATTGGAGAGAAACAAGTTTGTCCAGAAAAAGCTATCAGGGAGCAGCACGGACACGATGAGTCTTATCACTCGTAAGTGCTGGTTTAGGATTTTTATTGCTGGGCTAACTATTTCTAGGCCAGGTAGTTAATTTAATGTAATCAAACCCCACCTCTTCCTCTGGCCATTGATTTAGTGTCTGTTGACAGTGAGATACCTAAAACCTGTGGAGGAAACATCACCATCCTGGGCTTACATGATCAAATGACATGGGATGATTAAGTGACATCCCTTATCTGCCATGGGCTTATATATCTCTGAAATGTTGTAATTGCATTATAATACATGTCTGCTCCGTTATTAACAACTTTTAAGTCATTTGAGTTGAGTTGAGCTAAGAACCGACATCACTGCACTCAAGACATTCCCATACATGCTCCATCCCCTCATTCAACAGCCAGCAAAGAGTCATACTACTAATCGTTCACATCGCTATCTAATTGAAAGTTCTCCTGGTCTTCCCTCTCAGTTTTGAGAATCTTCCAGAACCCCCTCCCACAATCTCATTCTATTAACAAGGTAGAGGTGGTCGTGTACCTGTGGGACCAGGTGGAGAAGGCGGGGGAACAGATTGAGAACCCGTATATGGAAAGAATAAGGTTTTAAGTCATAATTTTTGGACATTTATTTTTGTTTGGTCCAAACATACATTTTGTTTGGCACTGAATTTTCTGATATTAGACAGTCCGTGTGTGTTGTGCTGAATCTATAGTTGGCTGCATCCTAGTATGCCTCTCCACAGATGTGAAGTTTTACTACTGGTTGCGCCCAACCTTCGGGTTTCTGAGCTTGGAGAAGGAAAAGAGAACTGTAACACAGTTCCTGTGGAGATGGCACTATGGTACTGTGTTTCCCCAAAATTAAGACCTACCCATAAAATAAGCCCTAGCACGATTTTTCAGGATGATTTTAATATAAGACCAACCCCTAAAATAAGCTCTAGTTAAGATCGTCAGCTAGAATGAAGTTATTAAACATGCACTTGCATTCAAGTACTTTGTTGATGGCATCGACTTTCCTAAATACCAACTCTCCAACATGATTGCCATGGATGAAGCTGCAGTGTTCATGGGCCTAGGATCTCAAATGACAATTGATCAGACAGAATTGGGGATTTGGAGAGTTATGATGATGTTCCATGAAAACATGACTGTATTTAAATAAATCTAGAATTTTGTACATGAATAAATGTAGATTTTTGTATCTGAAAAAAATAAGACATCCCCTGAAAATACGCCCTAGTGCATTTTTTTAAAGCTAAAATTAATGTAAGACTTGGTCTTATTTTTGGAGAAACATTGTATCTTCTTCCTCTTCTTCTGCTTTTCATCTCTGAATGGAGCATAGGCCCTCAAAAATTCAGGTCAAGCACTTAGTAGATACTTTTCATGATTGGTTGGATTTTGTAGCTACAGTTGTCTACAGGATGAGGTAGATAGTATTTTGCTAACCTTCCTCACCAGCCTCTTACGACATGCTTGATAGGTTACAATGTAGCTATTCACTGCATTCTATATAGATCCCGTAACACACCGGCAATTATGGTACTTGGTCAGGAGAAATCTTTCAGTGCCAACCTTTCTCCAAAAGAAGCACGTCCTTTTCATGGCTCAAACAACCAGAATGCCAATGCATTGGACTTCAGAGTTAAAAATTAGTCTTCTAGAAGATTGACCAACCAATTAGTTTAACCCTTTACAGGGCAGACGTTTGTCTGCTTTGTAGCCCTGAACGGGCAAGAAGAATTTTCAGGTTCGGAAAAATTTTGGGTGACGTTAGTAAAAACATCACATAAAAGTTGTTAGTCAACATATTTTAGTCAAATAAACAGCAAAATGACTGGAAAAGCATGCAGAATATTTTACTCACATGAAGGTTGCAGCTAATCCATACATGAACAGAAATATTTACAAAATATGACACATTGTTTGTGATTGTCAGTCATCTATACGGCAATTTACAAACACATTTTCAGAATTAGAATCACTTTCTTCAAAGTCTTCAAAGTGTGTATGGACACTGCCCATGCTGGTATCACTGATATCTAGCTGTAATTCAGTCATAATCTCCGCTATCACTTGAAGGATCATCGAAATCCATTTTTTCCCATACCGGGGCACGGACGGAATCGGACGATTTGCCCGCTAAAGGGTTAATTGCATTTTTACACACAAACACCCGAGCATATCATGCTCCCTTTTCTAATCTCTGGCTAGTGGTTTCTGATCCCTGGCTACTGGTTTCTGATCCCTGGCTACTGGTTTCTAATCCCTGGCTATTGGTTTCTGATCCCTGATTAGTGGTTTCTGATCCCTGGCTGGTGGTTTCTGATCACTAGCTATGGTTTCTGATCCCTGGCTAATTGTTTCTAATCCCCGATTAGTGGTTTTTGATCCCTGGCTAGTGATTTCTGATCCATGCTTAGTGGTTTCTGATCCCTGGCTGGTTTCTCATCCTTGGCTAGTGGTTTCAGACTATGATAACATCAATACAGCATTGAATACCATGGAGATCACTAACCTATAATCTTTAACACTAAATTAAAACTCTGAAAGAAAATGCATGCATCAAAAACTTATGCACTGTAAATGTTATCTTTTCCCTATGCCTGTGATACACATCATCCATCAAACACAGATTGGGTTTATTGTTTTTTTTAAAAACACTTCCTAGCTTTGAACTCAAGCGTATCCATACACACTACTTCTAGTAGTGCTTGACTGAATTTTGCGTGCTTTCCCTATTAACAGTGTCCCTCGCCATCAGGCGAACCCACTTCATCTTCAGAGGTACTTGAAATTTATGTCAGCACGTCAAGGACGATAGGTCAGCATTTTAGTCTAACTGTCCGGTGTAGGGGTTGAACTCCTTATCTCAGCATCAGCACACCAGATGTTTAAGAACACGCATTCCTATTCATTTGGCCATGCTGACCAATACACAGAATGGTCAAGGAAATGTGCTGTGAAGTGATACTGACTACCACATCATCCATCAAGCACAGATTGGTCAAGGAAATGTTCTGTGAATTGATACTGACTAGCACATTAATCATCAAGCACAGATTAGTCAAGGAAATGTGCTGTGAAGTGATACTGACTACCACATCATCCATCAAGCACAGATTAGTCAAGAAAATATTGTTCTAATATTACCTGGTAGGTATGATGGTGTGGTGGCTCGACCTTGCCTGCCAACCAGAGGTCATGGGTTGGATTTCACATCAAGACAGATGTTTAAAATTAACCTGGGCTGCCATGTTGGCCCAGTTCAATGTGGGTACCAAGAAATGTTTCAGGAGGTTAAGCTGGTGGCCATGATATTGACCATATCACCCCTCAGTGGTCTTCGTGGCAAAGTGGTTAGGCCATCACTTTCTGAAGGTTGTGGGTTCGATTACAGACTTCATCATTCGGTTCATGAGTGCAGTTTTCTCTGAGACACCTAGAAAGTCACCACTAGTGCTACAGAGTTTGTGCTTTGTGCAACATTTTCAGCAGGCCACCCTACGAAAAGAGACCAAGTCATATGGGATACAACCCAGTGTAATGAAGTCAATCTTCACGCCTGTAAACCCCTTTCAACTCCTCAAGCACTGGTTCAATTTGTTAATTAATAATAATGTGTCCTGAAACAGTTTGCTGTATGGGTCTTGATGTGATAACACCACCACAATTTGTAGACCTGAAAAGGTGGCCAGTCTATCCCGCATTTTCACAGCTGATGAGCCCAGATGTCGAACCCGGGTCCCACCATATTCGTGACATTATCGCAGTTCGCTGTCAGATTTGTGCCAACTTGAGTGCTGATTCCTCTATAAAAATGTGGGTTTAGCATCATATACCAAAATATGATTTAAGACATTTAAATGGGTTCTTTACTGTTTTTACCAATCATATACCCGGTATATCACATAGCATAGAAATTGGGGCCCGTGGCCTTCGGCTAATTTTGAAATTCTTGATTGTCTTTTAAACTTCCTGGCTTTCTCTAATGCAACATTAGCATAGTGCAAAGCACTGTTTGGGAACAGCTTTCTCTAATACAACATTAGTATGATGCAAAGCACTGTTTGGGAACCGCTTTCTCTAATGCAACATTAGCATGATGCAAAGCACTGTTTGGGAACAGCTTTCTCTAATACAACATTAGCATGGTGCAAAGTACTGTTTGGGAACCGCTTTCTCTAATACAACATTAGCATGGTGTAAAGCACTGTTTGGGAACCACTTTCTCTAATGCAATATTAACGTGGTATAAAGCACTGCTTGGGAACTGCTTTCTCTAATGCAACATTAGCATGGTGTAAAGCACTGTTTGGGAACCACTTTCTCTAATGCAATATTAACGTGGTATAAAGCACTGTCTGGGAACCACTTTCTCTAATGCAACATTAGCATGGTGTAAAGCACTGTTTGGGAACCACTTTCTCTAATGCAATATTAACGTGGTATAAAGCACTGCTTGGGAACTGCTTTCTCTAATGCAACATTAGCATGGTGTAAAGCACTGTTTGGGAACCACTTTCTCTAATGCAATATTAACGTGGTATAAAGCACTGTCTGGGAACTGCTTTCTCTAATGCAACATTAGCATGGTGTAAAGCACTGTTTGGGAACCACTTTCTCTAATGCAACATTAGTGTGGTGTAAAGCACTGTTTGGGAACCACTTTCTCTAATGCAACATTAGCATGGTGTAAAGCACTGTTTGGGAACCACTTTCTTAGAGACGGCTGATTATCTAATTGACCTTATATGTCATTCCTTCAGGCCTGCTGACCCAGATGTTGTCGTTTTTCCTGATTCTGTGGAGCAGGTCAGCCAAGTTGTTAAATTCTGCAATGATAACCGCATACCTGTAATTCCCTTTGGTACTGGGACAGGACTTGAAGGTGGCGTGCAAGCTGTGTTTGTAAGTAATATTCTGTCCCCTTGTTTAAATTGTGCACATTCTTCTTATTTAAAAGTTGTTTGTAAGTAATTTGCTGTCCCCACATGTAAATTGTGCACTTTCTTCTTATATAAAAGTTGTTTGTAAGTAATTTTCTGTCTCCATGTGTAAATTGTGCACTTTCTTCTTATATAAAAATTGTTTGTAAGTAATTTGCTGTCCCCACATGTAAATTGTGCACTTTCTTTTTATATAAAAGTTGTCTGTAAGTAATTTGCTGTCTCCATGTGTAAATTGTGCACTTTCTTCTTTTATAAAAGTTGTTTGTAAGTAATTTGCTGTCCCCACGTGTAAATTGTGCACTTTCTTCTTTTATAAAAGTTGTTTGTAAGTAATTTACTGTCCCCATGTGTAAATTGTGCACTTTCTTCTTATATAAAAGTTGCTTATAAGTAATTTGCTGTCCCCACGTGTAAATTGTGCACTTTCTTCTTATATAAAAATTGTTTGTAAGTAATTTGCTGTCTCCATGTGTCAATTGTGCACTTTCTTCTTATAAAAAAGTTGTTTGTAAGTAATTTGCTGTCCCCACATGTAAATTGTGCACTTTCTTCTTATATAAAAGTTGTTTATAAGTAATTTGCTGTCCCCATGTGTAAATTGTGCACTTTCTTCTTATTTCTTTTTTTTCTTCTTGATTTAAGGATTCAAAGCAAATGTGCACATTTGTGTTTCTTGAAGTTTTTGTGTGTTTAGTTTGTGCCATAATGTGTATACAGTAATTAGTTGTCTAATATCTTTCTTTTACATGAATGAAATGTATCACTGGTAGAGAAATCCAGATATGACACTTTTCATAGGTGACCAATGTGCTAAAGTTTGATCACATAACCCTGGCTTTGTTTGTTGATGTTTTGTATGTGAATCCTCTGGAAGGCCTTGTCTTAACTCTTTTACGTCTGATGCATTAATGTGGTTTGTGTGAGCCCTGAAAAGGGATGACAACTGTTGCAATGAGGTTGGTGTGGACACATTTCCTCTGACCAGATACCTGGTACATACTGTGTTGCCGAAGCTCTACTCGCCCTCTCCTAGCTCAGAAACCAGTAGGGTGTGCAAGGCTGGTATTGGAACTTCACATCTGCAGAGGGGCATCTTAGGATGCAAGCAGTTTATGATTCAGCACAGCACATACGGATTGGGTAGGATTAGACCTAGGTTTGCAATGTCTCTTCTATGAGTGTTAGGCATTTCATTGTCAATAGGCTTCAGCCCAAAGCTCAGACGGAAACTCTGGCTTTAAAACAAATTACACAAGATAATGAGCTTAAGATCATGTGTAGACACACATATCCACAATCTTGGTTGGTTCATCAAAGGGATGTAAAGGAATGCAATTTGCAGCATTAATACTGACAGGCTGTGAAACGGCCATCATAAAGCAAGTTTCATGAAGCTTGTGTCAGTGCATCCAGTGCTGATGAGCATTTATTTTAGATTTGCCTATCATAACCATTGGCTGTCCCCAGTCTACCTGCAAGGCGAGAGATGTGTGGGTTTCTCTGTGTATAATCCCTACCCATTGACAGGTCTGATTGGGAGATACAGCTAGTAGCCATTGCTGTCTTTGGCTTAGGCTGCCACAGTCTATCTGCAAGGCAACATGTTTTTCATTCTTTGCCTGGTCCCTACCTGTTGAAAAGTCTCACCTGGAAGATACGGCTACCTTGGGCACATATCTTGGGGTATCTTCTAGCACTGCAAGATGGAGACATGATAGAGGGACCTGAATAAAACACTTGACTCACCATTGCCCCTCCCTCTCTCCCTTCCACCTTGCTTATGTATCCTGGTGACCACAAAAGCTGTACCAGCAGTGGTGAAGATACTAACAGGATCATCACATTCATGCAGGTCAATAGGTAGATACCAGAAAAATAAAAGCATACAAAAACTTGCTGCATTGCCAACAACCTGCTGCATTGCCGAAAATCTGCTACATTGCTAAACACCCGCTGCATTGCCAGTCGAGTGAGGACAGTCAAAGGATAAAGAAGACAAACGACAGAAATCTGTTGAAGTCAGGTTTAGTTTAGTTTAGTTTAGTTTAGTTGACGGATCAACATCACGGCACACGGGTGTAACCCATAAGTGCTCTGTTCTACTCCTAACTCAAGCCTGAGTCTGGAGAATCTCAGCTCAGTGCACAAACTCTGTTGCACCGACGAGGATCCTGAAATACTTTGGGTAGATTATTTACTCAAAATTTTGCCCGGGCAGCACTGTTAGGCTACTCTTTTTCGATTTCCAACTGCCAAGGGATGTTTTTACATGTGCAACAATACACACAGGCGTCCAATCTCACTACCCAGAGACCAGGGGAAATTTTGTTACTAGAAGTCCACGTGAAAAAATCCCGGCCCTCACCTGGGCTTGAACCTGGGGCCTCCAGCACTTGAGGCGGACACCATACCTCGAGACCACTCAGCCCCCGGTGTTTCGCTTTATGATAATGACTAATAATCAATGCCATTTGTAAAAGTATGCTAAACTGGGAAGGTTAACCCGGTCAACAAATGCCCACAGAAGTCGGATGTGTCGGCCTAACGGTGCAAGAACACAGCTCTGCTGTAAACAGGCACAACGCAATCACGTCTGGAAAAAAAAAAAACTCCGGATGAACGCAGAAGAAGAAGAAAGTAAGCTACAGTGGCATGTGTAGATTCAATGACAGACTGATTGTACGTATCGGAATGAATATGTTCCACCCAGGTCAAGGTTTGTATGGCATCAAGGTGGAGGTAGTCCCACAGCAGACACTGTCGTGGGGGTGTCAAGTGTTAGGCCTTCCCATATTCTAGACATTCCTCCCAAAGTAGTTTCCTGCTGTGGGTCTCTGTGATGTGATAGGGCCATGACATTTTGTAGACGTCAATGGTTCGAGGAATAGACGGCCAGTTTTTCTCTCACTTAGCAGGTGATGAGCCCAGGCATCGAACCGTGTACATGACACTATCAGCGGAGTTCCTTATCAACTTTGTGTACACACCTGCTACATATTCTAAAACATTATATCATGATATAGGGTGGTAATTTCCTTCCCTCACTGCCTTTTCCCAGATGGGTTTGAGAAAACTGTCTGATATCCATTGTTATGAAGCAGGTCCATTCCCATAGCTGTACTGGTCAGGTAGACATCCTGCCTCTACTGGCACATCAGAACAAATAAAGAACTGGTGAAGAGTATACACACACTAGTGTCTGCCATTACTTGGTCACAGCATGAGACATGGAGGTCTACTGCCGGAGGTACTGGGGGGGGGGGGGGGGGTATCATTCAGCAGAACAGGTCAGAGAGAACATTCAAAAAACAACTACATTCTACAGGCATGACATATGCACAGCTAAAAAAAGTTGCTGTGGACAGAGGACAGTGGGGTAACATAATCCAACAACTTCAACACCACTTTGTGGACTGACTAACTTGATGAGAGGATGATCTTCTGTAATGTATGTCAGTTTATAAACTTTATGGTAACCTTGTGATTATTTTTTTTTTGTGAACTCGCTCGCTGTGAACTCAAGTGTAGTCCATACACACTACTTCTAGCATCGCTGGACTGCGTCTAGCGTTCGTTGTCTCAGATGGCTGTGTGAGGTGCACCCAGTCGGGATCTTCCCAGCCTATGCATATTAGCGAGGCAGGTGTTTCGAAAATGTAACCATATCGTGAAGCCAGTGTCATGGTTTGAGCGGGCGAAAAAGCAAATTTGTACGACCGTTCGACAAAGTCTCGATAAGCGCCCACTCTCTCTCCATGAGCAGTGGGCCTGCAGTCAGTAAGCTGACATAGCTTTTCGGTCAGTCCTGCAGGCGTAGCTTGGAAGCTCGTCGGTAGGCATCCAGTGGTTTTACATGTATCACTGGGTACCTAGAAGTGCACTGAGTGATTGCTACTCTTGACCTGCGTGTGCGTGAATAGTCAGTCTGTCCAATAGATATCTGGTTAATCCTGCCAGTATTCATATGCTTGCCTCCAAGATTAAGCCATTCATGTCTAAGTTCACACTTATAAATTGGCACAACGCAAAAATGTCCAAGTGAAATGTCTTTCGCACCAAGAACAGCTCTGACTGTCTAGTCTTCCGGGCACAGCGTCCAGCACACATCCGAACCGAAAGCCCGCTGAGTGGATGTCATCTACAGACTGACCATTCCTGGTTTGTGCTGGGAGCGGCATAAGGCGAATGAAACGCCCAATACATGGAAGTGAGGACTTAAAGCAGCCATGTGCAGGACATGGTGATTTCTTGGGTGAGCCCAGTACCAGAGTGCTATGTGTCACCTCTGCAATTATGAAAGCCTCCTTGGATGACGGAAAATGCCCATGGACTGCCCCTGCCTTCGCTTGAGGGCTGACTGTGAAGTCTTCAACCGTTCTAACTTGACCAGCTGGGATGTGGACGGCACCACAACAGTGAGAGTCCCCCAGGAATGCAAACCTGGTTAAAAATTGCACACTAAAGTCGGATGTGTTGGCCTAAGGATTTTGGCTCAAGGGTGTCTAACAAGACACACCGCAATTACTTCTGACTTTCCATATTAATGGTGTCCCTCACCATCAGGCGAACCCATTTTTCTGACTTTAGAGGTACTTGTAATTTACGTGCCCAAGTCAAGGATGACAGGTCAACATTTTAGTCCAACTGTGTGGTGTAGTGGTTGAACCCCCTTATCTCGGCATTAGATAACCTTATTATAATCAAGTTGATAGGGGGTGGGGCTGACTGAAGGTTGTGGGTTTGATTTCCAGACACTGTCATTTGATCAACGAGCGAACATTTCTTTGAAACTCCTGGGGGTCATCACTGGAGCTGTGAAGTCCCCGCTTTGTGCGACACTTTTGGCAGACTGAATCATATGGGATCAAACCTTATGGAGTAAAGTTGAGCATCTTACCTTTAAACCCCCTGAGATAACTGCTTTGCTCATTGCAGGGCGGTGTGTGCATAGACATGAAAAATATGGACAAGGTTGTAGAGGTCAGCGACTTGGACTTTAATATAACTGTGGAGCCGGGTGTCACCTGGGAAGCTGTGAACAGCTACTGTAGAGACATGGGCATGTGGTTTCCTATAGGTAATGTTGTCTTCAGTTTGTTATTGATATAAGATGGTACTTTCATAGCTGATCTTTATTCTTCTTCTCTCCACTAAACCTGTTGGCTCTTCTTCTCTCCGCTATCTCTATTGGCTCTTCTCTCCGCTGTCCCTGTCATAGTAGGCTAAGGCCAGGCTAAATTATGTTATAATAGGTCTGGTGCAGACTATATTTTGTCAGATTAGATCTAAGTGCAGGCTACATATGGTAATAATAGACCTACCTGTATGTAGACTAGATTTGGTCATAATAGACTTGTATGTAGACTATGTTTTGTCATCATAGATCCTGGTGCAGAAGTGCTCAGTGTGTGGTATGTGTGCTACATTTTACCACCATAGATCCTGGTGCAGAGTACTCATTGCATTGTTTGGTACATTCCGAAGCCTAGGATAGACTTATACAAAACAAGCTTAAGGACTCTTAAACACAAGAAATAAATGGGGAGAACCGTTGAGGCCACTAAGACGATTACATAAATAGACACACATAGTATTATTTGGCGCTCACAGAAGAAGAAGAAAGAAATAGAGATTAGAAGACGCACTAGACAACATAAAATTTGAAAGCTATAATAGTTATCCCGGTCGTTAACTATTATAGCTTTCAAATTTTATGTTGTCTAGTGCGTCTTCTAATCTCTATGCCCTTCTTCTTCTTCTGTGAGCGCCAAATAATACCATGTGTGTCTATTTATGTAATCGTCTTAAGGTACTCTGCAGCTCAGCTGTGGAACAATCTTCCATAAGAAATCAAAGACATCACCAATCCCTATACATATAATCACAAATTATTTGAACACTATCTCAGTACGGATTATCTTTCCCCTTAATAATAGAAATAATAATAATAATAAACCCTAGTATAACAGCCAGTCCCCTTTTGGTAGGCCAGTATATTCCACATAGCTAATAACAAGTGTCACACCAGTCATTACTATTATTGAGTCATGTAGTATTGATTTTTAATTTTCCCCATCCCTTTATAATGCATATCTTTTATATTGTTGCTGTTTTCAGCTAGCCTTGAATGATGTGTGGATGATATAATGTATGAACGAGAGTGATAGAAGGGCAGAATGTTAGACGGGCCAATTCTTAACGCTTTGAAAATAAAGTTTGAAATAAAGTATGTGTCCTACATTTTGTCATCATAGATACTTCGTCTTCATTTTCTTTCGTTGGCTGCCATAGATCCAGGTGCGCATTGCTCAGTGTGTGGTATGTGTGCCACTAGTGCTTCAGGGACCAATGCTGTCAAGTATGGAACAATGAGAGAAAACGTGCTCAATTTGGAAGTTGTCTTACCTAATGGGCAGATCATCTATACTGCTGGCAAAGGCAGAAGAGCCAAGTTGGTGGTTATTTTTGTGATACCGAATAATTGTGCTACTTACTGTATTAACTGATTCAGTGCTGAAGGATAATATATTGTCACATGTGACCGCCCATTTGGACAGAAGGATGGTATAACACCATACTAGGGTCATCGTGTTATTTGTTTTGTTTTGTGATTCCCTGGAAGATTAACCCGGTCAACAAATGCTTGCAGAAGTCGGCTGTGTCGGCCTAACTGTGCAAGAATGCAGCTCTGCTGTAAGCAGGCACAACGCAATCACGTCCAAAAAAAATTCTCCGCATGAACGCAGAAGATGATGTTTTGTGGTTAGAAGTTAGTTGCATATCCTTTACAGGACGTCACAGTCAACACCAGCATTTTTTTCCTGTTGTGATCTCTTGGCAATTTTACGTTTAGTAGTTTGCCATTACTTTCTGAACGACCGGCACCCATACCATTTTGTAAAAATACCAACGCAAGACGGTCTGCTGCCAAATTGCCTGCAGCTGTGTTTCGAACGTGGGTATGCGGGATTATGAACTGCACCCATAACCCCTTCGCCATGGAGCCGGCTGTTTCGTCGTATCTTCTGCAATTTCATTGCTCAGTGAAAGGAAATTGACATTGTAGTACTTGTTCATTTGATTGTGTACCATATTTGTTCCAAACCTACTTGTTGTCTGGCACTGAATCAGTTAAACATATCTATTATAAATCAAAGCTGTATAAACTGATGCAGTGATGTCAACTTTCATGTTAAGTGTTAAGTGCCCAGAGTCCACAAGACATTCTGCAAATGTGCCACTTGTGTGGTGACTTGGGAGCTCAAACCTGACCTGGCCTAGGCAACGAAAGTAGAGGAGAACCTGTAGCACAGCCACCTCGTGGTTATTGGAGTCGGTTCATCACTTTTGTTAGACAGCTGCGCATTGGAAACTGATTGAAGAAGAAGGAGAAGAAAAGGGAGGAGAAAGGAGAAAACAGATGAAGGAGATGGAAGAAGGAGGAAGAATTATTATTAATCATTTGTAAATTTTGCATTGAGACAAAATATCAGTTAGCTTCTGTAGGAATGTCTCCAGAAGATGATGTGAGCAAAGAGGAAATCATAAAGAGGACAGTGGTTGACAATCAGCAAATGAAGAATAGAAAGTAGTTGTGTCAGTTATCCAGTCATCATTTACTTGGTAGTAGGTCAGCATGGCCGAATGGATAAGAATGTGGGTTCTTAAACATTCGTGTGCTGATGCCAAGGTAAAGGGTTCAACTCCTACACCAGACAGTTGGACTAAAATGTTGACTTACTGTCCTTGACTCGGGGATGTAAATTATAAGTAACTCTGAAGTCAAAGTTGGTTCGCCTGATGGCGAGGGACATTGCTAATCCACATGCACAAAATTCAGTCCAGCACTGCTAGACGTGGTGTGTATGGACTACGCTTGAGTTCAAAGCTAGTGAGGACCCACCCCAAAAAAAAAAAATTTACTTGGTATCTTATAAAAAATGGTAGTCTATCAATACTTTCCTTAGTGGACAATAAACATACAGGCTGAGAAACATCTAATGGCAGTGGAAATGTGGTTTCTGAGGCAAACACAAAGACTACTAAAGCTGGACAGAGAAAAAACCCAAAAAAACCATCCTTAAAGAAATAAATAACAACTGAACTGATTATTAGATGTAGACAGTCAAAATTTTGTGGGCAAGTTATGAGGGAGAAATAACCTTGGAAACTTAATGACAACTGGCAAACTTGATGGGAAAATTAGCAAGGGAAGACAGACACCCAGACAGAGAAAAAACCCAAAAAAACCATCCTTAAAGAAATAAATAACAACTGAACTGATTATTAGATGTAGACAGTCAAAATTTTGTGGGCAAGTTATGAGGGAGAAATAACCTTGGAAACTTAATGACAACTGGCAAACTTGATGGGAAAATTAGCAAGGGAAGACAGACACCCAGACAGAGAAAAACCCAAAAAAACCATCCTTAAAGAAATAAATAACAACTGAACTGATTATTAGATGTAGACAGTCAAAATTTTGTGGGCAAGTTATGAGGGAGAAATAACCTTGGAAACTTAATGACAACTGGCAAACTTGATGGGAAAATGAGCAAGGGAAGACAGACACAAATACCTGGAAGGCTTGGCCACATAGCAGAATCGGGACAAGAGCACAGATCTGATTCAAGATGTTGGTGATCATGTGAGATGGCTGACCTCACCTATGGCCATGGCACATAATGTCCAAGAGAAAATATTTCTAGCTTGAACTCTTAAAACAGACTTCTGTTCCCCAAGATGGAGGATAGGCGTTTGAGCTGTTAAGGCCTCAGGAGTGTTTGTGCTTGTAACTATGGTTTGTTTACCCATTTTCTTCATGTTGGACTGGTAGTGCTTGGTTCCGTCACCCTGCTATTGAGTTGAGTGAGTGGAGCAACACTGTGAGGTGCTTTCATGTGGAGTGCTTTTACATCTGTCAACGGTTGTGTGCAGCGTGAACTGCATGTTCAGAAAATTGACTGCCGGCCAGTCGCTGCACTAACTGGGTTGCCTTATGCAGTAATGTATGGCTGCTGATTTTATAGTGACTGCCATTTCCATCGACGATGAGCTGTATTTTTCATGGAGGACTTTTGTGATGGCATTCTGGCAGCAGTATTATGCATAGTATATCTGTGCGGGCTGTTTGTTTGTCGAGACTCCTATCTGTTCCACTTTTTACATGGAGCAGTGAGGAGTATTTTGTGCTATATTTACTGGCGCAGGAATGAAGCATTATGGGGCAACCCTTTGCCGTGAAGTTGGAACCACGACTAACTAACTAACTCTTAAAACAGGTGTTATTGTAAAGGCAAGAAAAAAAATTTGCTTAAAAGTCGACAGGGTTGACTTCATTGCACCGGGTTTTTATCCTGTATGGCTCAGTCTCTTTCCACAGCACGGAAAGTGTCGCATAAATCATGAACTCTGTAGCTCCAGTGACTCTGTAGCTCCAAGGAAACAAGCCCGATTGAATGTCTGTGTCTCTAGCCATGTTATTGCTTTACTTACTGCCATGACTTCCATAGTCAGGCTACTTGTGGTCTCAACAAAAGCAGTCCTCCTTCACAATTCTCCCTCTGGCCCACACCGTAAAGGCCCATGAGCTTCTCACATGTCGGACGACCGACCCATCTGTGTAAATGACAGCATCACCGTCTTAACGAATCCTGTTTGAATCCTGCTTGTTATGGGCTGTGTTGAATCAAGAATCATCACAGCACTCTGGACATTACCAACTGCACTCTGTTCTCATCTTAAACAGCCAGAAAAGAGTCCCAATACTAATCATACCGGCTGCAGTCTGATTATATGTTAGTTTGGCTTTTCCACACAGTGCTGAGTGTTGGCCAGATCCTCTGGTTGTTGTGGACTACTCAAGTGTTTTTTTCTTCCTGATTCCACATGATCCTGCTATTGATACAGCATTCTGTTAATTTTCCTAGACAAGTAAAATTAAAGTTCAACAACCATTTGGTTCTACAAAGTCTTGTCCTGTCTTCTGCACTTGATTTATGTAGCTTCCTTCTATGTCTGTTGGGCTGTTCCTCTCTTCCAGCTTCAGTTTAAGACTGTTAGTGGTATTCTTTTTGCTTTAGTGCCCAAAGAAAAGAGCACACCAAAGGAAAGAACACTACAAAGGACCAGGAAGAAGACGAAAACACTATATAAAGCACCTTAGTTATATTTAGTCATTAGTCACGTTCCAAACTCACGACAAAGGGTCACCCCATAATGTTTTGTTCCTGTACCAGTGAATATCACACAAAGTGCTCCTCACTGTCCCATGTGAAAGTAGAACAGACAGCAGTCCCGACAAACCAACAGCATGCACAGACATACACACATAAGGCCACTGCCAGAATGCCAATACAGCCCGCCCTAAAATTACAGTTCATCATTGATGGAAGAAAACCAGCAGTTACACACACATTACTGCCAAAACCAGCTAGTTCATCAATCGGCTGTCACTGTTTTTCTAAACATGCAGTTCACATTATAAACCACTGCAGACAGATATTCCACATGAAATCCATAGCTCACAGTGCCACTCCAAACACTTAACTTAGTAGCTGGGCGACGGAACCATACCTTAGTTATATCCAAGAGGAAGCAAGCATGTTGATTAGTTAGTTAGTTAGTCACAGTTCCAACTTCACAGCAATGCGTTGCGCCCAGTATGCTATCTTCCTGTGCCAGTGAATATCACACAAAATGCTCCTCACTACCCTATGTGAACTGTGGAATAGACAGGAGTCTCGGCAAGCCAACAGCCTGCACAGGTACACTGTGCATAATGCCGCCGCCAGAATGCCAACACAAAAGTCCTCCACGAAAATACAGTTTATCGTCGATGGAATCGGCAGTCACCAGAAAGACTTTATTGACCAGGGTTTTATACCACATGGCCCGGTCTCTTTCCGCAGGGCGACCAGTCGAAAGTGCCACACAAAGCACAAACTCAATAGCTCTAGCGACGACTCCCAAGTGATAGTCGGTCACCATTGTTCCAAACATGCAGTTCACTGTGCAAACAACAGTGGACAGATGTACAAGCATTCCACACGAATTTCACAGCTCACAGTGTCGCACCACAAACTCACTCAGTAGCAGGGCGACGGAACCATGTACTACCAATCCATCATGAGGAAAATGTGAATGCAAACCGTAGCCACAAGCATAAACACTCCAGAGGCCTTAACGGTTCAATGCCTATCCGCCATGTTGGGGACCGGAAGCAAGTTGAATAAGATGGAACCCTTTTTCCCCAAAAAAATCATACAGACAGATCTTGGTGAAAATAATCATTTCTTGATATCTGTAAGAGGTGAAACCACAAAGAGGGCATGCTCTAGTCTAGTAAGGACATGTACAAGGCAAACACCTGAGTGAGCTGTGGCTGGAGTCTGTACAGGTGCATGTCAAGTGACGTGTGTTGTGTGTGAAGTTGCACTAGTGACATAAAGAAAGAGCAGTAGGAGTCACCTTAACAATTGAGAATGGTGATTTGCTGTGTAACAACTGAATGAACCAGAAGTGACTAAGTGAAATATACTATGTATGGTTAACCAATATACAAGGTGAGTTGCCTGGTATAGAATGAACAACAACTAACATAGGTTGTAATGGTACTTGTGTTTAGGAAGACATCTGCTGGCTATAACATGACCAATTTGTTTGTTGGATCAGAGGGAACTTTGGGGATCATTACTCAAGCAACAGTCAAAATGCATGGCATTCCTGAAATGGTAACTATTGTATAATTTAGTTTCCACAATGGTAGTTTCATTCTGTGTTTTACTTTCAGCAGATCCAAATGTATACTTGACATTTAGTTTAATTTGTACAGATCAATTTGTAAATCTGTGTATCTTTTATTTTGTTAAAAATATAGATCCAGTTTTATATTTATGTATGTTTTTTTTAAATAGACCCAGTTTTATATTTCGATTTGTTTTAGTTTCTTCTTCTACTTCTTCTTATAGTCCATACCAGTGACATTTGTGATCAGTTTCTGTCCACATTCCTCTGTCTCATCTGCTGCCACTCATTTCTGATACTGATATTCCTCCATACAGACTGTCCAGCATCTCTGGAGCGGTCTCACCTTGCCTGTCTTTCCCCTCCAGCATTCCCATTGTGACAACACATTTAAGCTTCTCCCTTCTCATGACATGCCCAGAGAATATGGACTGTCTGCTTCTGATGCCAGCAACCAGTTCTTGTTGTGAGTTAACTTATTTCAAGATATCTTCATTACTCTTTCTCTACATCCACTGTGCTCTCATCGTTCTTTTGTAACACCACATCTCCACAGCATCCACATAATTCCTCACTTCTTGCTAATCGTCCATAATTCGCTTCCATACATCCGGATTGGCTCAATATAGCTCCTAAAGAACTCTTTTCTTCACCTTGGTTGACAAAGATAAAGTGCAGAGAATGCCCAGTGATTTATATTTACTTTAGCTTCTACAGAGCCAGTTTTATGTTTATGTATAATTTACCTTCCACAGAGCAAATTGTATGTTTATGTATAAGTTAGCTTCTACAGAGCCAGTTTTATGTTTATGTATAATTTAGCTTCTCCAGAGCCAATTTTATGTATAATTTAGCTTCTGCACAGCCACTTTTATGCTTATATATAAGTTAGGTTCTACAGAGCCAGTTTTATGTTTATGTATAAGTTAGCTTCTACAGAGCCAATATTATGTTTATGTATAATTTAGCATCTACAGAGCCAGTTTTATGTTTATGTATAAATTAACTTCTGCAGAGCCAGTTTTATGTTTATGTATAAGTTAGCTTCTTTGAAGCCAGTTTTATGTTTATGTATAATTTAGCTTCTACAGAGCCAGTATTATGTTTATGTATAAGTTATCTTCTACAGAGCCAGTTTTATGTTTATGTATAAGTTAGCTTCTACAGAGCCAGTTTTATGTTTATGTATAATTTAGCTTCTACAGAGCCAGTTTTATGTTTATGTATAAGTTAGCTTCTACTGAGCCAGTTTTATGTTTATGTATAAGTTAGCTTCTCCAGAGTCAATTTTATGTATAATTTAGCTTCTACACAGCCATTTTTATGTTTATGTATAATTTAGCATCTACAGAGCCAGTTTTATGTTTATGTATAAGTTAGCTTCTGCAGAGCCAGTTTTATGTTTATGTATAAGTTAGCTTCTATGGAGCCAATTTTATATTTATGTATAATTTAGCTTCTTCAGAGCCAGTTTTATGCTTATGTATAATTTAACTTGTACAGAGCCAGTTTTATGTTTTAATATAATTTAGCTTCTATAAATGGTGCATCGCATGTTTTTACTGGTTCTTCCAGTTTGTCTTGAGTTGGCAGATCTACATTCTCTGTGTCTGGTCAAATCAGTGCAATCTCTGGGGTTTGCTCCTCATGTGCTATAGTCTGTCCAGAAATGAATGCCTTCATTCACGATCAATTATTTTGAAAACTGTCTGTTGCATCGTTATGAATTTTTTCCTGCCGTCTTATATTTACCCCCCACCCAAGGAATATGTCTTTGATAGGTCCAAAAGCAACTTAAATCATGGAAAGCAGCAACATTTCTTTGATGTTTTGGTGAAAAACTAGTGATGTCTCGCTAACAAACTTGTTTTACAGTAATTTCCCGCCAGTTCGGATGACAACACAAGCTCTATGCGAGACACATGTCATAAGGCCATGAAGAAATTAACTATTCAGCGCTAATGTTTCCGTGTGAAGATGTAATACATTTAATAACATGCACTTCATCTCTGTCCCGTAAATTATATACCGCATATAAACAAACTTTGAAATCTGCTGTACAATCTCCAGAACAAAAATCTTTTTGTTGGGTGGACATAATGATAAGATTATATGCTAAATCTCATCATTTTCCCTCAGTTGGTTACTGAGATATCAAATTTTATATTGGGGCAGACAAAAGTAAACAGACTATAGTACCAGGGTCTGTGAGAAGGTGTGTCCACTGTTCTGGGAGCCACAGGAGTGTAGCAGCTAGACCCTCACCTGTCATACCAGTGGTCTTGGGTTCAATCCGTATCAGGGTGGTTTAGAATTGTTAAAATTGACCTGGGTTCCCAGGTCAACTCAGACAAAATGGGGACCAGGAAGTGTCTCGGGATGTAAAGGTGGCTGATGTGATACCAACCACACCAGCGAGTGCCATTTGGCCTAAACAATATCAGTCTAAATCCATATCCCCAATGTGTCTCAGGCATGTAAAGGGGACCTTAACTTTTACATTACTAGCTCAGTATTCACAGTGGAGAGGAAGCCGTTTATGTTTAGTTTAGTCGACGGATCAACATCATGGCACACAGGTGTAACCCATAAGTGCTCCGTTCTACTCCTAACTCAAGCCTGAGTCCAGAGAATCTCAGCTCAGTGCACAAACTCTGTAGCACCAGCGAGAATCCTAAAATACTTTGGGTAGATTTTTAACTCAAAATTTTGCCCGGGCAGCGGCGTTAGGCTACTCTTTTTCGATTTCCAACTGCCATGGGATTTTTTACATGCACAACAATACACACAGGCGTCCTATCGCATTACCCAGAGACCAGGAGAAATTTTGTGACTAGAAGTCCACATGAAAAAATCCTGGCACTCAGCGAAGCTTGAACCCGGGGGACCTCCAGCACTTGAGGCAGACACCATACCTCGAGACCACCGGGAAGGTTAACCCGGTCAACAAATGCCCGCAGAAGTCGGATGTGTCGGCCTAACGTTGCAAGAACGCAGCTCTGCTGTAAACAGGCACAACGCAATCACGTCTGGAAAAAAAACTCCGGATGAACGCAGAAGAAGAATACCTTAAGACCACTCAGTTCCACCACCCCCCCCCCCCCCCCCCCCCCCCCCATCCCCCACTGGGTTCCCAGGTCGACTCAGCCATTTGTGTTGCTGGCCACATTCAGTTGTGACTATTACTTCCATGACATAGAAGCTGTGAATACTTGGATACACATAATGTCAAGTGATCATGACTGAAGGGGTAGACAGCTTTCAGCAGCAAGTGGTAGAGTCTCTGAGGCTGATTCATTGAAGATACTGCCTTGTAGGTAGACTGCAGACAGTCACAGGCTGAGGCAAGCAGACCCGAACAAAGCATGATTGTAAAAATGAATGTGATGAGTAGCAAATTAAAGGATAGCATAATACTGTTAATTCTGTGGAGTTACCAGGTGGTGATAGTTTCCAAACACCCTGACTCTCATTGTATTATGGCGGAACACACGCAGGTCAGCATGGCCCATGCATAAGAGCGCTTGCTTTTAAACTTCTGGTGTGCTGATGCTGAGGTAGAAAGTTTAACCCCTACACTGGTCAGTTGGGCGAAAATGTTGATTTCTGATCCTTGACTTGGGGACGTAAATTACAAGCACCTCTTAAGTCAGAGTGAGTTCGCCTGATGGCCAGGGACACTGGTAATAGGGAAAGCTAATCCACATGCAAAAGTCAGTTCAGTTCACTAGAAGTAGTAGAATCGGTACAGTTATCTCGGAACAGTCATAACATCTGATGGGAAATGCCATGAAGAGATTGGAACAAGAATCACCATGATGAAGGTAGCCTTTTGCAAGATGAAAAACATACTGACCAATAAAAAGATGTCGACTGCAACGAGAAAAATAGTTTTGAGGTGTTGAAGAACCTGTACTTTTGTATGGATGTGAAGAGTGGACAATGAGCAGACAAGCTGAAAAACATCTGATGGCTGTGGAAATGTGGTTTCTGAGGAAATTGTAAAGAATACCGTGGCACAGGAAGAGAGCATACTGTGGGCGACCCATTGCCATGAAAAACCAATGAACAAGTCCTTTAAGAAACATATGAAAATTGTAAACTGATTAGAGATGTTAACGTAGACAGTCAAAATTTGTTGGGCATGTTATGAGAAGAAATGAATTGGAGAACTTGGTGACAACTGGCAAGATCGAGGGGAAGAGACCAAAGGGAAGACCGAGAAGTAAATACCTGGACTGCTTGGCCATGTAGTATAGTTGAGACAGGAACACGGAGCTGATCCACGACTGGTGATCGAGTGAGGTGGCAGAACATGACCACCCACGCTTATTGGCATGCCACATGATTGAATCAATGTCTGTTGCATGTGTGCTGATGAAGACTTTCTAGCTGCAACATCCAATCCGTGGCTTGTTATTGTATTCTTATACCATACCACAGGTATGTTGGTAGCAAAAGCGTCCCAGAGGTATGAAATGGAATATTGCTTGGCTAGCAAATCCATTAAATGGAAAGTCTGAAATGAAAGCTCGCTGCGTGGGCATCATCAAAGGTGGAAAAAGTGTCCTAGTGGCACGAAATAGAATATTGTTTGGATAGCAAATCCATTACATGGAAAGTCCGAATCGAAAGCTCACTGTGTGGATGTCATCTGCAGACTGCAATCTTTTGGTTTCTGGAGGAACAGCCTGTGGTAACTGGAAGGCCTAATATATGGAAGTCAGGCTTAGCAGCCATATGCAGGACGTGACGATTCCTTGAGTGAGCTCAGTACCAGAACGCTATGTGTTGGCTCTGCAGTTATGGGAGCCTCCTTGGATGACAGGGAATGCCCATTGTCTGCCCCTGCCTACCCTTGAGGGCTGATCAGGATGTCTTAGGTTGTTCTAAATGGGCCAGCTGGGATGGGGGATAACACCACAACAGTGAGAGTCAAACGTCCTAAGAAACCCCCGGGGAAGGTTAACCCGGTCAACAAATGCCCACAGATATCGGATGTGTGGGCCTAACGGCGCAAGAACGCAGCTCTGCTGTAAAGAGGCACAACACAATCACGTCCCGAAAAAAAACTCTGGATCGCAGAAGAAGAAGAAGTATTCTTATACAGCTGACTATTTCCACTTCTCATTTTAGCACTCTCAAGTGGCACACTGTGCTTTTGTCAAACAGGTTGTCGGTTGTCAAACAGGTCTTGGGTTGGGAAACAGACAGTAGGTTGTCAAACAGGCTGTGGGTTGTCAAACAGGCCGTAGGTTGGCAAACAGACCATGGGTTGTCAGACAGGCCATGACTTGGCAAACTAGCCGTGGGTTGGCAAACAGACAGTGGGTTGGCAAACAGACCGTGGGTTGGCAAATAAGCTGTGGGTTGGCAAACAGGCAGTGGGTTGGCAAACAGACAGTGGGTTGGCAAACAGACAGTGGGTTGTCAAACAGCCATGGGTTGTCAAACAGGCACCAGGTTGCCAGACAATGGATTGTCAAATAGTTAGTGGGTTTCCAGACAGGGAATGGGTTGTCAAGAGAGCCACCTGCTCACCATCCATCATTTGTGTTATTGATGATTGTTTAAATAGTAGACAACTTTGCATTTTAACAACTTAACTACATTTAGTCGTGTAACAAAATGAAGTGAATGTTTTATTGCATGTGCATGTATTTATTCCTCGTCACAGACAATTTCGGCTATTTGCCACTTCAGATCAATTGAAATGGCTGTGAAAACTGTGATGGAACTCATGTCAGGTGGAATTCCAGTTGCTAAATGTGGTATGCATGCCTTTACATCCCTCTTCTTTCGTTCACTTGAAATTTGTCTATAACTGCAATGTTGTCTCTTGTATGAATTTAACTGTCTTCTTTAGTTCACTCAGCGGTCCATAGAGTTTATCTTCCACTGTTATTTCTCGAGGCCAGAAAGTTTCCCTATATAAGGCTGTGTTTTGGCCAGTCTTGGAGTATGTGATCTACTGTTTGTGACACAAATCCACAAGTGAACAAGGCTGATTTGCCAAACTTGAATTTTATATACATGTGGTTGGGCAATCTATTATGTCCTGTTCTGAGGCCCAGAGATAATTATATTTTTTTGGTCTGTCCATAAGGTGACAATTGCCTTGAGCTGGTCTCTGTGGTTTTCTGGTGGATTTTATCATTCTTTTCTTTAGGTGGTATATAACAGGCTCATCAGGTTGTTGTTCTGTTGCTCCTTCCATAGCTGGTCGATCAGCTCTCTCGTTTTTGAGTACTCCACAGTGGGATGGTATCCACTGTATGGTGACCTTATGCTGACTGCCAAGTTCAGAAAATAGTGTCCGTAGTACTGGCAGTTTCCCAGACAGGAGCGCCTCAAGTACTGATTTTGCATCTGTCAGTAGCACTACAGGCTGTGTACCATGACTGGTATTTAGTAATTTATCTATTACTGTCTTGATTGCCTGGATTTCTGCATCATAGTTATGGCAGTACTTTCCTGTTGGTACCCTGACCATGTCCCTAGTTTTATTTGGGTATTCTGCACACACTCCTGCTCCTCCATTTCGAGCAGCATGTTGTGCCGACCCATGTGTATAGACTCAGTTCCAGAGGTCTTGTGGGTATTCATCATCTAGGAAGTTAAGAGTGGCTGTTCTGCGTTGTCACTTTTCTCTGGATCTGTAGTGATAGTCTATGTTCCTCATTCCATAAGGTTCGTTCAGGGATTTAAAAGGGATACGAACTGTGGGAAAATCAGTGGTTTTCCTGCAGAGTTGTTTGGCTATGTGGATAGAACTGCTTATTTTCAACCACCCCATAGCTAGGTTTTCAAATCTGTTCTTCATATGGTGGCCTGGCATGCTGATTAACTTTTCAGCATGTATTAGCATTTTCATATCCCTGCACTCTCTTAATGCTTGTGTCTTCCCCATGTTCTCCAAAACAGCTGCACACATGCAGATCAGCCCTTGAGGAATGTCAAGAGCAGACTGTAAGCATTTGCTGATATCAGAGGAGGCTTCCATAAACGCAAAGCTAGCTGCTTAGCCTAGTTTTCATATATTGTGCCGCCAATTCATCGCGGACTGCCTTTTGAGATGAGAGGATGCATCTAAAATATCAATTTTCTGTTCAAAACCAGCCATATGTCACTGTTATCCTCTAATGTTGTGGAGAGTGTGAGAAATACCATCCTGGCCTCAGCTCACACGAGGACGGACAAGAGCAGCAAGTGCTATTCAGGAGACGATTTTCACTAGAATAAGTGTACAATTAATTCATTCATCATGTGCCAAGCCGATAAGCGTTGGTGGTCATGATTTGCCATCTCACTCGATCACCAGAGTTGTGGATCAGCTCAGTGTTCTTGTCTCGACCATACCATGTGGCCAAGCCATCCAGGTATTTACTTCTCTGCCTTCCCCTTGTTCAATTAGTGGGGACATTGGCGCAATTGTTTTGAGATTGTACTGATGTTAGGCGCATGGTCGGGCGAGGGTTTGACACATGCACTCATCATCCACTAAGAGAAGGAATGGCAGGCTATCTATTCTTCCATGCATTCAGGCCTACAAAATGTGAGTTAGTCAGTCAGTCGGGGATCCAACTTCACAGCAAAGGGCTGCTCCTTTTCTGTGCCAGTGAATATCACACAAAATGCTCCTCACTGCCCATGTGAAAAGTGGAACAGACAGGAGTCTCAACAAACAACAGCCTGCACAGGAATACTATGCATAATGCCACTGCCAGAATACCAACACAAAAGTCCACCACGAAAAATACAGTTCATCGTCAATGGAAGCGGCAGTCACTCGAAGACCAGCAGCCACATATTACTGCATAAGGCAACCTAGTTAGTTACCGGCCGCCATTTTTATGAACATGCAGTTCACGCTACAAACAACCACAGACAGATGTAAAAGCACCCCTACGAAATTTACAGCTCACTGTGTCGCTCCACGCACTGAACTCAGTAGCAGAGCGACGGAACCATGCACTACCAGTCCAACATGAGGAAATGTGTAAGCAAATCTTAGCCACAAGCATAAACACTCCAGAGGCCTTAACAGCCCAACTGCCTATCCTCCATGTTGGGGACCGGAAGTCAAAATGTGCTGGTCCAGACACATCACAGAGCCATGGCAGGCTTCTGCTTCAGGACTTTGTGTTTTATTTTAAGTGTACACCTCTACACCTGAGTAGAGCAGGTGACTTCCTTGTTTTGACGGTCTGAAACTGCTGTCCTCTAAGAGTACTGGAGAGTTTTGGCCATCATAGACCATAACTTTAGGAAGGGAAGATCCCAACTGCACCTCCCAGTGGTTGAGGATGGGAAACACACCATGGTGTGGCAAACATGGCTCTGGGGATCGAGTATCCACCGGAATAAGTGGACAACTCTGCAGCTGAGCAGAGCAGGGCACTCACTTGTCCTGACAGTTGGAAATGGCTGTCAAAGGCTGAGGTAACAGACCCTCATGTGGATGTGGAAGTCAAGGGGAAACCACCATGACTTCATGCAAAACACATATCAGAGGCAGTGAACGATGTTACTGGCTGTCTTAGGACATCCTTGTCTGGTAGGGATAGTTATGAGTCACAGGTAACACCAGACCGTCATCCAGCTACTGATGGCAAAATCATAACTGAGAAGAGAGGCATTGAAGAACATCGTGACAACTGGAAAGATTGAGGGGAAGAGAGGCAGAGGCAGACAAAGAGAAATGATGCTGGATGGATTGAGAAGGTGGCATGAAGGAATATTATCAGCAGAGTTGATCCAGAAAACCAAAGACCGAAATCTGTGGAGAGACATGAACGCCTACGCCAGCCTACATGGCACTTGATAATGATGATGATGAAACTGTTGTCAGAGGTGGAGCTCACAAATTACCCAAGTAGATGTTGAAGTCTAGGGGAAACCACCACATTATATTTCCAAGAATATGCTTATAAGTGGGTTACAAATATGGAATGTAGGAATGGCATGTTTAGAAACTTCACGCCAGCATGCAGATTAATAACCTGACATATGACATTGCGCTGTCAGTGCTTATTCAGAAGGAATCGCGCCATGTTTCTTTCTACTTGAAGGCTCCAGTGACATTTCAGTGTATCAGCAGGAACAAATATAGCATTTCTTCAGTTAAATAAGCACAAACAGGGATTTATTATTTCTGTGTGTTTATATGTATGGGAAATATGACAGGAGTTTCCTCAAAATGTCGCCGGGTCTGAATATTCCAAATTATTTCATACAGATATATAATGTCATCTGTGGTTTAGTAATAGAATACTTGCCTGCCGTGTGTGTGACCTGGGTACAATTCCCGTTCAATGCAAAGTATTTTGGGGAGTCTCCATGGTGAAGTTGTCAAGCCATTTGCCTCACACTCCGAAGGTTGAGGGTTCGTTCCATGCTACGTTTTTCGGTTCATGAGTGCATTTTTATCTGAGACACCTGGGGGTCATCGCTGGAGCTATGGAGCTTTGTGCTGTGTCTTTGGCAGGCCGCCCTGCGGAAAGAGGCCAAGCCATATATGATAAAACCCGGTGCAATGAAGTCAATCTTCTCGACTTTTAAGACTTTTTTTTTAATGTGACAGTTACAGTCTTTGTAACAACAGGTCATCTCCTGGCAGGCATATCTTTATGGTTAGCATAAAAAACTTCAATGCCGTAACCAGCTTTCACAACTCTCTTTCACAGTTCTCTTCTAGTTTGTCAGAGCAGCCGTCCCCATGTTTTGAACAAGCTGACAAACATAATAATAGCTTAATACTTCACCTGAAGCAAAACTGAGTTCATGTTAGTTTTCTAGAAAGCACAAACTCCCATTGATCTGAAGCAAAAATGAGCTCATTTTAGTTTGCCAAGAAAGCGCAAACTCTGATTCACCTGAAGCAAAACTGATCTCGTGTTAGTTTCCAAGAAAGCACAAACTCCATCTGTTCAATAATTTACAATGGTGGAAAAATTTTTAATGGGCCAATTGTTTTAAATATCTAGGCGTAGGTCAGCATGGCCGATTGGATAAGAACGCATGCTCTTAAACATCTGATGTACTGATGCCGAGGCAAGTGGTTCAACCCCTACACCAGACAGTTGGACTAAAATGTTGACCTATATCGTCCTTGACTAGGGGACGTAAATTACAAGAACCTCTGAATTCGGAGTGGGTTTGCCTGATGCCAAGGGACACTGTTAACAGGGAAAGCTAATCCACACGCAAAATTCATACTAGAAGTGTGTATGGGCTATACTTGAGTTCAAAGTGAGCAAGCACCAAAAAAATATATATCTAGGCTACACAGTGGAAGCCAAACGAAGATGTGTCACAGAAATGAATAATAAAAGTATTTCTATATCTAAGGACTCTAGGCAAGAGAGGCGGAGAAGGACGTAAGTAGAAAGCCTGCACAAATAATAATATAAGCATCATCAACATAATCAAATAACAGTGGATTGGGGGACATTTAGGATCAGCAGTGCCTGCTGAGGACCATGCACAAGAAGAAGAAAATGTAACTGCTTTGTTGTATATATTTACTGCGTGCTTTCTCTAGCTATGTATATTTTTACACAACTAAAGGACCCTCTCACACACCTGAAGTCACATGGGGCATGTAGTTCTAGACCAGTATGTTTATTGACCAGTGGGCATTCGATGGGTGGTGTGGTCAGTTTCACGCTGGCTGCCTTCACTTCCCAAACATTTCCTGGCACCAGTTGTAAGCCCCGGGAGTCCAGGTCAGTTTTTAAAATCTGCTTCGGTGTGGATTCAAACCCCTGATCACCAAGCCAGCAGGCAAGATTCTAACTATAACTTATAAATAAATATTTGCTTTTCCAATCAGAATATTTGGATGAGAAAGCCATGAAAACATTCAACGAGTACGGCCAATTCCGTTATCCTGTAGCTCACACACTGTTTGTGGAATTAAACGGGACAGAACAAGCTGTTCGGCAGATGTATAAAGAATTTAGTAAGTCATTTTTGTTTTCTATTCTGAAGACATTTTTTTTCATTGTCTTTGAACACGAGTGTAGTCCACAACACACTGATTTTTGCTTGTGGGCCAGCTTTCCCTATTACCAATATCCCCCACTAACAGGCAAAGCCACTCCGACTTGTCAGTGTTTGTTAATTTACATCTCCTCCCTACACCGTCATCAACACACTAGAGGTTTAAGAGCGAGCACCTTTAACCTTTAGGCCATGGGGAATGTCAGGGACAGACTATGGGCACTTACCTCTATCCGAGGAGTCTTCCATAAACACAAAGCTGGCATATTATGCTTCTGTACTAGGCTCACTCAAGGGATCATACACATCCTGCTCATGGTTGAAGGAGCACGTTACTGAGTTGGTCGCTTGCTTGTGAATATTCTGTAGGACTGAGTTGTAACTCTTAGCTCCAATGCTTTGGCATTTAGATTGTTTGACGAATATGTTGTATTTCATGGAAGCAAAAACAATCAAATAAAGAGGTTCTAGAAAAACTGGGAATGAAAAGAGAGTTGATGAAAGAAAAAAGAGGCAAGTTCATTTGAAACCCGTTCCAATGGCTTTATTACAAAAGCATGAAAGAAACATTAACAGGTGTGGTAGAATTAAACAAAGCATTCATTTTGAATGAATTATACACCATGGGTTGGTCAGAAGAAGTCGCCATAGGCATTCAGGCAAGCATCCCATTGCTTAGGTAGGCGGCGAATGCCGTCCGCAAAAAAGGATTGTGGTTGCTCACTGAACCAAGTGTTTACCGCGTTCATTACGTCTGCATCTGTGTGAAATCGTTGCCCCTTGAGAGCTTATTTTAGAGGTCCGAACAAATGAAAATCACATGGTGACAAATCAGGACTATAGGCTGAATGTTGCAGAATTTCCCACTTCTTCCAGGCTAATGCTTTCTGCACAATCTTCGCAACATGCGGACGAGCGTTATCATGCAACAAAATCACACCATGAGAAAGCATGCCGGGTCGTTTATTCTTGATGGCTTTTTGCAGCTTGTCTAGTGTTTCCAAGTAGTGGGTAGAGTTGATGTTGACACCAGGTTCTTTAAAGTTGGCCAACAATAGCCCTTCATGGTAAAAAAATGCACTCAGCATAACCTTACCAGCGGAAACCTTTAACTTGAATTTTTTGGCTTTTGGTGATCCAGCATGCTTCCATTGCATGTTCTCTCTTTTGCTGCTCAGCTCAAAGTGGTAACACCATGATTCATCGCCTGCCACTATGCAGAAGAGAAATGCATCACCCTCCACTCCGTAACGCAGCAAGTGGTTCAAACACCATCCCATGCATTCCTCTTTTTGGTGGTCTGTCAACATCCGTGGTACCCACTGTGAACACACCTTCCGATATTGCAGTTTCTTACGAACGACCTTTTGAATTGTCCCAATTGACACATCAAATTCTTTTGCCAGTGAACGTATGCTTCGACAATGGTTCATCTGTACTGCTGCATAAATTTTGGCGATGGTTTTTTTCTGTTGTAACAATATGCGCTTGAGCCGGCCGTCGAAGATCTGTCGTGAACTGACATCCTTTCCGAAACATTCATGCCCAGTCTGTCACTGTTGTCTTCGACACACATTTGTTACCGTACGCTGCCTGCATTCTTCAATGAATGTCCACTGATCGACATCCTTTAAATGAAAGAAACTGAATCACTGCTCTTTGAGCTTCTTTGGACAGATTTTGGATCAACCCAGCCATTTTCTCAACGGTCAGAAACAGAACGTATGCATCATGGGATGATAAGCACGTTATTCATTGGTCAGTACTTACCACATGACTATGACATGATCATGTTCAACATTTGCAGTTACGTGCGGTGCGGCACGAACGGATTTCAAATGAATGCTCCTAATATTTCAGCCACGTTAAAAGACATAATACTCTTATAAAAACCATACTTGAGGGCAAGGTTGAGAGCAAGTGAGAAAAAGAAGACAACAATACAAGTGGAAAGATAACATCAAGAGATGGACGAACGTCAGTCTGAGAGAATGTACAGTCAAGGCGAGAGACAGTATTGCAACCAACCTTCATTGTGGAGACAGCACTTGATTGAGTACTAAAGTACCTACTTGAAATATCTCCTCCCTGTCTCCAAGCCCAGCAGGGTGTGTAGTACCATTACTGCAACTTCACATATTGGGGTTAGGCATCTCAGGATGTAGCCAGGGCCATGATTCAGTAGCACAGCACACATTGACTGTCTGGGGTTAGCTTAGATTGGTCACGCTTCTGGAAGCATTCAAGATACTTCATTTTCAGCAGACTTATGGACTGAATGGTTCATTGTGTCATGAGGATCATCTGTTGACTAACCAACTAACATTGTTAACAGACTGCAACCCAGTGCTCAGGTTGGGCATGTTTCCTCAACAGGTTTAAGTATTTTATTGTCAACAGACTTCAACCCAGTGCCAAGACTGGTATAGTTTCCTGAACAGGTTTTAGATATGTCATTGTCAATACCATAGACTCTAACCTAGTAACCAGACGTATAGTTTCCTGAACAGGTTTTAGATATGTCATTGTCAATACCATAGACTCCAACCCAGTGCCAAGACTGGTATAGCTTGCTGAGCAGGTTTTAGATATGTCATTGTCAATGCAATAAATTCTAACCTAGTAACCAGACTGGTATAGTTTCCTGAACAGGTTTTAGATATGTCATTGTCAATACCATAGATTCTAACCTAGTGGCCAGACTGGTATAGTTTCCTGAACAGGTTTTAGATATGTCATTGTCAATACCATAGATTCTAACCTAGTGGCCAGACTGGTATAGTTTCCTGAACAGGTTTTAGATATGTCATTGTCAATACCATAGATTCTAACCTAGTGGCCAGACTGGTATAGTTTCCTGAACAGGTTTTAGATATGTCGTTGTCAATACCATAGATTCTAACCTAGTGGCCAGACTGGTATAGTTTCCTGAACAGGTTTTAGATATGTCATTGTCAATACCATAGACTCCAACCCAGTGCCAAGACTGGTATAGCTTGCTGAGCAGGTTTTAGATATGTCATTGTCAATGCAATAAATTCTAACCTAGTAACCAGACTGGTATAGTTTCCTGAACAGGTTTTAGATATGTCATTGTCAATACCATAGATTCTAACCTAGTGGCCAGACTGGTATAGTTTCCTGAGCAGGTTTTAGATATGTCATTGTCAATAAACTCCAACCCAGTGTCCAGTCTGGTAAAGTTTTCTCATAATGGAAGACAACAATAGTAAAACTGCAACCTACCATGAATGTCATAAGGGGATTGAGGAGGGTTGGTGTGCAGCTATCCAATAGAAAAACTAGCTACAAAATGTGACCTATCATGAACAAGTTTAAAGATAGGACAACAGAATAACTCAGCCAACCAAGGGGAAAGGAGACTGTTTAAGAAGAGGTAAGATGTGGTGCAGAAAAAAACCGCAAGGAGTCAGGAGAGCACATTTATGATCTTTCACCTATGGAAATCTCCAGAATTGTCACCTGGAATGTTAGAACTATGTATGAATTGGGAAAGATGGTACAGGCGGTGAAGGAGATGAAATTCTATATTACCATTTTGGGATTATGTAAAATAAGGTGAAATGGGACAGGCAAAAAGTTGTATGCACAGGTGAAGCAGTGCTGTTCTCATGCCGTCCAGAGGAAAATGCTCCTCACAGTGAAGAGCAGTCCTAAAGCTGTCTACAGAGGCAGAGAAAGTACTAATAGAGTTGGATGCAATAGGTTTGAGAATAATAACATTTTAAACCACAAAACAAGAAAGTATACATGAATTTAATCCACTGTTATACGCCTACAACTGACAAGGATGGATCATTTAAAGAAGAATTAAAATAAAAGTATGGTTTGAAGTGAGTTGGTTGACAGCCTGTGCCCTAATGGGGGATAAAAGGTAAGAGAAGTATGTGTGCTTGCGGATGTCCTTTGATTGTCATCTTCATAGTTTATTTACTCCTAGTGAACAGTAACTTCATTGACCTGAGCTTCCAGGTGAACCCAGCCTAAAATGGGCACCAGGAAATGTCTTGGGAAGTAGAGATATAATGGGCACTAGGACATGTCTTGGGAAGTAGAGGTATAATGAGCACCAGGACATGTCTTGGGAAGTAGAGGTATAATGGGCACTAGGACATGTCTTGGGAAGTAGAGATATAATGGGCACCTGTACATGTCTTGGGAAGTAGAGATATAATGGGCACTAGGACATGTCTTGGGAAGTAGAGATATAATGGGCACCTGTACATGTCTTGGGAAGTAGAGATATAATGGGCACTAGGACATGTCTTGGGAAGTAGAGATATAATGGGCACCTGTACATGTCTTGGGAAGTAGAGATATAATGGGCACCTGTACATGTCTTGGGAAGTAGAGATATAATGGGCACCTGTACATGTCTTGGGAAGTAGAGATATAATGGGCTACAGGACATGTCTTGGGAAGTAGAGGTATAATGGGCACCTGTACATGTCTTGGGAAGTAGAGATATAATGGGCACTAGGACATGTCTTGGGAAGTAGAGATATAATGGGCACCTGTACATGTCTTGGGAAGTAGAGATATAATGGGCACCTGTACATGTCTTGGGAAGTAGAGATATAATGGGCTACAGGACATGTCTTGGGAAGTAGAGGTATAATGGGCTACAGGACATGTCTTGGGAAGTAGAGATATAATGGGCAACAGGACATGTCTTGGGAAGTAGAGGTATAATGGGCACCAGGACATGTCTTGGGAAGTAGAGGTATAATGGGCACCAGGACATGTCTTGGGAAGTAGAGGTATAATGGGCACCAGGACATGTCTTGGGAAGTAGAGGTATAATGGGCACCTGTACATGTCTTGGGAAGTAGAGATATAATGGGCACCTGTACATGTCTTGGGAAGTAGAGATATAATGGGCACCAGGACATGTCTTGGGAAGTAGAGATATAATGGGCATCAGGACATGTCTTGGGAAGTAGAGGTATAATGGGCTACAGGACATGTCTTGGAAAGTAGAGGTATAATGGGCTACAGGACATGTCTTGGAAAGTAGAGATATAATGGGCACCAGGACATGTCTTGGGAAGTAGAGGTATAATGGGCACCTGTACATGTCTTGGGAAGTAGAGGTATAATGGGCACCAGTACATGTCTTGGGAAGTAGAGGTATAATGGGCTACAGGACATGTCTTGGGAAGTAGAGATATAATGGGCACCAGGACATGTCTTGGAAAGTAGAGATATAATGGGCACCAGTACATGTCTTGGGAAGTAGAGGTATAATGGGCACCAGGACATGTCTTGGGAAGTAGAGGTATAATGGGCACCAGTACATGTCTTGGGAAGTAGAGATATAATGGGCACTAGGACATGTCTTGGGAAGTAGAGATATAATGGGCACCTGTACATGTCTTGGGAAGTAGAGGTATAATGGGGCACGCAGGACATGTTTGGAAAGGGAGGATATAATGGCACCATGTCACATGTCCTTGGGAAGTAGAGGATATAATGATGCACCGAGGACATGTCTTGGAAAGTAGAAGGATATAATGGGCACATGGACATGTCTTGGAAGTAGAGGTATAATGGGCTAACCAGGACATGTCTTGGAAGTAGAGGTATAATGGCTAACAGGACATGTCTTGGAAAGTAGAGGTATAATGGGCAACATGGACATGTATTGGGAAGTAGGAGGTAGAATGGGCTACAGGACATGTCTTGGAAGTAGAGTATAATGGGCATACAGGACATGTCTTGGAAAGTAGGTATAATGGGCACCGGTACATGTCTTGGGAGTAGAGGTATAATGGGCACCTAGACATGTCTTGGAAGTAGAGGTATATGGGCCACAGTACATGTCTTGGAAGTATAGGTATAATGGGCTACCAGGACATGTCTTGGGAAGTAGAGGTATAATGGGCTACAGGACATGTCTTGGGAAGTAGAGGTATAATGGGCACCAGGACATGTCTTGGGAAGTAGAGGTATAATGGGCACCAGGACATGTCTTGGAAGTAGAGGTATAATGGGCTACCAGGACATGTCTTGGGAAGTAGAGGTATAATGGGCTACCAGGACATGTCTTGGAAGTAGAGGTATAATGGCTACAGGACATGTCTTGGGAAGTAGAGGTATAATGGGCTACAGGACATGTCTTGGGAAGTAGAGGTATAATGGGCTACAGGACATGTCCTTGGGAAGTAGAGGTATAATGGGCACAAGGACATGTCTTGGGAAGTAGAGGTATAATGGGCTACAGGGACATGTCTTGGGAAGTAGAGGTATAATGGGCACAGGACATGTCTTTGGGAAGTAGAGGTATAATGGGCTACCAGGACATGTCTTGGAAGTAGAGGTATAATGGGCTACCAGGACATGTCTTGGAAGTAGAGGTATAATGGGTCACCAGGACATGTCTTGGGAAAGTAGAGGTATAATGGGCCACAGGACATGTCTTGGAAATAGAGGTATAATGGGCTACAGGACATGTCTTGGGAAGTAGAGGTATAATGGGCACAGGACATGTCTTGGAAAGAGGTATAATGGGCACAGGACATGATTGGAATAGAGGTAAGGACATGTCTGAACTAGGGATAAGGTAAATGGGCACGGATGTCTTGGAAAGAGAGGTATAATGGGCTACAGGACATGTCTTGGGAAGTAGGGTATAATGGGCTACAGGACATGTCATGGGAATAGGGACAGGTGGAAGTAGGTATAAGGGCCAGAGCTGGAAGTAGGGTATAATGGGACAGGACATGCTTGGGAAGTAGAGGTATAATGGGCACCAGGACATGTCTTGGGAAGTAGAGATAATGGGCTACAGGACATGTCTTGGGAAGTAGAGGTATAATGGGCACAGGACATGTCTTGGAAGTAGAGGTATAATGGGCTACAGGACTGTCTGGAAAGTAGAGGTATAATGGGCACAACATGTCTTGGAATAGAGGTATAAGGGGCACCAGGACATGTCTTGGGAAGTAGAGTATAATGGGCACCAGGACATGTCTTGGGAAGTAGAGGTATAATGGGCTAACCAGGACATGTCTGGGAAAGTAGAGGTATAATGGGCTACAGGACATGTCCTTGGGAAGTAGAGGTATAATGGGGCTACAGTGACATGTCTTGGGAAGTTAGAGGTATAATGGGCTACCAGGACATGTCTTGGGAAGTATAGAGTATAAATGGGCTACCAGGACATGTCTTGGGTAAGTAGAGGTATAATCGGGCACCAGGACATGTCTTGGGAAAGTAGAGGTATAATGGGATTACAGGACAATGTCTTGGGACGTAGAGTATAATAGGGGGCTACAGGACATGTCCTTGAGGAATGTAGAGGTATAATGGGGCTACCAGGAACCATGTCTTTGGAAAGTAGAGATGTATATATGGCCTACAGGCCATGTTCTTTTGAAAGTAGAGGTATAGATGGGCTACCAGGGACATGTCTGGGAAAGTAGAGGTATAATAGGGCTACAGGACATGTCGTGGGAAAAGTAGCTGTATAATGGGCTACAGTTACAGGTCTTGGGAAGTAGAGGTATAATGGGCTACAGGACATGTCTTGGGAAGTAGAGGTATAATGGGCTACCAGGACATGTCTTGGAAAGTAGAGTATAATGGGCACCAGGACATGTCTTGGAAGTAGAGGTATAATGGGCTACAGGACATGTCTTGGGAAGTAGAGGTATAATGGGCACCAGGACATGTCTTGGGAAGTAGAGGTATAATGGGCTACAGGACATGTCCTTGGGAAAGTAGAGGTATAATGGGCTACCAGGACATGTCTTGGGAAAGTAGAGGTATAATGGGCACCAGGACATGTCTTGGAAAGTAGAGGTATAATGGGCTACCAGGTACATGTCTTGGAAGTAGAGGTATAATGGGCTACAGGACATGTCTTGGGAGTAGAGGTATAATGGGCACCAGGACATGTCTTGGAAAGTAGAGGTATAATGGGCTACAGGACATGTCTTGGGAAGTAGAGGTATAATGGGCACCAGGACATGTCTTGGAAAGTAGAGGTATAATGGGCACCAGGACATGTCTTGGAAAGTAGAGGTATAATGGGCTACAGGACATGTCTTGGGAAGTAGAGGTATAATGGGCTACAGGACATGTCTTGGGAAGTAGAGGTATAATGGGCTACAGGACATGTCTTGGAAGTAGAGGTATAATGGGCACCAGGACATGTCTGGGAAGTAGAGGTATAATGGGCTACAGGACATGTCTTGGAAGTAGAGGTATAATGGGCACCAGGACATGTCTTGGAAGTAGAGGTATAATGGGCTACAGGGACATGTCTTGGGAAGTAGAGGTATAATGGGCTACAGGACATGTCTTGGAAAGTAGAGTATAATGGGCACCAGGACATGTCTTGGAAGTAGAGATATAATGGGCACCAGGACATGTCTTGGAAAGTAGAGGTATAATGGGCACCAGGACATGTCTGGGAAGTAGAGGTATAATGGGCACCCTGTACATGTCTTGGGAAGTAGAGGTATAATGGGCTACAGGACAGTCTTGGGAAGTAGAGGTATAATGGGCTACCAGGACATGTCTTGGGAAGTAGAGGTATAATGGGCACCAGGACATGTCTTGGGAAAGTAGAGGTATAATGGGCTACAGGACATGTCTTGGAAAGTAGAGGTATAATGGGCTACAGGGACATGTCTTGGGAAGTAGAGGGTATAGATGGGCACCAGGACATGTCTTGGAAGTAGAGGTATAATGGGCTACCAGGACATGTCTTGGAAAGTAGAGGTATAATGGGCAGCCAGGACATGTCTTTGGAAGTAGAGGTATAATGGGCTACAGGACATGTCTTGGAAAGTAGAGGTATAATGGGCTACAGGACATGTCTTGGGAAGTAGAGGTATAATGGGCCTACAGGACATGTCCTTGGGAAAGTAGAGGTATAATGGGCACCAGGACATGTCTTGGGAAGTAGAGGTATAATGGGCACCAGGACATGTCTTGGGAAGTAGAGGTATAATGGGCTACAAGGACATGTCTTGGGAAGTAGAGGATAATGGGCTACAGGGACATGTCTTGGGAAAGTAGAGGTATAATGGGCGACCAGGACATGTCTTGGGAAGTAGAGGTATAATGGGCACCAGGACATGTCTTGGAAGTAGAGGTATAAATGGGCACCAGGACATGTCTTGGGAAGTAGAGGTATAATGGGCTACAGGACATGTCTTGGGAAGTAGAGGTATAATGGGCTACAGGACATGTCTTGGAAAGTAGAGGTATAATGGGCACCAGGACATGTCTTGGGAAGTAGAGGTATAATGGGCTACAGGACATGTCTTGGGAAGTAGAGGTATAATGGGCTACAAGGACATGTCTTGGGAAGTAGAGGTATAATGGGCACCAGGACATGTCTTGGGAAGTAGAGGTATAATGGGCTACCAGGACATGTCTTGGGAAAGTAGAGGTATAATGGGCACCAGGACATGTCTTGGGAAGTAGAGGTATAATGGGCACCAGGACATGTCTTGGGAAGTAGAGGTATAATGGGCTACAGGACATGTCTTGGGAAGTAGAGGTATAATGGGCTACAGGACATGTCTTGGGAAGTAGAGGTATAATGGGCACCAGGACATGTCTTGGAAAGTACAGGTATAATGTGCACCAGGACATGTTTTGGGAAGTAGAGGTATAATGGGCACCAGGACATGTCTTGGAAGTAGAGGTATAATGGGCTACAGGACATGTCTTGGGAAGTAGAGGTATAATGGGCTACAGGACATGTCTTGGGAAGTAGAGGTATAATGGGCACCAGGACATGTCTTGGAAGTAGAGGTATAATGGGCACCAGGACATGTCTTGGAAAGTAGAGGTATAATGGGCTACAGGACATGTCTTGGGAAGTAGAGGTATAATGGGCTACAGGACATGTCTTGGGAAGTAGAGGTATAATGGGCTACAGGACATGTCTTGGAAGTAGAGGTATAATGGGCACCAGGACATGTCTTGGGAAGTAGAGGTATAATGGGCACCAGGACATGTCTTGGAAGTAGAGGTATAATGGGCTACAGGACATGTCTTGGGAAGTAGAGGTATAATGGGCTACAGGACATGTCTTGGGAAGTAGAGGTATAATGGGCTACCAGGGACATGTCTTGGGAAAGTAGAGGTATAATGGGCACCAGGACATGTCTTGGAAAGTAGAGGTATAATGGGCACAGGACATGTCTTGGGAAGTAGAGGTATAATGGGCTACAGGGACATGTCTTGTGAAGTAGAGGTATAATGGGCTACAGGACATGTCTTGGGAGTAGAGGTATAATGGGCTACAGGACATGTCTTGGAAGTAGAGGTATAATGGGCACCAGGACATGTCTTGGGAAGTAGAGGTATAATGGGCACCATGTACATGTCTTGGGAAAGTAGAGGTATAATGGGCTACAGGACATGTCTTGGGAAGTAGAGGTATAATGGGCTACAGGACATGTCTTGGGAAGTAGAGGTATAATGGGCTACAGGACATGTCTTGGAAAGTAGAGGTATAATGGGCACCAGGACATGTCTTGGGAAGTAGAGGTATAATGGGCACCAGGACATGTCTTGGAAAGTAGAGGTATAATGGGCACCAGGACATGTCTTGGGAAGTAGAGGTATAATGGGCTACAGGACATGTCTTGGGAAGTAGAGGTATAATGGCTACAGGACATGTCTTGGAAGTAGAGGTATAATGGGCACCAGGACATGTCTTGGGAAAGTAGAGGTATAATGGGCACCAGGACATGTCTTGGGAAGTAGAGGTATAATGGGCACCAGGACATGTCTTGGAAAGTAGAGGTATAATGGGCTACAGGACATGTCTTGGGAAGTAGAGGTATAATGGGCACCAGGACATGTCTTGGGAAGTAGAGGTATAATGGGCACCAGGACATGTCTTGGAAAGTAGAGGATATAATGGGCACCAGGACATGTCTTGGGAAGTAGAGGATATAATGGGCTACAGGACATGTCTTGGAAGTAGAGGTATAATGGGCACCAGGTACATGTCTTGGGAAGTAGAGGTATAATGGGCTACAGGACATGTCTTGGGAAGTAGAGGTATAATGGGCTACAGGACATGTCTTGGAAAGTAGAGGTATAATGGGCACCAGGACATGTCTTGGGAAGTAGAGGTATAATGGGCACCAGGACATGTCTTGGAAAGTAGAGGTATAATGGGCACCAGGACATGTCTTGGAAGTAGAGGTATAATGGGCTACCAGGACATGTCTTGGGAAGTAGAGGTATAAATGGGCACCAGGACATGTCTTGGGAAGTAGAGGTATAATGGGCTACAGGACATGTCTTGGGAAGTAGAGGTATAATGGGCTACAGGACATGTCTTGGAAGTAGAGGTATAATGGGCACCAGGACATGTCTTGGAAGTAGAGGTATAATGGGCTACAGGACATGTCTTGGAAGTAGAGGTATAATGGGCTACAGGACATGTCTTGGAAGTAGAGGTATAATGGGCTACAGGACATGTCTTGGGAAGTAGAGGTATAATGGGCACCAGGACATGTCTTGGGAAGTAGAGGTATAATGGGCTACCAGGACATGTCTTGGAAGTAGAGGTATAATGGGCACCAGGACATGTCTTGGGAAGTAGAGGTATAATGGGCTACAGGACATGTCTTGGGAAGTAGAGGTATAATGGCTACAGGACATGTCTTGGGAAGTAGAGGTATAATGGGCTACAGGACATGTCTTGGGAAGTAGAGGTATAATGGGCACCAGGACATGTCTTGGGAAGTAGAGGTATAATGGGCACCAGGACATGTCTTGGGAAGTAGAGGTATAATGGGCTACAGGACATGTCTTGGGAAGTAGAGGTATAATGGGCTACAGGACATGTCTTGGAAGTAGAGGTATAATGGGCACCAGGACATGTCTTGGGAAGTAGAGGTATAATGGGCACCAGGACATGTCTTGGAAAGTAGAGGTATAATGGGCTACCAGGACATGTCTTGGGAAGTAGAGGTATAATGGCTACAGGACATGTCTTGGGAAGTAGAGGTATAATGGGCACCAGGACATGTCCTTGGAAGTAGAGTATAATGGGCTACAGGACATGTCTTGGGAAGTAGAGGTATAATGGGCTACAGGACATGTCTTGGGAAGTAGAGGTATAATGGGCACCAGGACATGTCTTGGGAAGTAGAGGTATAATGGGCTACAGGACATGTCTTGGGAAGTAGAGGTATAATGGGCACCAGGACATGTCTTGGAAAGTAGAGGTATAATGGGCTACAGGACATGTCTTGGGAAGTAGAGGTATAATGGGCACCAGGACATGTCTTGGGAAGTAGAGGTATAATGGGCACCAGGACATGTCTTGGGAAGTAGAGGTATAATGGGCTACCAGGACATGTCTTGGGAAGTAGAGGTATAATGGGCACCTAGGACATGTCTTGGGAAGTAGAGGTATAATGGGCTACAGGACATGTCTTGGGAAGTAGAGGTATAATGGGCTACTAGGACATGTCTTGGGAAGTAGAGGTATAATGGGCACCAGGACATGTCCTTGGGAAGTAGAGGTATAATGGCACCAGGACATTTCTTGGGAAGTAGAGGATATAATGGGCACATGGACATGTTCTGGGAAAGTAGAGGATATAATGGGCACCTGTACATGTCTTGGGAAGTAGAGGTATAATGGGCACCAGGACATGTCTTGGAAGTAGAGGTATAATGGGCACCAGGACATGTCTTGGAAAGTAGAGGTATAATGGGCACCAGGACATGTCTTGGGAAGTAGAGGTATAATGGGCTACAGTGACATGTCTTGGAAGTAGAGGTATAATGGGCACCAGGACATGTCTTGGGAAGTAGAGGTATAATGGGCACCAGGACATGTCTTGGGAAGTAGAGGTATATGGGCACCAGGACATGTCTTGGAAAGTAGAGGTATAATGGCTACAGGACATGTCTTGGGAAGTAGAGGTATAATGGGCTACAGGACATGTCTTGGAAAGTAGAGGTATAATGGGCTACAGGACATGTCTTGGGAAGTAGAGGTATAATGGGCTACCAGGACATGTCTTGGGAAGTAGAGGTATAATGGGCACAGGGACATGTCTTGGAAAGTAGAGGTATAATGGCACCAGGACATGTCTTGGGAAGTAGAGGTATAATGGGCACCAGGACATGTCTTGGAAGTAGAGGTATAATGGGCACAGGACATGTCTTGGGAAAGTAGAGGTATAATGGGCACCAGGACATGTCCTTGGGAAGTAGAGGTATAATGGGCTACAGGACATGTCTTGGGAAGTAGAGGTATAATGGGCACCCAGGACATTCTTGGAAAGTAGAGGTATAATGGGCCACAGGACATGTCTTGGGAAGTAGAGTATAATGGGCACCAGGACATGTCTTGGGAAGTAGAGGTATAATGGGCTACCAGGACATGTCTTGGGAAGTAGAGGTATAATGGCACCAGGACATGTCTTGGAAAGTAGAGGTATAATGGGCTACAGGACATGTCTTGGGAAGTAGAGGTATAATGGGCTACCAGGACATGTCTTGGAAGTAGAGGTATAATGGGCTACCAGGACATGTCTTGGAAGTAGAGGTATAATGGGCACCAGGACATGTCTTGGGAAGTAGAGGTATAATTGGGCTACCAGGACATGTCTTGGGAAGTAGAGGTATAATGGGCTACAGGACATGTCTTGGGAAGTAGAGGTATAATGGGCTACAGGACATGTCTTGGGAAGTAGAGGTATAATGGGCACCAGGACATGTCTTGGGAAGTAGAGATATAATGGGCACCAGGACATGTCTTGGAAAGTAGAGGTATAATGGGCACCAGGACATGTCTTGGAAAGTAGAGGTATAATGGGCTACATGACATGTCTTGGGAAGTAGAGGTATAATGGGCTACAGGTACATGTCTTGGGAAGTAGAGTATAATGGGCACCAGGACATGTCTTGGAAAGTAGAGGTATAATGGGCACCAGGACATGTCTTGGGAAGTAGAGGTATAATGGGCTACAGGACATGTCTTGGGAAGTAGAGGTATAATGGGCTACAGGACATGTCTTGGGAAGTAGAGGTATAATGGGCACCAGGACATGTCTTGGGAAGTAGAGGTATAATGGGCACCAGGACATGTCTTGGAAAGTAGAGGTATAATGGGCTACAGGACATGTCTTGGGAAGTAGAGGTATAATGGGCTACAGGACATGTCTTGGAAAGTAGAGGTATAATGGGCACCTGTACATGTCTTGGGAAGTAGAGGTATAATGGGCTACAGGACATGTCTTGGGAAGTAGAGGTATAATGGGCACAAGGACATGTCTTGGAAAGTAGAGGTATAATGGGCTACAGGACATGTCTTGGGAAGTAGAGGTATAATGGGCTACAGGACATGTCTTGGGAAAGTAGAGGTATAATGGGCACCAGGACATGTCTTGGGAAGTAGAGGTATAATGGGCACCAGGACATGTCTTGGGAAGTAGAGGTATAATGGGCTACAGGACATGTCTTGGGAAGTAGAGGTATAATGGGCACAGGACATGTCTTGGGAAGTAGAGGTATAATGGGCTACAGGACATGTCTTGGGAAGTAGAGGTATAATGGGCACCAGGACATGTCTTGGGAAGTAGAGGTATAATGGGCTACAGGACATGTCTTGGGAAGTAGAGGTATAATGGGCTACAGGACATGTCTTGGGAAGTAGAGGTATAATGGGCTACAGGACATGTCTTGGGAAGTAGAGGTATAATGGGCACCAGGACATGTCTTGGGAAGTAGAGGTATAATGGGCTACAGGACATGTCTTGGAAGTAGAGGTATAATGGGCTACAGGACATGTCTTGGAAGTAGAGGTATAATGGGCTACAGGACATGTCTTGGGAAGTAGAGGTATAATGGGCTACAGGACATGTCTTGGGAAGTAGAGGTATAATGGGCACCAGGACATGTCTTGGGAAAGTAGAGGTATAATGGGCTACCAGGACATGTCTTGGAAAGTAGAGGTATAATGGGCTACAGGACATGTCTTGGGAAGTAGAGGTATAATGGGCACTCAGGACATGTCTTGGGAAGTAGAGGTATAATGGGCTACCAGGACATGTCTTGGAAGTAGAGGTATAATGGGCACCAGGACATGTCTTGGGAAAGTAGAGGTATAATGGGCACCAGGACATGTCTTGGAAGTAGAGGATATAATGGGCACCAGGACATGTCTTGGAAAGTAGAGGATATAATGGGCACCAGGACATGTCTTGGAAGTAGAGTATAATGGGCTACAGGACATGTCTTGGGAAGTAGAGTATAATGGGCTACCAGGACATGTCTTGGAAGTAGAGGTATAATGGGCACCAGGACATGTCTTGGAAGTAGAGGTATAATGGGCACCAGGACATGTCTTGGAAAGTAGAGGTTATAATGGGCCCAGGACATGTCTTGGAAGTAGAGGTATAATGGGCACCAGGACATGTCTTGGGAAGTAGAGGTATAATGGGCTACAGGACATGTCTTGGAAAGTAGAGGTATAATGGGCACCAGGACATGTCTTGGAAAGTAGAGGTATAATGGGCACCTGTACATGTCTTGGGAAGTAGGAGGTATAATGGGCTACAGACATGTCTTGGGAAGTAGAGGATTAAAAAAAAAAAAAAATGGGCTACAGGACATGTCTTGGGAAGTAGAGGTATAATGCGGCTACAGGACATGTCTTGGAAGTAGAGGTATAATGGGCACCCAGGACATGTCTTGGGAAGTAGAGGTATAATGGGCACCAGGACATGTCTTGGAAAGTAGAGGTATAATGGGCTACCTAGGACATGTCTTGGGAAGTAGAGGTATAATGGGCTACAGGACATGTCTTGGGGAAGTAGATGTATAATGGGCACCAGGAATCATGTCTTGGGAAGTAGAGGTATAATGGGCACCAGGACATGTCTTGGAAAGTAGAGGTATAATGGGCACCAGGACATGTCTTGGGAAGTAGAGGTATAATGGGCTACAGGACATGTCTTGGGAAGTAGAGGTATAATGGGTCTACATGACATGTCTTGGAAGTAGAGGTTATAATGGGCACCAGTACATGTCTTGGGAAGTAGAGGTATAATGGGCACCAGGACATGTCTTGGAAAGTAGAGGTATAATGGGCACCTGTACATGTCTTGGGAAGTAGAGGTATAATGGGCTACAGGACATGTCTTGGGAAGTAGAGGTATAATGGGCTACATGTACATGTCTTGGGAAGTAGAGGTATAATGGGCTACCAGGACATGTCTTGGAAAGTAGAGGTATAATGGGCACCAGGACATGTCTTGGGAAAGTAGAGGTATAATGGGCACCAGGACATGTCTTGGGAAGTAGAGGTATAATGGGCTACCAGGACATGTCTTGGGAAGTAGAGGTATAATGGGCTACAGGACATGTCCTTGGGAAGTAGAGGTATAATGGGCTACAGGACATGTCTTGGGAAGTAGAGGTATAATGGGCTACAGGACATGTCTTGGGAAGTAGAGGTATAATGGGCTACCAGGACATGTCTTGGGAAGTAGAGGTATAATGGGCTACAGGACATGTCTTGGGAAGTAGAGGTATAATGGGCTACCAGGACATGTCTTGGGAAAGTAGAGGTATAATGGGCTACAGGACATGTCTTGGGAAGTAGAGGTATAATGGGCTACAGGACATGTCTTGGGAAAGTAGAGGTATAATGGGCTACAGTACATGTCTTGGGAAGTAGAGGTATAATGGGCTACAAGGACATGTCTTGGGAAGTAGAGGTATAATGGGCTACCAGGACATGTCTTGGGAAGTAGAGGTATAATGGGCACCAGGACATGTCTTGGAAGTAGAGGTATAATGGGCTCCAGGACATGTCTTGGGAAGTAGAGGTATAATGGGCTACAGGACATGTCTTGGGAAGTAGAGGTATAATGGGCTACAGGACATGTCTTGGGAAGTAGAGGTATAATGGGCTACAGGACATGTCTTGGGAAGTAGAGGTATAATGGGCACCAGGACATGTCTTGGGAAGTAGAGGTATAATGGGCACCAGGACATGTCTTGGAAAGTAGAGGTATAATGGGCACCTGTACATGTCTTGGAAAGTAGAGGTATAATGGGCTACCTGTACATGTCTTGGGAAGTAGCGGTATACAATGGGCTTACAAGGACATGTCTGGGACGTAGAGTATGAGGTATAATGGGCAACCAGGGACATGGTCCTTGGAGAGTGAGCTAGGTATAATGGGCACCCTAGGACATGTCTTGGGAAGTAGGAGGTATAATGGGCACCAGGCACATGTCTGGAAAGTAGAGGTATAATGGGCTACAGGACATGTCTTGGGAAGTAGAGGTATAATGGGCTACAGGACATGTCCTTGGGAAGTAGAGGTATAATGGGGCTACCAGGACATGGTCTTGGGAAGTAGAGGTATAATGGGCACCAGGGACATGTCTTGGAAAGTAGAAGGTCATAATGGGCACCAGGACATGTCTGTGAAACGTAAGATGTATAATGGGCTACATGTACATGTCTTGGGAAGTAGAGGTATCAATGGGCTACCTGGACATGTCTTGCTTGGGAAGTAGAGGATATAATGGGCTACCAGGGACATGTGCTATGGGAAATTAGAGGTATTACTGGGCACCAGGACATGTCTTGGGAAGTAGAGGTATAATGGGCACCAGGACATGTCTTGGGAAGTAGAGGTATAATGGGCACCAGGACATGTCTTGGGAAGTAGAGTATAATGGGCTACAGGACATGTCTTGGGAAGTAGAGGTATAATGGGCACAGGACATGTCTTGGGAAGTAGAGGTATAATGGGCACCAGGACATGTCTTGGGAAGTAGAGGTATAATGGGCACCGGACATGTCTTGGGAAGTAGAGGTATAATGGGCACCGTACATGTCTTGGGAAGTAGAGGTATAATGGGCACTGGACATGTCTTGGGAAGTAGAGATATAATGGGCACCAGGACATGTCTTGGGAAGTAGAGGTATAATGGGCACAGGACATGTCTTGGGAAGTAGAGGTATAATGGGCACCAGGACATGTCTTGGAAGTAGAGGTATAATGGGCACCAGGACATGTCTTGGGAAGTAGAGTATAATGGGCACAGGACATGTCTTGGGAAGTAGAGGTATAATGGGCACAGTACATGTCTTGGAAGTAGAGGTATAATGGGCACCAGGACATGTCTTGGGAAGTAGAGGTATAATGGGCACAGGACATGTCTTGGGAAGTAGAGGTATAATGGGCTACATGGACATGTACTTGGGACAAGTAGAGTATAATAATGGGCTAACAGGACATGTCTTGGGAAAGTAGAGGTATAATGGGCACCAGGACATGTCTTGGGAGTAGAGGTATAATGGGCTACAGGACATGTCTTGGGAAGTAGAGGTATAATGGGCACCAGGACATGTCTTGGGAAGTAGAGGTATAATGGCAACCGGACATGTCTTGGGGAAGTAGAGGTATAATGGGCTACAGGACATGTCTTGGAAAGTAGAGGTATAATGGGCACAGGACATGTCTTGGAAGTAGAGGTATAATGGGCTACAGGACATGTCTTGGGAAGTAGAGGTATAATGGGCACCAGGACATGTCTTGGAAAGTAGAGGTATAATGGGCACGACTGCTTGGGAAGTAAGTATAATGGGCCCGGACATGTCTTGGGAAGTAGAGGTATAATGGGCACAGATGTCTTGGGAAGTAGAGGTAATGGGCCAGGACATGTCTTGGGAAGTAGAGGTATAATGGGCTACAGGACATGTCTTGGGAAGTAGAGGTATAATGGGCACCAGGACATGTCTTGGGAAGTAGAGGTATAATGGGCTACAGGACATGTCTTGGGAAGTAGAGGTATAATGGGCATGAAGTAGAGTATATGGGACAGGACATGTTTTGGAAGTAAGAAAAAAAAAAAAAAAAAAAAAAAAATTGGGCAAAAAAAACCCGGAACAAAGGGAAAAAGGGGGGCCCCCCCAAAAGGGGGGAAAAAGGGGGGCCCCCCAAAAAAGGGAAAGGGGTTTTCCGGGAAGTTTGGGAAAGGGGTAAAACCGGGAAGTTTGGGAAAGGGGAAAAACCCGGAAAAAAGGGAAATGGGGGGCCCCCCCAAAAGGGGGGAAAAAGGGGGGTTTTTTTTAATTTTAAAAAGGGGAAAAGGGGGAATTTTAAAAAGGGGAAAAGGGGGAATTTTAAAAAAGGGAAAAGGGGAAAGGGTTTAAAAAAAAAAGGGGGGGGAAAGGGTTTAAAAAAAAAAGGGGGGGAATTTTAAAAAAGGGGGGTTTTGGAAAAGGGGAAAAAGGGGGGTTTTTTTTAAGTTTGGGAAAAAGGGGGGCCCCCCCAAAAGGGGAAAAAGGGAAAAGGGGGAATTTTAAAAAGGGGAAAAACCGGGAAGTTTGGGAAAAGGGAAAGGGGGAAAAAAAGGGAAAGGGGGGGTTTTTTTTAAAAAATGGGAAAAACCCGGGAAGTTTGGGAAATGGGTAAAACCGGGAAGTTTGGGAAAGGGGAAAACCGGGAAGTTTGGGAAAAGGGAAAAAATTTTTGGGGGGGGGGAAAGGGAAAAAAAAATTTTTTTGGGGTTTTGGGTTAAGGGGGGGGGGAAAAGGGAAAGGGTTTAAAAAGGGGGGAAAGGGAAAACCGGGAAGTTTGGGAAAGGGGAAAACCGGAAAAAAGGAAAATGGGGGGCCCCCCCAAAAGGGGGGAAAAAGGGGGGCCCCCCCAATTTTAAAAAAAAAAAAAAAAAATTTGGGGGCCAAAAAAGGGGGGGGTTTAAAATTTTTTAAAAATTAAATTGGGGGGGAAATTTGGGGGTTTTTTTAAAACCCCGGTTTTAAAAAAAATTTTTTTAAAAAAAAAAAAATTTGGGAAAAAAAAAAGGGGGGAAAAAGGAAATTTTTTTTTTTTTTGGGGGGGGGGGCCCCTTTTTAAAGGGGGGAAAGGGAAAAAAAAGGGGGAAAAAAGGGGGGGAAAGGGTTTAAAAAAAAAAGGGGGGGGAAAGGGTTTAAAAAAAAAATGGGAAAAATTTTGGGGGGGGGAAAAAGGGGGAAAATTTTAAAGGGAAAAATGGGGGAAAAAATTTTGGAAAATTTTTGGGGAAAAAAAATTTTTTAAAGGGGGTTTTGGGGAAAAAAAATTTTTTAAAATTTTGGGAAAGGGGAAAATTTTGGGAAAGGGGGTTTTGGGAAAAGGGTTTTTTAATTAATTTTGGGGAAAAAAAATTTTTTAAAAAAGGGGGGGGGAATTTTGGGGGGGGGGTAAGGGGGAAAAAAAGGGGGGGGGGAAAAAAAAGGGGGGGGGGGGGAAAAAGGGGGGGGGGGAAAAAGGGTTTTTTTTGGGGGGGGGGGGGGAAAGGGTTTTAAAAAAAGGGGGGGGAAAAAGGGGGGGAATTTTGGGAAAGGGTTTTTTAAAGGGGGTTTTGGGAAAAGGGTTTTTTTAAAGGGGGTTTTGGGGAAAAAAAATTTTTTTAAAAAAGGGGGGGGGGAAAAAGGGGGGGGGAATTTTGGGAAAAAAAATTTTTTAATTAAAATTTTTTAAAGGGGGTTTTGGGGAAAAAAAATTTTTTTAAAGGGGGTTTTGGGAAAGGGTTTTTTTAAAAGGGGGTTTTGGGGAAAAAAAATTTTTTTAAAGGGGGTTTTGGGGAAAAAAAAAAGGAAGGGTTTGGGGGAAAAAGGGTTTTAAAAAGGGTTTGGGGGAAAAAGGGTTTTGGGGGGGTTTGGGGGGGAAAAAGGGGTTTGGGGGGGGAAAAAGGGGTTTGGGGGGGAAAAAGGGGTTTGGGGGGGAAAAAGGGGTTTGGGGAAAAATTTTTTTTAAAAAAAAAACCAAAAAAAAGGGGAAAAAAAAAATTTTTTTTAAAAGGGGTTTGGGGGGGAAAAAAAAAAGGGGGGTTTTTTTAAAACCCCGGTTTTTAAAAAAATTTTTCCAAAAAAACCGGGGTTTAAAAAATTTTCCCAAAAACCTTTGGGGGGAAAAAAACCCCCCCTTTTTTTGGGGGGCCCGGCCCCCCTTGGGAAGGGGGAAATTTTCCCCCTTTTTTAAAAAGGGGGAAAAAGGGGGGTTTTGGGGGTTTTAAAAAGGGGAAAAGGGGGAATTTTAAAAAGGGGGGGCCCCCCAATTTTAAAAAGGGGGAAAAGGGGGGGAAAGGGTTTAAAGGGAAAAAGGGGGGGGAAAGGGTTTAAAAAAAAAAGGGGGGGAAAAGGGTTTAAAAAAAAAATTTTTTTTAAAAGGGGGGGGGTAAAAACCCCCCAAAAAATGGGGGGTTTTGGAAAAAAGGGAAATGGGGGGCCCCCGGGGTTTTAAAAAGGGGAAAAGGGGGAAAGGGTTTAAAAAAAAAAGGGGGGGGAAAGGGTTTAAAAAAAAAAGGGGGGGAAAAGGGTTTAAAGGGGAAAAAGGGGGAATTTTAAAAAGGGGAAAAGGGGGAATTTTAAAAAAGGGTTTTTTCCCGGGAAAAAAATGGGGGGTTTTGGGAAAAAAATGGGTTTTCCCGGGAAAAAAATGGGGGGCCCCCCCAAAAAAAATGGGTTTTTTGGGAAAAAAATGGGTTTTTTGGGAAAAAAATGGGTTTTTTGGAAAAGGGGGGAAAAAGGGGGGCCCCCCCCAAAAGGGGAAAAAGGGGGGTTTTGGAAAAGGGGAAAAAGGGGGGCCCCCGGGGTTTTAAAAAAAAAAAAGGGGGGGGAAAGGGTTTAAAAAAAAAAGGGGGGGGAAAATTTTGGGGGGGGAAAAAGGAAGGGTTTGGGGGAAAAAGGGTTTTAAAAAAGGGTTTGGGGTAAGGGTTTTAAAAAGGGTTTGGGGTAAGGGTTTTAAAAAGGGTTTGGGGTAAGGGTTTTAAAGGAAGGGTTTGGGGGAAAAAAAATTTGGGGAAGGGAAAGGGGGGTTTTTTTGGGAAAAAGGGAAAAAAAAAAGGGGGGGGGGGAAAGGGAAAAAAAATTTTTTTGGGGTTTTGGGTTTTGGGCCCCTTTTTTTGGGGTTTTGGGGGGCAAAATTTTTTTGGGGTTTTGGGGGGCAAAAGGGGGGGGAAAAGGGAAAAAATTTTTGGGGGGGGGGAAAGGGAAAAAATCCCGGGGGGGGGAAAGGGAAAAAATTTTGGGGGGGGAAGGGAAAAAGGGGGGGGGGGAAGGGAAAAAGGGGGGGGGGGTTTTAAAAAGGGAAAGGGGGGGTTTTTTAAAAAAAAGGGAAAAGGGGGGGGGGGAAAAAAAAGGGAAAATTTTTTTGGGGTTTTGGGTTTTGGGCAAAATTTTTTTTAAGGGTTTTGGGGGGGGAAGGGAAAAAGGGGCCGGGGGGAATAAAAAACAGGCTTTTTGGGGGGGGGGGTTTTTACAGGTTTTTTGGGGGGGGGGGTTTTCCCCCGGCTTTTTGGGGAAAAAAATTTCCCCCTTTTTGGGGGGGGGGAAAAAAAAACCCCCCTTTTTGGGGGGGGGGGTTTTTACAGGCTTTTTGGGGAAAAAATTTTCCCCCGGCTTTTTGGGGGGGGGGGTTTTTAAAAAAGGCTTTTTGGGGAAAAAATTTTTTTTGGGGGGGGAAAAAAAAATTTTTTTTGGGGGGGGAAAAAAAACCCCCCAAAATTTTGGGGGGGGAAAAAACCCCCCAAAATTTTAAAAAAAGGTAAAGGGCCAAAATTTTTTTTTTAAAAGGGAAAATTTTAAAAAAAGGGAAAAGGGGAAAACCGGGAAGTTTGGGAAAAGGGGAAAACCCGGGAAGTTTGGGAAAGGGGGGGTTTTGGGAAAAGGGGAAAAAGGGGAAAAGGGGGAATTTTAAAAAGGGGAAAAGGGGGAATTTTAAAAAGGGGAAAAGGGGGAATTTTAAAAAGGGGGGCCCCCCCCAAAAAAAGGGGTTTTCCCGGGAAGTTTGGGAAAGGGGGAAAAGGGTTTAAAAATTTTGGGGGGGAAAAAAGGGAAAAATTTTGGGGGGGAAAAAAGGGTTTAAAATTTTGGGGGGGAAAAAAACCCAAAAGGGTTTAAAGGGAAAAATTTTGGGAAAAGGGGAAAAAGGGGGGTTTTTTTTAAAAGGGGAAAGGGGGGGGTTTGGAAAGGGTTTAAAAAAAAAAGGGGGGGAAAGGGTTTAAAAAAAAAAGGGGGAAAAATTTTGGGGGGGGGAAAAAGGGTTTTTAAAATTTTGGGGGAAAAGGGGGAAATTTAAAAAGGGGAAAAGGGGGAATTTTAAAAAGGGGAAAAGGGGGAATTTTAAAAGGGGGAAAAAGGGGGAAATTTTAAAAAGGGGAAAAGGGGGAATTTTAAAAAGGGGAAAAGGGGGAATTTTAAAAAAAGGGGGGTTTTGGGAAAAGGGGAAAAAGGGGGGTTTTGGGAAAAGGGGAAAAAGGGGGGTTTTTTTTAATTTTAAAAAGGGGAAAAGGGGGAATTTTAAAAAGGGGAAAAGGGGGAATTTTAAAAAGGGGAAAAGGGGGAAATTTTAAAAAGGGGAAAAGGGGGAAAGGGTTTAAAAAAAAAAGGGGGGGGAAAGGGTTTAAAGGGGAAAAGGGGGAATTTTAAAAAGGGGAAAAAAAATTTTAAAGGGGGAAAAAAGGGGGAAAAATTTTGGGGGGGGGAAAAAGGGTTTAAAATTTTGGGGGGGAAAAAATTTTTTTTTAAAGGGGGAAAAAAACTTGGGGGGGGTTTAAAAAAAAAAGGGGGGGGAAAGGGTTTAAAAAAAAAAGGGGGGGAAAAGGGTTTAAAAAAAAAAGGGGGGGAAAGGGTTTAAAAAAAAAGGGGGGGGAAAGGGTTTAAAGGGGGAAAAGGGGGAAAAGGGGGGGGGGTAAAACCGGGAAGTTTGGGAAAGGGGAAGGAAAGGGGGGGGGTTTAAAGGGAAAAAGGGGGGGGAAAGGGTTTAAAAAAAAAAGGGGGGGAAAAGGGTTTAAAAAAAAAAGGGTTTTGGGAAAAAAAGGGGAAAAGGGGGAATTTTAAAAAGGGGAAAAGGGGGAAAGGGTTTAAAAAAAAAAGGGGGGGAAAAGGGTTTAAAGGGGAAAAGGGGGAAATTTAAAAAGGGGGAAAAGGGGGAATTTTAAAAAAAAAGGGGGGGAAAGGGTTTAAAAAAAGGGGGGGAAAAAGGAAGGGTTTTGGGGGGGGGGGGAAAAAAGGGGGGGGGGAAAAAGGGAAAAAAAGGGGGGGGGGAAAAAGGGGGGGGGGGGGGAAAAAGGGGGGGGGGGGGGAAAAAGGGTTTTAAAAAGGGTTTGGGGTAAGGGTTTTGGGGGAAGGGTTTGGGGTAAAAATGGGGGAAAATTTTGGGGGAAAAAATGGGGGAAAATTTTAAAAAAAAAAGGGGGGGAAAATTTTAAAGGGAAAAAATGGGGGAAAATTTTGGGGGGGGGGAAAAAGGGGGAAAATTTTTAAAAAAAAAATTTTTTTAAAAAAATGGGGGGCCCCCCCAAAAAAAGGGGTTTTCCCGGGAAGTTTGGAAAAGGGGAAAACCCGGAAAAAAGGGAAAAGGGGTTTTCCGGGAAGTTTGGGAAAAGGGGTTTTCCCGGGAAGTTTGGGAAAAGGGGTTTTCCCGGAAAAAAGGGAAAAAGGGGGGTTTTGGGAAAATTTTTTTTGGGGGGTTTTGGAAAAGGGGAAAAAGGGGGGTTTTGGGAAAAGGGGGGAAAAAGGGGGGCCCCCCAAAAGGGGGGGGGGTAAAACCGGGAAGTTTGGGAAAAAGGGGGGCCCCCGGGAAAAGGGGAAAAAGGGGGGTTTTGGAAAAGGGGAAAAAGGGTAAAACCGGGAAGTTTGGGAAAGGGGTAAAACCCGGGAAGTTTGGGAAAGGGGTAAAACCCGGAAAAAAGGGAAAGGGGTTTTCCGGGAAGTTTGGGAAAAGGGAAAAAAAAAAGGGGGGGGGGGAAAGGGAAAGGGTTTAAAAAGGGGGGAAAGGGTAAGGGCAAAATTTTTTTTAAGGGTTTTGGGCCCCTTTTTTTGGGGTTTTGGGGGGCCCCGGGGGGGGGAAAGGGAAAGGGTTTTTGGGGGGGGGGAAAGGGAAAAAAAAAAGGGGGGGGGGGAAAGGGGGGCAAAATTTTTTTGGGGTTTTGGGTTTTGGGCCCCTTTTTTTGGGGGAAAGGGAAAGGGTTTAAAAAGGGGGGAAAGGGAAAAAATTTGGGGGGGGGGGGAAAGGGGAAAAACCCGGGAAGTTTGGGAAAGGGGTAAAACCGGGAAAAGGGGGGAAAAAGGGGGCCCCTTTTTTAAAAAAATTTGGGGGAAAAAGGGGAAAAAAAGGGTTTAAAAATTTTTTAAAAAAGGGGGGGGGGGGAAAAACCCCCCCCTTTTTTTAAAACAGGTTTTAAAAAAAATTTTTCCCCCAAAACCCCTTTTTTTAAAAAAAAAGGGGGGGGGGGCCCCCTTCCCCCTTTGGGTTTTTGGGTCCCAAATTTGGGGGGAAATTTGGGTTCCCCCCGGGGGGGAAAAAGGGCCCCAAATTTTTTAAAACGGGAAAAAAAAATTTTTTTTTAAAAGGGGAAAAAGGGGGGGGAAAAAAAAAAAAAAAAAGGGAAAAAAAAAAGGGGGGGGGGGAAAGGGAAAAAATTTTTGGGGGGGGGGAAAGGGGGCCCGGGGGGGGGAAAAAAAAAAATTTTTTTTTTTTTGGGGAAAAAAAACCCCCTTTTTTGGGGGGGGGAAAAACCCAAAATTTTTAAAAAAATTTTTGGGCCCCAAAAAATTTTTGGGGGGAAAAAATTTTTGGGAAAATTTTGGGGGGGGAAAAAGGGCCCCCCAAAAAATTTTGGGGGAAAAAATTTTTGGGCCCCCAAAAAATTTTGGGGGAAAAAAAAAGGGCCCGGGTTTTTTAAAAAAAAGGGGGGTTTTTTAAAAAAAAAAGGGCCCGGGCATTTTTGGGGAAATAGAGGAAAAAAACCGGGGGGAAAAGGGGAAAAAACCCCCCCTTTTTTGGGGGGGGAAAAAAACCCCCCCGGGGGGGGGGAAAAAAAAATTTTTTTTTTTTGGGGGGGAAAAAAAAAAATTTTTTTGGGGGGGGAAAAAAAAATTTTTTTTGGGGGGGGAAAAAAAAAAATTTTTTTGGGGGGGGAAAAAAATTTTTTTTGGGGGGGGAAAAAAAAATTTTTTTTAAAAAAAAATTCCCCCCTTTTTTAAAAAGGGGAAAAAACCCCCAAAATTTTGGGGGGGGGAAAAAACCCCCCAAAATTTTGGGGGGGAAAAAAAACCCCCCAAAATTTTGGGGGGGGAAAAAACCAAAATTTTGGGGGGGGGGAAAAAACCCCCAAAAAATTTTGGGGGGGGAAAAAACCCCCAAAATTTTGGGGGGGGGTTTTCCCCCGGCTTTTTTAAAAAAAAAAAACAGGCTTTTTTGGGGGGGTAAAAAGGGGGGGGGGGAAGGGAAAAAGGGGGGGGGGGAAAAAAAAAAAGGGGGTGTTTGGGGGAAGGGAAAAAGGGAAAAGGGGGGGGAAATTTTGGGTTTTGGGCCCAAAAAAAGGGAATTGGGGGGGGGAATTTTAAAAAGGGGAAAAGGGGGAATTTTAAAAAGGGGAAAAGGGGGAATTTTAAAAAGGGGGAAAAGGGGGGGAAAAGGGTTTAAAAAAAAAAGGGGGGGAAAGGGTTTAAAAAAAAAATGGGGGAAAATTTTAAAAAAAAAATGGGTTTAAAAATTTAAAGGGAAAAATGGGTTTAAAATTTTGGGGGGGGGAAAAGGGGGGGAATTTTAAAAAGGGGAAAAGGGGGAAGGGTTTAAAAAAAAAAGGGGGGGAAAGGGTTTAAAAAAATTAAGGGGGGGAAAGGGTTTAAAAAAAAAAGGGGGGGGAAAAATTTTGGGGGGAAAAAAGGGTTTAAAAATTAAAAAAATTAAAAGGGTTTGGGGGGGGTAAAAAGGGGTTTGGGGGGGGAAAAAGGGGTTTGGGGGGGAAAAAGGAAGGGTTTGGGGGAAAAAGGGTTTTAAAAGGGGGTTTGGGGGGGAAAAAGGAAGGGTTTGGGGGGGAAAAAAAGGAAGGGTTTGGGGCCGGAAAAAGGGGTTTGGGGGGGGAAAAAGGGGTTTTAAGGGAAAAAGGGGGGGGGGGGGGTAAGGGTTTTAAAAATTTTGGGGAAAAAAAATTTTTTCAAAGGGGGTTTTGGGAAAGGGTTTTTTTTAAAAGGGTTTGGGGTAAGGAAAAAAGGGGGAAGGGTTTGGGGAAAAGGATAAAAGGGGGAAGGGTTTGGGGTAAGGAATTTTGGGGGGGGGGGGGGTTTTTTTAAAGGGGGTTTTGGGAAAGGGTTTTTTAAAGGGGGTTTTGGGAAAGGGTTTTGGGAATTAATTTTGGGGAAAAAAAATTTTTTAAAAAGGGGGGGGGGGAAAAAGGGAAAGGGTTTTTTTAAAAGGGGAAAATTTTGGGAAAGGGGGTTTTGGGAAAGGGTTTTTTAATTAATTTTGGGGAAAAAATTTTGGGAAAATTTTGGGGAAAAAATTTTTTAAAAATTTGGGTAAGGAAAGGGGGAAAAAAATTTAAAAAAAAAAGGGGGGGAAAGGGTTTAAAAAAAAAAGGGGGGGAAAGGGTTTAAAAAAAAAAGGGCCGGGAAGTTTGGGAAAAGGGAAAAAAACCCTTTTTGGGGGGGGAAAGGGTAAAATGGGGAAAGGGGAAAAGGGGAAAAGGGGAAAAGGGGAAAAAGGGGGGCCCCCCAAAAGGGGGGAAAAAGGGGGGCCCCCCAATTTTAAAAAGGGGAAAAGGGGGAATTTTAAAAAGGGGAAAAGGGGGAAAAGGGTTTAAAGGGGAAAAGGGGGAATTTGGGGAAAAAGGGGGGCCCCCCCCAAAAGGGGGGGGGGAAAACCCGGGAAAAGGGGGGGGGGTTTTTTTTGGGGGGGGGGGAAAGGGAAAAAATTTTTGGGGGGGGGGAAAGGGAAAAAAAAAAGGGGGGGGGGGGGGAAAACCCGGAAAAGGGGAAAAAGGGGGGTTTTGGAAAAGGGGGGAAAAAGGGGGGTTTTTTTTAAAAGGGGAAAAAGGGGGGCCCCCCCAAAAGGGGGGGGGGAAAACCCGGGAAGTTTGGAAAAGGGGTTTTTTTGGAAAAAGGGAAAGGGGGGGGGAAGGGAAAGGGGGCCCCCTTTGGGGGAATAAAAAAGGGGGGGGGGGAAATAAAAAAGGGGGGGTGTTTGGGGGAAAAAAAATTTCCCCGGCTTTTTGGGGGGAAAAAAATTAAAGGGGGTGTTTGGGTTTTTTAAAAAAAAGGGGGAGGCTTTTTGGGGGGGGAAAAAAATTTTTTTTGGGGGGGGAAAAAAAACCCCGGGGGGAAGGGAAAAAGGGGGGGGGGGGTTTTAAAAGGGGGGGGGGGGGGGGAAAAAATTTTTTGGGCCCGGACATGTCTTGGGAAAAAGGGGAAAAAATTTTTTTGGGGGGGGGGTTTTTAAAAAGGGGTTTTTTGGGGTTTTGGGAAAAACCCGGGAAAAAAAGGGGAAAACCCGGAAAAGGGGGGGAAAAAGGGTTTTTTGGAAAAGGGGGGGGGGAAAGGGTTTAAAAGGGGGGAAAGGGAAAGGGTTTTTGGGGTTTTTAAAAGGGGGGGAAAAAAATTTTAAAAAAAAAAGGGGAAAAAATTTTAAAAAAATTAAAAAATTTTTGGGAAAAGGGAAAAAAAATTTTTTTTTAATTGGGAAAAGGGGGAAATTTTAAAAAAAAGGGGGAAATTTTAAAAAAAAAGGGGGAAATTTTAAAGGGGAAAAAAAAGGGGGTTTTGGGAAAAATTTTTTTAAAAAATTTTTTAAAGGGGAAAAAAACCCGGAAGGTTTTAAAATTTTTTTGGGGGGCCGGGGAAAGGGGGTTTTAAACATTCCGGGAAATTAAAAAAAATTTTTGGCATTTTTTATTGGGAAAATTTTTTGGGGGGGTTTGGGGGTTTTTTTTGGGGGGTTTTTTCCCCCCCCGGGTTTAAAAAAGGGGGGGGGCCCTTTTGGGGGGGGGGGGCCCCAAATTTGGGGGGGGGGGGGTTTTTTTGGGGTTTAAAATTTGGGGGGAAATTTTTGGAAAAGGGGGGGGGTTTTTTTTTTTTTAAAATTTTTTGGGGGGGGGGAAAAAAAGGAAGGGTTTTTTTAAAAAAAAAGGGGAATTTGGGGGAAAAAAAAGGGGTTTTTTTTTAAAAAAAAGGTTTAAAAAACCCAAAAAATTTAAAAAAAAATTTCCCCCCCTTGTTTTAAAAACCCCCCCCCCCCCTTTTTTTTTTCCCCCCCGGGTTTTTCCTTTTTTTTTCCCCCCCCCGGGGGAACCCGGGCCCGGGAAAACCCCCCCCCCAAAAAAAAAAAGTTTTTGGGGGGGAAAAAAAAAAAATTTTTTTTTTAAAAATTTTGGGGAAAAACTTAAAAAAAGGGTTTTTTTCCCCCCCCCCAAAAAAAATTTTTTTTCTTTGGGGTTTTTTAAAAAAATTTTTTTAAAAAAAATTTTTTTGGGGGGTTAAAAAAAATTTTTTTTTTTTTGGGGAAAAGGGGGGGAAAAAATTCCGGGGGAAATTAAAGGGAAACCCCTTTTTAAAAGGGGGGCCCCCCTTTCTTGGGGGGTTTTTTCTAAGGAATTCCAAAAAATTAAAACCCCACAAAAAATTTTAAAGGGTTTAAAAAACCCCGGCATGTTTTAATGGGGGAAAAAAAAAAAGGGGGGAAATTTTGGGGAAGGGTTTTATTTTTTTTAAGGGCCCCCCTTTTTGGGAAAAAATTTAAAGGGGTAAAAAATTTTTTAAAAAAAAAACCCCAAAAAATTTTGGGGGGGTTTTTTTAAAAAAAAATTTTTTTTGGAAAAGGAAAAAAAAAAATTTTTTTAAAAAAATTTTGGGCCGGTTTTTTAAAAAAATTTTTTTAAAAAGGTTTGGAAAAAAATTTCCCCCTTTTTTTTAAAAAAAAAAATTTTAAAAATTTTTTTGGAAATTTAAAAAAAAAAGGGGGGTTTTGGGTTTTTTTTTTTGGGGGGGTTTGGGAAAGGGGTTTTTTTTTGGGGTTTTGGGGTTTGGGTTTTTAAAAAAGGGGGGGGGGTTTTCCCCCCAAAAGGGAAAAAAAAAGGGGGGGTTTTTTGGGGGGGAAAAAAAGGGACCCTTTTTGGGGGTTTGGGGTTAAGGGTTTAAGGGTTTTTAAAAATTTTTTTTGGGGGGGGGGAAATTTTAAAAAAAGGGAAAAATTTTTAAAAAAAAAGGAAAAAAAAAAAAAGGGGGGGGCCTTTTTAAAAATTTTTTGGGGGCCCTTTTTAAAAAGGGGAAAAAAGGGACCGGGCCCTTTTGGGGAAAAAAATTTTTGGAAAGGGGGAAAAAGGGAAAGGGGGGGAACCCCCGGGAAGGAAATTTGGGGGGGGGAAAAAAAAAAATTAAAAAAAACCCTTTTTTTAAAAAGAAAAAAAAAAATTTTTAAAAAAAATTCCCCCGGGGTTTGGGGGGGAAAGGGGCCCCCCCGGGGGGGGAAAAAAAAAAACCCCGGAAAGGGGAAAATTAAAAAATTTTTTTTTAAAAGGGGGTTTAAAAAAATTTTTTTTAAATTAAAAACCGGGTTTTTTAAAAAAAAATTGGGGGAAAATTTTTAAAAAAAAGGGGGGGGGCCCCAATTTTTTGGGGAAAAAAAATTTTCAAAAAACCCTTTAAATTTTTTGGGGGTTTTTTTTTGGGGTTTAAAAATTTTAACCGTAAAATTTTTTAAAAAAATTTAAAAGGGCCCCCCTTTTTTTTGGAAAAATTTAAAGGGGGGGGAAAAAAAGGGGAAAAAAAAATTTGGGGAAGGGCTTTTTTGGGGGAAAAAAAAAAACCCGGAAAAGGGGGGTTTTTAAAAAAAAGGGGAAAAAATTTTTTGGGGGGAAAAAAGGGGGGGGGGGTTTTGGGGAAAAAAAAATTTTGGAAAAAAAAGGGGGGGGGGAAAGTTTTTTTAAAGGAAATTTTTTGGGGGGGAAATTTTTTTAAATTTTTGGGAAAAAAAAATTTTGGAAATTTAAAAAAAACCCCCTTTTGGGGGAAGGGGGTTTTTTGGGGGGGAAAAAATTTTTTTAAAAAGGGGGGGTTTTTTTTAAAAAAAAGGGGGGGAAATTTTTTGGGGGGAAAAATTTCCCCAAACCTTTTTTTTAAATTAATTGGGGGGGGGGAAAAAAAAAAAATTTTCCCCCTTTTTTAAAAATTTTTTTCTAAGGGCCCGGGGTTTTTAAAAATGGGGGAAGGGGGTTTTGGGGAAAAGGGGTTTTTTTGGGGTTTTTCGGGGAAAAGGTTTTTTTCCCAAAAATTTTAAAAGGGGGAAAAAAGGTTTGGTTTTTCCGGGGGATTTTTAAGGGAAAATTTTTTTGGGGAAAAAATTTTTTGGGGGGGGAAAAAAAAGGGAAATTTTTTTCCCCCTTTTTAAATTGGGAAAAAATTTTTTTTTTTTTTTTTTTGGGGGGCCCCTTTTGGGGGAAAAGGGGGGGTTTTTTTGGGGGTTTTTTGGGGGTTTTTTTTTTGGGTTTTAAAAAAAAAAATTTTAAGAAAATTTAAAAACAAATTTTTAAAAGGGGTTTTTTTTTTAAAATTTTTAAAAAAAAAGGGGGGGAAAAAAAAAACCGGGCGGGGAAAAAAAAAAAAAAATTCCCTTGGCTTGTTAAAAGACCCCCCTTTTTTTTTAAAAATTTTTGGTTTTTTTTTGTTAAAAAATTTTTTTGGGGTTTTTTTAAAAAATTTTTTTTTTTGGGGGCCCCCCTTGGGGTTTTTTTCCTTTTTTTTTCCCCCCCAAAAAAAGGGGGTTTTTTCCCCCTTTCCCCTTTTCCCCCCGGGGGGTTTTTTTCCCAAAAAAATTCCCCGGGGGGGTTTTTTGGGGGGGGCCCTTTTTTGGGGGGTTTTGGGGGGTTTTTAAGGGGGGTTTTGGGGGGCCCCTTCCCCAAAAGGGTTTTTTGGGCCGGGGGGAAAAAAAAAATTGGGGGAAAAAATTTTTTTTAAAAAAGGGTTTCCCCGGGGTTTTTTGGGGGGGGGGAAATTTTTTTTTTTGGGGGGGTTTTTGGGGGAAAAAAAAGTTTTTGGGGGTTTTTTTTTCCCCGGAAAGGTTTTTGGGGGGGGGGAAAGGGAAAACCCCTTTTGGGGTTTAAAGGGGGCCCCCAAAAAAAAAAAAAGGGGGGAAAAAAAGGGGGGGTTTTTTTGGGGGGAGGTTTGGGGGCCCAAATTTTTTGGGGGGGGAAAAAAAAAAAAAAAGGGGGGGCCCCCCCCAAAAATTTTTTTTAAAAAAAAAAAAAAAAAATTTTGGGGGGAAAAAAAAAAACCCCTTTTTTTAAAAAGGGTTTGGGGGCCCCGGGGGTTTTGGGGGGGGCATTTAAAAAAAAGGGTTTTTTTTTGGGGGAATTTTAATGGGTTTTTGGGGGGTTTTTTTTTGGGGGGGAAAATTTCCCAGGAAGTTTTTAAAAAAATTTTTTTAAAAATTTTGGGGAAAAATTTTTTGGGCCCCCTTTTGGGAAAAAAATTTTTTTTTTAAAAAACCCAAATTTGGGTTTCCCCCTTTTTTGTTTGGGGAAAAGGGGGGTTTTTGGGGGGGTTTTTTTAAAATTAAAAATTTGGGGTTTTTTTTTTGGGGGGGGGTTTTTCCCCTTTTTTTGGGGTTTGGGTTTTTTTCCCCCCGGGGGGAAGGGGAAAGGGAAAAACCCCCTTTTTGGGGAAAAAAATTTTTCCCTTTTTTTTTTTAAAAAAAAAAAAAAGGGGGGGGGGGGGGAAAAAATTTTTTTAAAAATTTTTTTAAAAAAAAAGGGTTTTGGGTTTTGGGGGAAAATTTTTGGGTTTTTTTGGGGAAAAAAAAATTTGGGGGGGGGGGAAAAAAAAAAGGGGAAAGGGGGTTTAAAAAAAGGGGGAAAAAGGGGGGGCCCCAAATTTTTAAAAAAAAATTTTTTTTTTTTTTTGGGTTTGGGGGCCCCTTTTAAAAAAAAAAAAAAATGGGGAAAAAAAAACCCCGGGGGGGGGGAAATTTGGGAAAAAAAATTCAGGGGAATTTTTTTTTTTTTTTTTTTTTTTAAAAAAAATTTTTTTTTGGGGAAACCCCTTTCCCTTTTTTTAAATTTTGGGCCCCCAATTTTTGGGGTTTTTTTCCCCCTTTTTTTAAAGGGAAAAAATTTCCCTTTCAATTTTGGGGGTTTTTTTTGGGTTTTCATTTTTTTTTTTTTGGGTTTAAAAAATTTTTTGGGGGTTTTTTCCCCCTTTTTTTTTTTTTTTTAGGGCAAAATTTTTTTTGGGTTTTTAAAAAAGGGTTTTTTTTTAAAAATTTTTTCCCCCCTTTTTTAAATAGAATTTTTGGGCCCCCCAAAAAGGAAATTTAAAAATTTTTTTGGGGAAAATTTTTCCCCCAAATTTTTGGGAAAAAAAAAGGGATTTTTTAAAAAAAAAAAAAAAAACAAAAAAAAAAAAGGGGGGGGAAAAAAAAAAAAACCTTTTTTTTTTTTTTTTGGGGCCCCCTTTTTTTGGGGGGGGTTTTTTGGGCCCACTTTTTTGGGGAAAAAGGGGGGGGCCCAAAAAAATTTTTTAAAAAAAAAAACAAAATTAAAATTTTAAAAAAAATTTTTTGGGCCCCCCAAAAAAGGGGGGAGGGGGGCCCCCGGGGGGGGGTTTTTTTTTTTTTAAACCTTTTTTAAGTAAATTTAAGGGAAAACTTTTTTAAAAAAATTTTTCCAAAAAATTTTTAAAAAAAAGGGAAAAAATTTTTTTTAAAAAAAAAAAAAAATTTTAAAAGGGGAAAAACCCCCCCCCTGTCTTTTTTTTAAAAAAAAAATTTTTTTGGGGAAAAAAATTTGGGGGGAAAAAACTTTTGGGGAAAATTTTAAAAAGGGGGCCCGGGGCCGGGGGGTTTTTTTTCAAAAATTTTAAAAAAAAATTTTTTTACAAAATTTTTTAAAAAATTTTGGGGGGAAATTTTGGGGAAAAAAAAGGGGTTTTTTTGGGGTTTTTTTTAAAAAAAAAAAGGGGGGGTTTTTTTTTGGGGGGAAAAGGGGGAAAAAAGGGGGGTTTTTTGGAAATTTTAAAGGGACCGGACATGTTTGGGAAGTAGAGGGATAATGGGCACCGGGCAGTCTTGGGAAGTAGAGATATAATGGGCACCCGGAAATGTCTTGGGAAGTAGAGTATAATGGGCACCTGTACATGTCTTGGGAAGTAGAGGGATAATGGGCACCGGACATGTCTTGGAAAATAGAGGTATAATGGGCACCAGGACATGTCTTGGGAAGTAGAGGTATAATGGGCACCAGGACATGTCTTGGGAAGTAGAGGTATAATGGGCACAGGACATGTCTTGGGAAGTAGAGGTATAATGGGCACCCGGACATGTCTTGGGGAAATAGAGGTATAATGGGCACCAGGACATGTCTTGGGAAGTAGAGGTATAATGGGCACAGGACATGTCTTGGAAGTAGAGGTATAATGGGCACCAGGACATGTTTGGGAAGTAGAGGTATAATGGGCACCAGGACATGTCTTGGGAAGTAGAGGTATAATGGGCACCAGGACATGTCTTGGGAAGTAGAGGTATAATGGGCACCAGGACATGTCTTGGGAAGTAGAGGTATAATGGGCACCAGGACATGTCTTGGGAAGTAGAGGGTATAATGGGCACCAGGACATGTCTTGGGAAGTAGAGGTATAATGGGCACCAGGACATGTCTTGGGAAGTAGAGGTATAATGGGCACAGGACATGTCTTGGGGAAATAGAGGTATAATGGGCACAGGACATGTCTTGGAAGTAGAGGTATAATGGGCACCAGGACATGTCTTGGGAAGTAGAGATATAATGGGCACCAGGAATGTCTTGGGAAGTAGAGGTATAATGGGCACCTGTACATGTCTTGGGAAGTAGAGGTATAATGGGCACCGGACATGTCTTGGAAAGTAGAGGTATAATGGGCACCCGGACATGTCTTGGGAAAATAGAGGTATAATGGGCTACAGGACATGTCTTGGGAAGTAGAGGTATAATGGGCACCAGGACATGTCTTGGGAAGTAGAGGTATAATGGGCACCAGGACATGTCTTGGGAAGTAGAGGTATAATGGGCACCAGGACATGTCTTGGAAAGTAGAGGTATAATGGGCTACAGGACATGTCTTGGGAAGTAGAGGTATAATGGGCTACAGGACATCTTGGGAAGTAGAGGTATAATGGGCACCAGGACATGTCTTGGGAATAGAGATTTAAAGGGCACCCGTACATGTCTTGGGAAGTAGAGAATAAAGGGCACCCGTACATGTCTTGGGAAGTAGAGGTATAATGGGCTACAGGACATGTCTGGGAAGTAGAGATATAATGGGCACCAGGACATGTCTTGGGGAAATAGAGGTATAATGGGCTACAGGACATGTCTTGGGAAGTAGAGGTATAAGGGCTACAGGACATTTTTTGGGGAAATAGAGGTATAATGGGCACCCGGACATGTCTTTGGGGAAATAGAGGTATAATGGGGACCTGTACATGTCTTGGGAAATAGAGATATAATGGGCACCTGGACATGTCTTTGGGGAAATAGAGATATAAGGGCCCGGACATGTCTTGGGAAAATAGAGATATAATGGGCACCTGTACATGTCTTGGGGAAATAGAGATATAATGGGCAGTACATGTCTTGGAAGTAGAGGTATAATGGGCACCTGTACATGTCTTTGGGGAAATATAGGTATAATGGGCACCTGTACATGATTTGGGAAGTAGAGGTATAATGGGCACCCGTACATGTCTTTGGGGAAATAGAGATATAAAGGGCACCCGTACATGTCTTTGGGGAAATAGAGATATAATGGGCACCTGTACATGTCTTGGGAAGTAGAGGTATAATGGGCACCGTACATGTCTTGGGAAGTAGAGATATAATGGGGACCTGTACATGTCTTGGGAAGTAGAGATATAATGGGGACCTGTACATGTCTTGGGGAAATAGAGATATAATGGGCACCTGTACAGTCTTTGGGAAGTAGGGTATAATGGGCACTGTACATGTCTTGGGAAGTAGAGGTATAATGGGCACCTGTACATGTCTTGGGGAAATAGAGGGATAATGGGCACTAGGAATGTCTTTGGGGAAATAGAGGTATAATGGGCACCTGTACAGTCTTGGGAAGTAGAGATATAATGGGCACCCGTACATGTCTTGGGAAGTAGAGATATAATGGGCACCTGTACATGTCTTGGGAAGTGAGATATAATGGGCACCTGTACAGTCTTTGGGGAAATAGAGATATAATGGGCTACAGGACATGTCTTGGGAAGTAGAGGTATAATGGGCACCTGTACATGTCTTTGGGAAGTAGAGATATAATGGGCACCTGGACATGTCTTGGAAAGTAGAGATATAATGGGCACCAGGACATGTCTTGGGAAGTAGAGGTATAATGGGCACCAGGACATGTCTTGGGAAGTAGAGGTATAATGGGCACCTGTACATGTCTTGGGAAGTAGAGGTATAATGGGCTACAGGACATGTCTTGGGAAGTAGAGATATAATGGGCACCAGTACATGTCTTGGGAAGTAGAGATATAATGGGACCTGTACATGTCTTGGAAGTAGAGATATAATGGGCACCTGTACATGTCTTGGGAAGTAGAGATATAATGGGCACCTGTACATGTCTTGGGAAGTAGAGATATAATGGGCACCTGTACATGTCTTTGGGAAATAGAGGTATAATGGGGACCTGTACATGTCGGGGGGGTAGAGGTATAATGGGCACCTGTACATGTCTTGGGAAAATAGAGGTATAATGGGCACCTGTACATGTCTTGGAAGTAGAGGTAAATGGGCACCAGGACATGTCTTGGGAAGTAGAGATATAATGGGCACTAGGAAATTCTTGGGAAGTAGAGATATAATGGGCACCTGTACATGTCTTGGGAAGTAGAGGTATAATGGGGACCTGTACATGTCTTGGAAAATAGAGATATAATGGGCACCAGGACATGTCTTGGGAAGTAGAGGTATAATGGGCACCAGGACATGTCTTGGGAAGTAGAGGTATAATGGGACCGTACATGTCTTGGGGAAATAGAGATATAATGGGCATGTACATGTCTTGGGAAGTAGAGGTATAATGGGTACAGGACATGTCTTGGGGAAATAGAGATGCCTGCATGATTTTAAACTCATCCCCCCTTTTAGTGCCAGGTGGCCAATTGTGTTTTTAATGTATGCCCGCAATTTTTAGATTCCTTGAAATCTGAAAATTGCTTTAAAACATCTGGTATCTTTTTGTTATAATTGTGTGACAGCAGACTCCTAGATTACTTGAAAGCTGAAACATTATTTCCCAAAACATCATTGGAAGGTCAGCATGGTCAAATGGACAAGAGCGCTTATTAGGAAACATTGATTGCTGGTGCTGAGGTAGCGGTTCAACCCCACACGGGTTTAGTTAGATTAAAATGGACTTTTCATTTTTGATTTGGGGACATAAATTAAAAGTACCTGTGAAGCTGTAGTTGGTTTGCCCGATGGCGAGGGACACAGGTAATAGGGAAAGCTAATCCCTACACAAAATTCAGTCCAGTGTTACTATAGTATGTCCCCATTTGTTTGCCTTCATTCACGATCAATTATTTTGAAAACTGTTTTTGCATCGTTATGAAACTTTTTCCCCCGTTTATATTTACCCCCACCCAAGGAATATGTCTTGATAGGTCCAAAAACACTTAAATCATTGAAAGCGGCGACATTTTTTTGATGTTTTGCTGAACAACTAGTGATTTCTCGTTAACAAAGTTATTTTTTCGGTAATGGGGGGACCGTCAATTCAGATGACACACAAAGGCGTATCCGGATTCGTAGGGGGGTAGGTGCAATGAAAGAACTAGCTTTAAAAACGACAGGGTTGGCTGCATTGCACCGGGTTTTTTCCCATATGGCTCAGTTTTTTTCCGCAGCGCAGAAAGCATAGCACAAAGCACGAAATTCCCTAGTTCCAGCGACGACCCTCGAGAGTCTCAGAAAAAAAGCACTCGTGAAATGAAGGACGCGGCCCCGGGAAACGAACATACAACCTTCGGAGCCCGAGTCAGATGGCTTGACCACTTCACCATGGAGAACCCCAGAGGGGTGCAATGTGTAATATTAGTAAAGACAGAGAATTTACAGAGGCACGGGGTAAAAAATTTGTAAATTAACAGGAAAGTAGGGAATATATTTCTTACCTTATTTTTCATTTCCTTCTTGTTTTTCAGCTGATGCTGATGCTGTAATGTTTAGGGCCGCAATTCTCTAAATAGTTGAAGCAAAATATCCCAGTAAGTGTGTACGTAGATTAAGGGCTGCGATCTGCTCAGACCTTAATCTGTGTCGGACGATTCCAGTAGGTTGATGATTGCTCTCGGTTGCATAAAATTCAATCCACCCTTTTCTCCAATAGTCCTCTTCCTCTTTCAACACATGGCCTTGTTTTTTCCAGTAACTTTTATCAATATTTAATAGCGCGGACAGACAGGCAGACAGAAAAAAGGTAGGTAGGTAGGTGGGCCCGAAAGGTGGGTGGGTGGTGGCTGGGTCGGTGGGTGGGTGGGCCGGCAGGCAGGCAGGCAGACAGATAACAGACAGATAGATTAGATAGATAGATATCGGTGGGGCATCGAGGGGTCGGTCGGCATGAGTCTCGTCGATGGGGGCCGGCATCAGGCGATAGATAGATAGATAGATTGACGATCCCTGCCAGAAGCTGGGCCTTGTCAGCTAGTTTATTTATATAATCACGTTTCATGAAAAACCCCCCTTTGGAGAACCTCTGAATCTTCGCGCTGTTTTTTTTCAAAACGGGCATCACATAAAAAAAAAAATTTTAAAGCGGGGGCGTGTCTTGGGAAGCTGTAATACTGTTAAAAAATGGACTAATCTCTAATCGAATTAAATACCGCATATAAACTAACTTTGAAAATTTCTGTAAAATCTCCAGAGCAAAAAATTTTTTTTTGGGGGGGGAATAATGATAAGGTTAATAAAATCTCATCATTTTCCCCCAGTTGGTTACTGAGATATTGAATTTTATATTGAGGCAACAAAAAAATACACACTATAGACATAGTGTGTATTGATTATGCTTGAGTTCAAAGCGAGCGACTGTTAAATAAAAAAAATCAAATGTATCATAATTATGAGGTAGTTATAAGTTGGTCTGCTCTTCTCCCCACAGTGATTTTGGCTGCCATAATAAAGGCTTTCGTATTCAAGGAGAAGGAAAGGGGAACGCAGAGAAACCTCTGGAAACAAGACATGAAATGCTGTATGCGGTGAATGCTCTTGTTCCTGGGTCTAAGGTATTCAGAGTTTTTTTGGGGGAAACTGTGGTGAGGGGGTTGGGTTTTGCAAATCAGGTTCACAAGGCCATGGGTTCGATCCTAGCCTAAGGATGGGCATTGTTTCAAGAACCATTGGTATCTAATCATTACACACGTTGATACTGTATGTGCCCTTGATCTCTTGGGTAGTAAATTTGGAACCTAGTCTTCTAGACAATGGAGATTCTGAATGCAATTTGCTGCCCTGGAAATTTAGGAAAGAAAAGCTACTCATTTGGGAAATAGAGCCTGTTTCCTTGGATTGAATCTGTCTAGGGAAGTAGTAGTAACACCTTGCCGTCTTTACAGATGAAATATGTGTATTGGATCTCAAAATCCATCGCACAAAGCCTGGGCTTGATTCAGAGAACATGTGTTGCTCATGCAGCAAGATCTCTCGCCTTTTTTTTCTTCAGAGGAAAGGATGACCAGTATGTCTGGAACAAGGTAGTTGCAATGTTGTCGGCTCAACATCACATCTCCATGCAGCAGAAGGTGAGTAACGGCTAGGGCCCCCACATCATGGTTTGTATACTACTGAAAATCAAAAACAAGCGAGCTTTTGCCATTTTGCTCTAGTGAGGTTCCGTTCTCACTGTGCTCATCTTAGGACACCCGCATTTCCTCTTTACAGATGTACCGCCCCAGCAAACTCCCCGCCTGTCTTCAGAGCGAATCATGGCCCATGACGAGCGCTGGTTGTAAACTTTATATAAATGCATGCTGACGTAAAAAAAATTGACCCGTAGGAGCAAAATGTGTGACACACTTACATTTTTAAAGGGGAGTGAAAAAGAAAAAAGAAGACTGGCCTGTTTATTGGTAGATGTGTCGTGTTGTGGCAGAATGGGGATAATGTGTTGCTGATCCTAATGTTGCTGAATTATTACCTTTGGCACCCAGTCCTTTCTTTTGAAGATGCAGACCCCCCACGTTTTTGGTTTGTGCTCCCGGGCATTTCACCCCAAAGGGCACAATGGTACTGTTTTGGCTGTTGTGCTGTGGGCAAAGGATTGGTCCTTTTCTTTTTGGCTGTGAGATGAGTTTGCTTAAGGGTACAGGTGGGGTAGATACGGGAAAATTTTCCCACCCTTACAGACGAGAGAGAGAGAAGAGCCCAATAAGCCGTTGCCCTGATGTAAATATAGGTGGATAGAAGTTATGAAAAAGAAATAATCATATGAAAGCTGGTTTACAGAACGTCTCAGGTGGTATATGAGACATGTCACGGTTTTTATTCTTACTGACTAGACTGGATTATGAAGATAACAGTCAAGACTACCAGAAATGGAGGAACTCTCAAACAGCTGGATAAACTGGATTTCCGACATCATTTCCCTCCTGCCCCATCACAAAATAAAAAAGCAAGAGAAATTAAACACGTTTGATGGGGGGGCACAGCAAATTTGATCTTAACATTCACAAATGAGAAAAAAATAATGAGAATAAATCAAGCATTTTATTTTAGTTTTTTTTAATTTTATTTTTTTTTCCCACTTTCTCGCTTTGAACTCAAGCATAGTCCAACCAGCGCTACTAATATTATGGCACTGGATTGATTTTTTGCGTGTGGGTTAGCTTTCCCCGTAGCCCGGCCCTTAAACCCTCAGGCGAACCCACTTGATTTCAGAAGGTTGTAAATTTTTGCGAAATGCCGCGTTTTCACCCCGAATACTTTTTTCGTAAAACCCTTGATGAACCCCTTGAGAAATCAACAAAAGAATAAACGTTTTTTATATTTAAGGCTATCAGCCTTTAGTAAGCTTGCAAAACCGGCAAGTAAATGTATTATTCATCAGTTTCTGGCTATGTGAGAAATGGAAGTGACCCTGACCAGGTGGGAAAACTTCAATTGTACACCCGGAGGCTCACACAGACAAACGTCCGCAGGGGGCTGATAACATGCCAGTCCAGGGGTTCAAAGTGTTAAATGCCAAAAGATAATTAAACCACACTGCAGAGCAGAAATGAAATGGATCGTTGAAAGGATCATTCACCCCGGGTGGGGGATGAATAGACACCTGGACCTAGGAAAAATTGCTAACGT
>JACEFZ010004665.1:0-53735 GCA_014155875.1 Cepaea nemoralis
AAGTAACCAATTTCATTTTTGTAATTTCTTAATTTAACATCAAAACTTGTGCTCAGGTGTTCTGTTCTGCCATGCTGAAAAAATACTGAAATAAAGCAAAGAAAGCACTACACAATTTCAATTTTCTAAATCCCAAACAGCACAATTCAGTTGGTTATAATATTGTAAGATATTACATTAATCAGAAGAAGCACCAACGATATCCTGTCTGAGCATAGGAAGAATGAACCCTGTCCTTAATAAAAAACTCAAATTTGTGGCAATCAGAAGGTTCCTTGTAGATATTTGTTTCTTAAACCACCATAATGTCCTGTACTCCACTCTAATTAAGAAATTCGGAACATCACGGGAGACCTCGAAATACACACTTTTACTCTGAGTCTATTTCCTTAATTAATCCGTTACCTTCTTTTACTAGCTGACGGATTCAGTTCAACCAACCAGAGCCCGCATCAAGTGAAATTTAGTCTCGGAATTCAGGTGGCGGAGTTCAGACATCACTTCTCTTCCCTCAGGTATTTTCGTCCTTCTCGTGGGCTGCCAGAAAATTTTCAACCCCTGGTTGGGTCACATCTCATGGGCTGCCAGACAAATCTTCGACCCCCTGGTTGGGTCCCTTCCTTGATTCTCAAGTGGGTACTTCAACGTCGTATGGAATGGGTCATAGGAATAACGAGGCCCAAAAATGGATTAGGTGTGTTTGGGTCATAGGAATAACGAGGCCCAAAAATGGATTAGGTGTGTTTGGGTCATAGGAATAACGAGGCCCAAAAATGGATTTGGATCAGCCAACGGCTAGTGATGACCTGACCTTGAACGAGTTCGGACTTCTGATAAAATCTTGAACTTAAATTGGAGGCAAGTCCCTTGAAAGTGGCAAGGTTCAAGCAACGGCCAGGTTAGGCCCCTTGTAAATGATTAAGTTCAGACAACGACCGTGGTAGGCCAGCCATTACCTTCATAATTTGTCTTACAGCATGCCGCCAGTGGATAGTTGTTGTTGGCCGGCCTAGATCAACCTCAGATTCTCGGTCGACGGCACCATTTATTACTTCTATAACAGTGTCAAAAGAAGTAACAAGACTTGATCTGGACTGAAACTTTATACTTTATTCTCAAGATGACAGGCCGTGTCTTCTCAGCTGGACTATCGGATGTTGACTCCACTTACATTGGAGGCCGGATCTTAACTACCCATACCAACCCAATACGTCACGATTGAGCATCTCCCACCCCTTTCAGTCTCAATGCTCAATCGTGCTGTATCTGTGTTTCCCACTAGATCCTAATTATACCCAATACTGTTACAAAGACATCAACAACAGCAGTAAAATGCTGGTGTTGACAGCGGTATGGAAAAGGATATGCAAAAAAGGGACAATATATACAGTTGCACATCTCAGATCTATATGTTAATCTACGTAGAGACAATATGTACAGCCAGTTTATAATCTGAAAGGATTGCTATTTCCTGAGATGTTTGGGCGGATATGGGAAATGGCAGCTCCCAGCTTAACCCAGCCTAAAATGGATACCAGTCAATGTCTTAGTAAGTAAAGGCAGCCGGTGTGATACTGACCACATCAGCCACCGAGTGCCGATTGGTCTATAAAATATGGGTCTAGCATAAAATACCCAATGTATCATAAGGCGTGTAAAAAGGTCCTTTTCCTTTCCTTACAAGAGACCAGAAGCAATTGAACGTGAAGAATTTCGTATAATAAACATTATAAACCTACAAGGGGTAGGAAACGCTGAACGGGAGGAAAACAATATATAATTAACAATACAAATGGAAAGGTGGGAAGGGGGATTCTGAGAAAGACAAGACATGTGTATGTAACCGTACACGTTGAATGATAACATCAAGGGATGGTCGAACATCAGTCTAGGCGAACACTAGAGCAGGAGACACAGCTTGTTCCAATGGAACCGACTTGCACTGTGGAGCAGCGCTGTATTTGTTGATTGGCTGTAACAGTCTAGACCTGTCAGTTGCAAATGCAGGACTATCGAGGTTGTTAGTTGTTCCGTATATTATAATCTTTCAACCGATTTGACCTTCTTAATCAGCCCATGATGTTCTTTAGGATCAATGCAACGTGTCACAACAATAAATATGTGATCGTCTCCGGGCAGCTTGTGTCTTCTAGGCAATGGTTGTCCCCAAGAAGGAATCTACTTTGGTCTGTGATGTGCTAGGATCATGGAATTTTATGAATCATAGAGTGAATTGTGTTGCACTGTTTCGTCGAGCCTGTGCTGTGACTTAGCATATCCGACTTGGATATACATTTTTTCTAGTTTGCTTTCCCTAGCCTTTGACTTCCCGCAGTCTGCCTACAAGGCAGCAGGTTTGTGACTTTCTTCGTCTGGTTCCTATCTTTTCCTTGACCTGTCCGACATGGAAGACCCTACCAGTAGCTGCGCTACCGCCGACATAGCTCTTGTGGTCACTGGAACACGCACCCCCCCCCCCCCCTACTACTGTAAGGTGGAGATACGACAGAAGGGATCACATTTTGTAGGCCCGAATGCGCGGATGAATATATGGCCAATCTTTTCCTCCATTAGCTTCGTCCCACCGCACCCATGATATTCTGGCACAACCCTCTATCTGCTACAAGCAAGTGCCCGTCTCATCTGGCAATTCATGTGAAGCTTTTTTTCCACGTTTACATCTTCACGACCAGCATATTCTATGTGATCCCCTGCTTCATGTGGCACACTACATGTCACAAGAAAATATCCGGATGAAACTAGCGGTAACAAATATCTTGATATAATCCTGACCGCGCTGTGGAATATTAATTTCATTCCGGCTCTATAATAACTGCACGCGACCGATTTCTGTCTGGGATCTCGCTGGCCCCAGCATTTCCCACGCGTATTATTTCTAGATAGAGCAAAAGCCTCCGATGATTGTACAATGGCGTGTGTGGGCGCAGACAAGGGGCGGGATAAAGTTCTGGTTTTCTAGTCTCTAACTAGTCATTGTCCCGAAACATTGTGCACCTCTAGTGAATTTTTGAAAGTGGCGAATTCGAATCCGGTTTGCCTCTAGCTCTCAGTAACATGGTCTAAGGCAGTCAAAGAACTGACAAACAGGGAAAAACTTCTCACCATATTAAATAAGGTGGTATACAAGGTTATGTACTATCACCCAATCTGCAAGAATTGACAACCATAGGGGACTTTTCAACATTAAACAAGGCGTTGGACAGTGTTGTGTACTGTCATTCAAACTGTTCAAGTTGAACAGCAAAATAATAATGAGATCAGTAAATGTCATGCGAGGACAATCAGTAGGTGGACACAATGATGACGATGACCTTGATTGCTGAACATGAAATGTAGCTACCAGAAATGATAGATATAACTGCAACATAAATCAAAGCATAGAACTTAGTCTGAATAACAGAAACACAGAAATGCAATGTAACACAATTACAATGAAAATATTTCTTCCCAAATGCAACATCAGAGTAAATAGAACTAGTCTGGGGGAAAAAAAGCCATTCTGCTTCAGTGTATGGATACTTTGATAAGAGATGCATTTAAGAAGTTAGATGTAGAATAGCCTAAACAAAACCTGCATTTCTCAAGATGAAGAGTATTCTCTGCGATATCCTCTGTCACTAGATGTGAGAGAATCGGAAGATTTAGCCAGCCCTGGTGTAACGAAGTAACTCCTGATCACACACATTACAGACTAGTGAGGAATTACGTGGAAGCCGAGGAGATATGATTTTACAGAAGAATGACGATATCTTCTAGGAAGTGTAACTCACAAGAAAAAAAAACCACATTTTTTTTTTTGGGGGGGGGGGGGATATCGTAAGACAACAAATCATTTAGAGGAGAGAAGAGGCAGGAGGAAGGCGAGAGGTCAGAAACTGGCTAGTTTGACATCGTGGCACGGAGGTACATCGGCATTAGATAACATTGGCTGTAAACGAAACAGAATCATGCTGGCAGACATGATCGCCAACGCCACACGGCATGGGCAATTATAGGCAGATATTGTCTAGTGTGTCCTCTGGTTTCTATCTCTCGTCCTCGGTATCTATATGTTTAAGTCAACACCTATAACCAACTTTATTTTGAATTGCATTTTTACTTTAGAGCTCATTTATACCTGAAACGAGTCAGCTTGAACTTTACATTAACATTTCATTTGGAAAGCACATTTGTATGACTTTAATAAACAGTTGTATTGGAACATATGATGTGTCGTGTTTGCTATTATGTGTTGTCTTTCATTGGCATAACCATTGTTTCTGTGTTATTTTTATTCAGTGAACCACATCTTTATGTAATTTATTACTACATTGTTCTACAGTTGTAGATCATTAGCATTTTCGGCTATCAATAACGTCTCATTTCCATATGGAAACTATATATTGTATAATCTCCAGCCTAGGCCTATACTACTGGTCTATTTTTATTCTCTCTCATTATTACCTGTTATCGACTTGTGAAGAATCTGCTTGATCAAGTAAAGTCCAACATTCTTTGGTATGTCCCATTCCATTCAGAAAATGTATGATAATCAACAACATCTATAATCACAGCGTGAGAAGATTCCAGACAGTCTTATATCATGGCATGGACATGTGCCAGCACAAAACTGATACATACTGTTCAAGATCTCGAGACGTGGAGTAGATTCTAGACAGTCTTATATCATGGCATGGACATATGCCAGCACAAAACTTATATACACTGTTCAAGATCTCGAGACGTGGTGAAGATTCTAGACAGCCTTATGTCATGGCATGGACATGTGCCAGCACAAAACTAATATATACTGTTCAGGATCTCGAGACGTGGAGTAGATTCTAGACAGCCTTATGTCATGGCATGGACATGTGTCAGCACCAAAAAAAAAAATAAAAAAAAAATACACAAACTGATATATACTGTTAAAGATTTCTGAATGTGGAGAAGATTCTAGACTGCCTTATGTAATGGCATGGACATGTGCCAGCATACAACTTTTGAACATACTGTTCAAAATTTAGGGATGTGGAGAAGATTCTACACAGCCTTATGTCATGGCATGGACATGTGACAATACAAAAAACTAATACACGAGCAGGTGGCGAGTGGTGGGCAGACTCTGGCACCCAAGAGACCCGACTTAGAGGCGTTCAGCCAAGTCCCACAGGTGAGGACCTCGTACGCGCCTGGACCATAAGACGCATACATCTGTCAATCACAAGTGTCCTGACCTGTGTAAAGCGTGTACTACCGTCAGACTCCCCGCCTGACTTGTACGGATCCCGCGACCACCGGGAATAGGCCCACCAGAGATATCGCCGGAGATATTGCTCGTCTGTTGCGAGCAAATCTCCCATCCTTCCACTGTGCGGATCTCGCGACTAGCGAGAATAGGCCCGCCCGAGATATTGCTCGTCTGTTGCGGGCAAATCTCCAACTGAATAAGTAAAACACAAAGAAAATATATTGAAATTGTCTTCTTCTTATAGTCCATGGCGAGTGACACTGGTGATCACGTTTGTCCACAATCTTCTGTCTCTTATGCTGCCAAACGTTCCTGATACTGATGTATCTCCTTGCCATGATGTCAAGTTGTCCAGCGTCTTCTCTCTTTGTTTCCCACTGCATCTCCTCGACTCCAAACTTTCCTGTTGTCACGAGTACTCCAGCTTTCCTCCTCTCATGACATGCCCTAATACCCTAAGAATGATGACTCTTCTTCGGATGCGAGTAACCAGTTCTATTTGAGAGTTTAACTTCTTTCAAGATATCTTCATTGCCCTTTTATCTTCACTGTGTTCTCATCTTTTTTCTATCAAACTACATCTCCACAGCTTCCACATAATTCCTCACTTGTCTATTGGTTGTCCATTATTTGCTTCCGTACATCAGGATTGGCTCAATATCCATTGAAACTCTTTTCTTCACATCGATTGACAAAGATAAAATATAGAGATTATTCCTCAACTTGAGAAGATTCTACGATGATATTCTTCTTCTTCTTCTTCTTCTTCTTCTTCTTCTTCTTCTTCTTCTTCTTCTTCTTCTTCTTCTTCTTCTTCTTCTTCTTCTTCTTCTTCTTCTTCTTCTGCGTTCGTCCGGAATGTTGTTTTAGATGTAATTGCGTTGTGCCTGGTTACAGCAGAATCTGCGATATTTGAACCTTTCGGCCGACACATCCGACTTCTTCAAGATTTGTTAGCCGGGTTACCTTCCCAGGTGTTTCGTGGGACGTTTGACTCTCACTGTTGTGGTGTTATCCCCATCCCAGCTGGCCCATTTAGGCCAGCTGAAGACAACCCTCAAGGGAAGGCAGGGGCAGACCATGGGCATTCCCTGCCATCAAAGGAGACTTTCATACTTGCAGAGCCGACACTGGGTTAACGCAAGGAATCGTCACATCCTGCACATGGCTGCTTAGCCTCACTTCCGTACATTGGGCCTTCCGTTCACCACAGGCTGTTCCTCCAGAAATCACAAGAATGCAGTCTGCAGATGACATCCACACAGTGAGCTTTCGATTTGGACTTTTCACGTAATGGATGTGCTATCCAAGTAATATTCCATTTCGTGCCACTGGAAAGTTTTTTGCCACCGACATACCTGTGGCAGGCTAAGTACTTCTTCAAGCACCTTTAAATGTCAACCTGAATGTTGCTAAAGAAAGCTGCAGTTAATTTGAGCTTGTTGGCATCTCCATAGAGCTTGTCCTCACAGGAAGCAGGTGTGGGCCAAAATATCTTTCTCTGTTCTGCATTTGTTAGGCACTCCTGCGGCGAATGTTTAGCTGTCATTTTACCAGTTCCACAATTACATTCATCAGTATCTCCTATCTTTAGTTTATTGAGCACATGGTATTTCAGTCTGTTATGTGCTGTGCGGAGTCTGAAGATTGCTACTTGTTCACTTTGGACGAGTTTGTAATATGCATCATCTTTCTGGTGGCCTGGGTGTTCTGATTCCCAATTGGTTCGATAAGTGCTTTTGATAAAACTCTTTGCTTCATTATAATTTATGTCAATGTAAGGCTAAGGTAGTCGTTCGCCCTCATTTGCCAATCTGTCAACCTCCTCATTTCCAGGTATACTGCAGTGTGATGGGATCAACTGTATTGCAACTTTTTTGGATTTCTGGCATAGTCCATGGAGTGCTGCTCTTAGGTCTGCAAGTTCTGTGTTGTTTTTGCTTTTCAGTATTGAGACATCTACCTTTGAATCTGTGGAGGTAGCTATTGGCTTGTCTTTATTTTCCTCCATCAAGAGAAATTCTGCTGCAGTTTTCAAAGCTTCCGCCTCTGCTTTGAAGTTACTTGAAAATTTTCCAGTTGCCACTGACTGTTTTTTTTCCCACTCCATTTTTTTTTAAATTTAGGAGAATTCCTCCTCCCCCATTTTCTATTGAATTTTTGGCTCATGCATCTGTAAATGCATTTGCTACTTGGGTAATGTTCTTTTATTTAGTTTAGAGCAATTCTTCTTCTTTCTGTTTCATTCTGAGTGTTATTTTTCTCAATACCACGAATGATTTCAATCATATCGGGCAATTGCTGCTGTCCCCAAGCTGGGAACTTGTGTGCACTGTAAATGGGGTTGACTGTTGATATCTTAAGTATATGATCTGTCCTAATCTTTCTTTTTGCAGTTTGTACAAAGTTGCAACTCTTCAATCTTCCCTTTCCAGAACCATTAAACCTTTTATACTTGGGGTGGTCTGTCAATCTTCTAAAGTTTTCTGCTTGTCGCGGGGCTCTACTATCTCTTCTATCCTGCATTGGTTGTAAACAAGTGATCTTTTTTAGTTCATTAATAGGCGTTGTCTTCAGGTCTCCAGTTATGATCCTTTCCTCGATTACCACTTCGCCGGGAAGTCTTCATCTCATGATCCACATTCCTTGATTTTGGACTCTAATTATTTTCTTAAAGTTTGCTTTATCTGCTGTTGCCCAAGATGTGATGCCATATTCCAGTACTGGCCTCACCCGTCCAATATTTAACTTCTTGAGAACTTTCTCATCTGCTCCCCATGTTGTACCAGCAAGCTTTTCCATGATTGTCATTCTTTGCTTTGCTCTTGTTCGATTTTTCTCAACCTGTGTCGTCCATGTCAGGCGACGTTCAAAGGTGACTCCTAGATAGTTTGGATTTTCTTCACGGCGCAATATTGTTGCATTCAATACCAACATAGTTTGCTGAGTTTTATTTGAAAGGGAGAACACTGTGCATATTGTTTTCTCCTCACTTATCTCCACCAGCCATGATTTTTACCAGTCCTCTAACGATAAAAAGACTTGCTGTATTCTGCTCTTAGCTGTACTAATATCAAGGACTTACATACTTATAACTCTGGCTCGCAATTCAGGACAGAGGTGAGACAATTGCATGCATACAAAATAGCACTCGCACGCACAGCCGTTGCAATTGTATAACAGTTTATTCAATAACTAGCTGACCCGGCCCGGCTTCGCCCATCCCCTGATGGCGAGCATCTCATTTAATTCATATAAGTAGTCATATAAGTTCCCGTTCCCGACTGTCTGTCTGTCTGTCTGTCTGTCTGTCTGTCTGTCTGTCTGTCTGTCTGTCTGTCTGTCTGTCTGTCTGTCTGTCTGTCTGTCTGTCTGTCTGTCTGTCCGTCCCTCCCTCTCTGTCTGTCTGTCTGTCTGCCTGTCTGTCTAATCATTTATTGGTTGCAGTTAGAACAACCTTAGATAAACGAAGACCAACTTACAAAAAGCATTAGAAAGAGCACTTGAAAGATCTTTACATCTTCCCCCAACAATTAACTTGGGTAAATGGAGCGGCGGCAGCAGCATCAGCAGAAGAAGGAAAAGGAGGAGTAGACAACTGCAGCGAAAAGGTGGGTCTGTCTATCTATCTGACCCGGCGTGGCTTCGCCCAGCTCCTGGCGGGTAGCGTCTCATTAAATTCATACAACAAAAAAAGTAACTTAAAAGAATGTCCTTCCACACACCATCCATTATTTTTAATGAAAACTCTTTCTAATCACCTGCATGACTACAGTAACTTCTTAAGCAAAAAAGATGAGTTACAATGTTATGCATTGTGCATTATTTTTATGAAAACTTTGAAAATGCCTTACAGATTGTATCATTATTTATTATAACTCATATGCCGGTACATAACTATGGACAAAGAGTTTATAAATCTTTGAAAACGATGCCACAATATGACTATAAGTTATACAGAAAAGTTATGCCCCTTGAAATAACTTTTACAGAGTTAGGTCCCCTGAGATATATGAAATTATAATGAAAAATGAAAAATGAAATAATACTGAGTAAGCAGGCGATTTCACACTAAAAAAATATCACAGTTGGCAGCTCTGGAATGAAAGGAAGGCGTGTAGAAAATTTCATCTCAATCGGATGGACCGTTCGCGAACGCATAAAGGACATACATAAATACGGAGATTGCCTTTTATATATAAGACTAGCTGACCCTGCCCGGCTTCGCCCAGTCACTGGTGGGGAGCATCTCATTTAATTCATATAAGTAGTCATATAAGTTCTCGTTCCCGTTACCGACTGTCTGTCTGTCTGTCTGTCTGTCTGTCTGTCTGTCTGTCTGTCTGTCTGTCTGTCTGACCCGGCCCGGCATTGCCCAGCTCCTGGTGTGGAGCATCTCATTTAATTCATATAAGTAGTCATATAAGTTCCCGTTCCCGACTATCTGTCTGTCTGTCTGTCTGTCTGTCTGTCTGTCTGTCTATCTGTCTGCCTGACCCTGTCCGGCTTCGCCCAGTCCCTGGTGGGGAGCATCTCATTTAATTCATATAAGTAGTCATATAAGTTCTCATTAAATTCATACAACAAAAAAAGTAACTTAAAAGAATGTCCTTCCACACACCATCCATTATTTTTAATGAAAACTCTTTCTAATCACCTGCATGACTACAGTAACTTCTTAAGCAAATAAAGATGAGTTACAATGTTATGCATTGTGCATTATTTTTATGAAAACTTTGAAAATGCCTTACAGATTGTATCATTATTTATTATAACTCATATGCCGGTACATAACTATGGACACAGAGTTTATAAATCTTTGAAAACGATGCCACAATATGACTATAAGTTATACAGAAAAGTTATGCCCCTTGAAATAACTTTTACGGAGTTAGGTCCCCTGAAATATATGAAATTATAATGAAAAATGAAAAATGAAATAATACTGAGTAAGCAGGCGATTTCACACTAACAAAATATCACAGTTGGCAGCTCTGGAATGAAAGGAAGGCGTGTAGAAAATTTCATCTCAATCGGATGGGCCGTTCGCGAACACATAAAGGACATACATAGATACATACAGACGATCCTTATTTATATATAAGAAGATAATATCTATGTGTGCAATCTCGCACGGGTTGCGCTTTCAACAACACGCAAAACTCACCACGAATATCGTAATAACATTATAATCATCCATAATATATTACAAAGCTCACGCTGTCTCTCAATACACGCTTCCCAACTCAACCATAGTTAACTCTACTAACTCTGTCACACAGTCGATCCTACTATCAGAACGAAACACTCAAGAATCACAGCCACAGCCCTATGTCCGTCCGCCTCGCAGTCCTAAACCCGTCTGTCTGAAAACAGGTACGTTCCGCCAGTTCACGGCTTCTTACTGCCCGTGAGTTGGGTGGCGCTTGGTGTGGTCCAATGGGCACGGGTCTAAACCGAGTACAGGTTTCCCAGCACTCTATGTCAATAACCATGACCTCTGTGAAGGACACATGGCTACTTGCTCTGTTATCCTGCAACTAACCTGTCTCCTGTCTAACACTGGCTATCCAGTAACGTGGGTCCTGGACAACTAATATATTCTTCAGATGTCCATTTGGCCAGGTCATCTGCAATGGAGGTTGTGTGTACTCTGGCTGAAAATTTTGTCTGTGATTTCATTTATAAATGCTAGGAACAATGTTGGTGAATGTGACGAAACGGGACTAGATACAGTCTGTCCTCTGGATTATTTCCCTTTGGTTGGAATACGCCGGGTTAGTCTCCCTTGATATGGTGACCATAACTAGGGAATTCCCCGGTAAATAGTCCGTGACATCACAATTCTGGTGACTTCTAGAATATGCTAGAATGTCCCCGGCCCAGTGCGTACGTGGTTTGTTGGCACGTTGGACTCACAATTGTTCGGAACTCACGAGGTTTTGGAGTTCTCCCTGATCCTTGGGATACTCGGGGCCCGAGAAGTCCTTGAAAATAAACTTGATGTTCGATCGATGACAAACAAGACCCGACATTAGTCTGCAAAAACAACCAACCCTTTGATGTTGTACAGACTGAGGAAAATACGTCGTTAAAACTGTCTACACGCGATCGGCATTTTTAACTGGGAAACAAAATACGTCGCGTCAAAATGTCTACCCCTGGTCGGCGAATCTTTATGATGTGGGGTGTTCGAGAAACGAATAACAACGCCAAAACGTCTGCCAAGGCGGTAGTAGCCTTTGAAGTGCTAGACGGAAAGTCTGGACAGACGCGGGATGGATTCTGTGATGTGGGGAATTCTAGGGTTCACAGACAGACTGAACTATTGATGTACGGGACAAAGAATTTCCCCAAATGAAAGCAAATTTGACGGCGGTTCGACTACAGTTAGTCTAGAATAGGAGGAGGAAACCAGATTCTGGACGGATCAGCGTCTAGACTTTTGGGTGACGTCACCCCAGCCCAATATAAAAAGCGTTACGGTAAACAAGTGGAGTTAGTCGATCAAGATTTCTGAAGTTTGGAAAGATCGGTGCAGTTTTCCGAGTTGTGTTCAATGAAAGAAACTAGGGTGTCAAATTGTTGATATTTATCGGCGGACATAGATCCAGTCTGTGATTGCCTAGTTTCAATTAGCAACCGGAATAGGCATATGGTAGGCTATTAATCATATGATTAGAAATAGAGTACAGTACTGTGCGGTGACATAATGTATTATAGGTGTGGTGATATAATGTATTATGATTAGTGATAGAATGTTCTATAAGTGCGGTGCTAGAAAGTATCATAGGAGCGTCGGCACTAGTATCCTATTGTGTGGCTTCAACTAGCTTGTGTGATATATAATTTTACCCAGGGAGTTGAGGACAATGTAGTGGGATAATAATTAGAGAGATTGAGGATGGTTGGGAGGGAGGAGAGGAATGTGAATTGGTAGGATCTTCCAGTAGGGCATCTGCTGGGTTTCTACCCGTTCCTTTATTATTTCCTGGTGTTGCCATGTCTCAAATCATGTGATGAGTTATTTGGCCGTATGACAGAGATCGGATCTCTGTTATAGATCTGAGTGCTGCTATTGGCCTACACTCACCCTAATTCCGGCCAGGAATTGAGTTGCCCTCACCATAGTATTCTCTATTCTACAGGTTCCATTTACAGGTCCACGTGGTTTTCTATGATGTTCAACAGTGAAGCTAGAACACAATTTAGAAGATGATGGCTCAGAATTTGAAAACAGAAGTTGCTGAGAGGCCGCTACAATGGGCTTATACCCAAGTTGGTTGCGGGAACCTGGCTTCTGCTGAGAAGGACATGCTGATGAGATTATGTTTAGCAAGTGATAGTTGTATCACTGAACAGTCAGAACATTGTATATATACACTACTGATACCAGGAACATTCATACAAATTTATAGAAATACCTAGAACATTCAGAGTGTGGTGTTAATATGAGGAATCTTTAAAACCAGTGACACTAGATCCATTAAGATTTCCACAGTAACAGTGACAATAGTGTTAGAATTCTCTGATTAACAATCAGTTAAATAACAGAGGAGGAAATTCATAGTGTGAATCAGATTGAAGACTCTCATTAGACAGTGTTTGTCATGGGTGTCGCAGCATCCTAGTGGTTCAAGAGACTACAGAGGAAGTCTTCACGTGACCGGAGAAGCATCACCTTGGTGAGGTTGCTTGTCTGGAATACATGGTGCTAGTGTGTTTCCAGCACAGTGATGAGAATGACTATACTCCTGAACACTGATCTGAGTCTATATACACTTTAGAATATACGTCACATATTCTACACTTTACACACACACACACACACACACACACACACACACACACACACACACACACACACACACACACACACACACACACACACACTTCTCCTACATATACTCTTTGCTTAATAAATTTCTTGTTTTTATTTGTTGAAGCTAGAGTTGTCAAGTATGTTATGTTGGGGAAGAATAAGAGGGGGCATGATCTAGGGGTGAGTAAGAGTGAGAAGAAGGTGTCTTCAGATTGAGGGAGTGTTGCGGACGGTGTCTGCTGGATATCTCCAGGATAGAGATATTGAATTAAAACAAATGTGGGTGTTGATTCCCCTCACTCCAGGGACGAGACTAAAGTGGTAAAGAAGAACAAATAACTACTACGCCATTCATTCTTTACACACGACAGCTATTCACCGTCAGTCGCCAGCCGAATTTCGTCAAGGAAGGCTGCAGTAACTCACTGCTAGAAGAGATGTCTTTTTCGCAGTCAGAGAGGACACCTGCAGTCGAGTGATGTGATTTCAAGATCACAGGTAATGTGGAATAACTTGAAGTATTAGCCGTTGTCCGTAAATATACCGCGACGTTTAATCGCCGGCCGATATAATTATCTCCTCGGAGCGCATAAATTGAAGATCCGCCTATCTGCATTAATAATTAGCCGCTATCGATCGGCTGGGAGTATTGAGGTCAGATGTCTGATAGCTACAAGCGTGTATAAACAGTAGGCCGGTATATGTGTGTTCCATCTGATAATTGAGTAAATCCGATGTTAGTACATCTGAGAGAATGTATTTACTGTTAGAGTACAAATAATATGCATTGTTAGGGATATGTATGTTATTATCACTGCTATGTGTAAGTAGGTTCGGGTAATTTACCAACTGTGTAGCAGATGTGTTACCTATCTGGTGTAGTGATTACATACTCAGGGCTGTCAGGAAGCTTGACATTAATTACATTGTGATGCTAGAATCACTTAATAGTGATAAGTTATTGCTTGTTATTATTATTGATGTGTCATTTGCTTCGCCAGAATAGGATGGTAATTTATGTCTTATATCAGTGATGGTATTATTCCGGGAACAAGGTGGTGTTATTTCATTGTGATTTGCAGGTAAGTATTTGCTGTGTGAAGATACCAGTGATATTCCACTTAGACAGAAATGTTTTATAATTACGGGATAGCGGTTGATAGAAAGTATTTATGATGCCTGAAGCCACTGCTTGTTTACATGCCCGTCCGCCAGAGTGACCATGCGTGTCAAATCATGCGTATGCCTAGCCAACCGACTGGTTATTAGGCATGTCAGACCGACCGTTATGTTGTATGTCAGACCCAAAGCGATCGTGCTTATCCGAAGGTGGAATTAACATACCCGACCGAGAGCGATGCGGCGCTCTGTAATCGAGGCCGTTGCGTCTCTAGAGATCCGAACTATGTACAGAACCTGGTCTGTCTCTATTATTCTCCTCTTCAAGAAACCTGACTCTGATAATGGAGTAACTGATTCACTGCAGTGAGGAAGTAGTAGTATCCTCTGTGGTAATTGGTCCGGATAAGGGGAACTTGAGATTTAGGAGAGAGGGGCTGGAAGCCTCTCTAAAAAGAATGACGTGGCCTAATTCGCCACGGACCAAGATGCGCTGGACCCACAGTAGCTTTGAGAAAGTGTTTTCGGTGGAGGGCCACCATATCTGTGCTAGACCTGCACAGACTTGACCGTCATGGATGAAGGTCAATTAATAAAGGTCAAACTCTGTTCTGGGATGGAAATCCCAGAACAAAAGCTGTAGCTGTGTTCTGAGTCTGTTAATTAAGTTTAACAATTCCTAGTTGTAATTTATTAAATGCTACGTTAATGAATTGTGAGGAAGAAAATTTATTAATGTTGTGTAGTCATTAAGGAGTTAGGTTTAATTAGTTGATCCATGGGTGAAGGGATTGATTAATTGTTGAGTTAAGTAGAGGAGGAGATGTCCGGCTGGGCACCTCCTAGATAATGTAACCACTACACTGAAAGCGAAGTAGGTGTATTTTCTGGTTGATGGATGGTGAAGAAACAGGAGTGGATTAGCACCAGGCGAAGGATACTTTGAAAGAGTCATACAGTCTACTCTGGTGCTATCGGGCTATCTGTTGCCCAGACGAGTTACTCGACTATATACTTGTGTAGTATTGCGTTCTCTTGCAGCCTCATGCATATACATTGTATTTAAGAGTAAGATCCGTGATTTTGATGATCACTTATATATATATATATATATATATATATATATATATATATATATATATATATATATATATATATATATATATTGTATATATATATTACTGAGAGACATGTATTAATCTGGAGATGCAGTGTAGTCCTTGTTGTAGTTGAGTACTCACACCAACCCCTCCATGTTTCAGGATCTGCTATAGGTTATAGTATATCCTATGGAGATTCAGGAGCTCAACCATAAGATCCACGGGACTTGCTCGTTCCAGTGCCAATCAAGATGAGATTTGAGGCATTACTGGGAGCAGTCATCTGAATCTGCCTACGTCAATACTGGAGAGTCAATTGAGTTGAGATTAGCCCGGTAGGTCTAGGCTAAGACCACCACTAAGAGTCCGACGAAGTTAGTCAATCGATCCAGATAGGGTCAGAGACTAAAGCGTCTATTTGTTCCAGCCAGCGTCTATTGGTTCCAGGTAATGAAGTTCATGTGTTGAAACGTATGTTTACCAGTCATGCCAATGGCCAGTGTATTAAGCTTCCGCCCGGCTGGGTCGTCATGGGACACATTGTCTAAAGTTCACGGAACCGCAAGGGTGAATCAACAGTTGTGATCCTGTTTGAAGCCATGAACCGGGTCATATGACCGGCAGCAGAGATTTGACATTCTAGTGAACTGTATAGGTAGTTAATACCTACCGAACTGGAGTTGATGGACAGACTTAGTGAACTGTTAAGGTAGTTCATACCTACCGAACTGTGTTAGATAGCTACATGAGAATATGTTCAGTTCTAACATTCACTTGTTGAGTTATCCAATTGCGAAATTGTGGTACTAGGGAGCCAGTGCTCCAGTTATAGGTTGCTAAGTGTTTCCCAGGAACTGGCGAGACAGAAGAGCAACCAGGCTCTTATACATTAGTGTATTGTGCTTGTCAACGTCCTAGAGACCTAGGGAAATGAAACTCGGGTTCAGACAGGCAACACACTCCATTCTGATACTATCTGATATAATTTATTCACAGTAATCTGGCGAAGAATGGGTTTCGCAGCCAGTTACACTAATTACAATATCACAGGAGTTCATAACAAAGCAATCATACACATAATCATCACAGCAAACTCTATCATCTATCTTATGATTAACAATCCTTCAATACACTTGGTTTCTATCTATCAAGTCCCCCTTAAGCTAAGCCCTGTTTTTCCTTCGGTGTCCAGTCGCCGTCTGCCCTCTAACGTGTCTCGGTCGGACACGGGCTGTAACTCTCTTCGAGCTTCTCGTGGAACAGGTCCTGGCACGCGGTAGGCGGGTTCCACCTGTGTCCACGGAGCTGTAGGCAAACTGACCTATCCTTCTCGAAGGCTCTAGATTGTTCGAACATTCGAGTGGTTCTATTTAGTTCCCTTATATTGGGGTTATATCACTTCTATAAATCCCTTCTATCTTTACGTCCATACCGACTCCATGTGAGACTTTGACAGGGTTCCCCTCCCCGCTCTTATGGGTTACTATATGGTAATTAGTCTGTACTAATTCTGTCGTAGGATCACATGAAGTTGGTGGTGGTAGTTTCGTGGATGGGAACTTGGTAATCTATATACTTGCACTAATAACTCATGTATTTCCCCGTACAACAATTTAGGGTGATTGCTGAAGAGCTCCTATCTCTTCCATATTCTTAAACATGCTTATCCGACTCGAAGTTCCCTGACGCTTCCAGTTGTATATTGCAACCGCGCCCTTCTCAAGTATCCATATGATACCAGGATATTGAACTCTGTATTAGAGAGTTTCAAGAAGACGAATTGTCTTGGCTTATTTAAGAAGTACTTGCAATTCTTGTCCTAAATGTGTATTTTGATACACTTTTACTTCCGTATGTTTTATAGTGCCCTATATATATATATATATATATATATATATATATATATATATATATATATATATATATATATATATATATATATATATATATATACATACATACACACACACATACACTCTTGTTTTCTCCCAAGTAACTACTTATGTTCTTGTTTGCCTGTTAGTGTGTTTACTGCCTTGTTACTTGCTATAATATAATGTATGCGATTTAATTGTTAGTGTTTAGTTTTATGAGTATGTTTTACCTAATGTATAAAGTGTGTGCTACGTGTGTGTATGTGTTGTGTAGTATACCTCTAAGCGTCACGAGCTGGAATATCCTTTGTCATGAATTACGCCATTTGTGTAACTTAGTGGTTCTCAAAGTTTCATGTTTGTGATAGCTATCAGTAGCGTATTGAATAGGCTGTCGACACTTCTACAGTTCTACAGTAAGTGTAGAGGTACACTGAATTTTATGCAACAGAATAAAATATCACAGCTTATCATATGGCCACTAATCAACGTAAATAGTGTCAATCTGCTGGTGCATTGCGTAATCTTGATAAAATATCGGCAATTACATTATCTGTGCCTTTAATATGATGGATTTCAAAATCGAAATCCTGTAACAGAAGGCACCATATTGCTAATCTATTGTTCTTTGGATTGCCTTCTTTAATGACCAGCAGTGGCGCATTATCTGTCAAGACAACGAAGTGGGTGCCTAAGAGGAACTTAGATAATCGAAGAACACAGAAAACCAAACTTACGGCTTCCAACTCAGCTGTGGAATACCTGGTTTCCGCCGCTTTCAATTTACGGCTGACATACAGAATTGGATGTTTCACGCCTTCATTTTCTTGCAGCAGACATCCTCCGATCGCGATAGCACTTCAATCTGTGGTTAATATAAATGGTAAATCTATATTTGGTAATCTGAGTATGGGTGGATTGGAAAAAATTGATTTCAATTTGCAAATTGCATCCTCTAAACTGATACTCTTACATAGTTTATCTGGTTGACTTTTGGTCAACAAATTTAAAAAACTGATGTGATTTCTGCCCAGTTTGGTATAAATTTGGCATAATATTTAACGAACAGATGAGAAGATAGTCGCTGTAAACTTAAGACTTTGTCGTGTATGAATGTTAATATATTTTACTTGGCAAAACCAAGAGCTGTCGAGAAATTCGAGAACAGAATCTAATCGTCTTGAGCTTGCCAAAACCGGATTCGAGCCCCCCAAATAGCCTGTCAACGTCCTAGAGACCTAGGGAAATGAAACTCGGGTTCAGACAGGCAACAAACTCCATTCTGATACTATCTGATATAATGTATTCACAGTAATCTGGCGAAGAACGGGTTTCGCAGCCAGTTACACTAATTACAATATCACAGGAGTTCATAACAAAGCAATCATACACATAATCATCACAGCAAACTCTATCATCTATCTTATGATTAACAATCCTTCAATATACTTGGTTTCTATCTATCAAGTCCCCTAAGCTAAGCCCTGTTTCTCCTTCGGTGTCCAGTCGCCGTCTGCCCTCTAACGTGTCTCGGTCGGACACGGGCTGTAACTCTCTTCGAGCTTCTCGTGGAACAGGTCCTGGCACGCGGTAGGCGGGTTCCACCTATGTCCACGGAGCTGTAGGCAAACTGACCTATCCTTCTCGAAGGCTCTAGATTGTTTCGAGCATTCGATTGGTTCTATTTAGTTCCCTTATATTGGCGTTATATCCCTTCTATAAATCCCTTCTATCTTTATGTCCATACCGACTCCATGTGAGACTTTGACAGTGCTATAGGAGTTTTCTTCAGTTGGGGACAGCTAGGATTCTAGGGTCGACCCAGACGTCATCAGCGGAGTGGAACTTGTGAGTTAGTAAGTCATCGAGGGATGATCCTCAATGGTTGGTGAAGTGTCTGTCAGGCGAACTTAAGTCACATGCTCTGTGATGAAGACGGATCATCAGGAAATCTTCTCGTGTACATATTGTCTTCTATCCAGGCTTGCAGCCATTCTTCTCTAAGTTACAGTTGACGTATTTAGAAATTAAATTTTGCTTTGTTAGCTATGGCTTTGTGTATTAGTATGACTGTTGTCTTGTCCGAGCCCCCTGTGGGTAGGAATCCATAAGAGGGGAGGGAAGGTTCAGCTGTCCCGGCTTGTGTGAGGCCTTGTAGATGTAAAGTCCTATTGGGGTCGTCGGAGCAAAGGCTGGGGATATTAACTATAGTAACATACCTGTCCAAGCCTCGGGGGTCTTGTTACAGTGGAAGAACTTCACCTTAGGGGGACACCTTGCTCCAACAGCATCTTTTTGCTGGTTTACCTTGTACTTTTGTGTCTGGCAGTTCTGGTCTCAAGGCAGTGGCTGATCCATTTGTACATTTTCCAACAAACCTGCATTGTTTGCAGTTTCACTTTCAGTCCTTCCTTCCATACTTTGTCAAATGCTTTTTTCTAAATCTATCCAGACCGCTGATGTGTGCATTTTCTCTTGGAAGGCATCCTCTATTTCCTGAGCTATTTTGGTTATTTGATCTTCAGTGGATCTGTACTTACTGAACCCTGTCTTATGTGGCATTAAGAGTTGGTTTTCTTCCAGACGCCATGTTAGCCTGCCATTAATAATGCGTTCCATTAATTTTCCCACACAGATAAGTAGACTGATAGGTCGATAGCCATTTGGTTCTTCCAGGTCTCTTTTCCTTTACTTGGCACAGATATTAGTATAGCTTCTTTCCATGCCTGTGGGACTATTCCTATCTTCCAGCTTAATTTAGGACTGCTAATTGTTTCCTTTTTGCTTTAGTGCCTAGTCCTATTGTCGTTTCATTTGTGATTCCACCCATTCCATATGATTTCTTATTTTTTTAGGGTATTCATTGCCTGTTCTATTTCTTCCATTTTTAGATGTGCCATCATATATTCTGCTACTGTCTTTGTTTTACTATGATGTGTCTGTTTATCTTTGATTGGTTTCTTCTGTTCAGTTCAATGTAAGTCAGTTTTGTTCAATTCTGTTCTGTAATTCAATTCTGTTCAATGTAATTTGCACTAGCATATTGTTCCATTAGTGCATTTGCAGCATTTTTTCCTGTAAACAAAGCATTTCCTTGTTTAATTTTTACTTGTTTGTTTCTGGGTCCTTCATTGTTCATGGTCTTCACTAGTTTCCTTAGTTTTATTTCCATCCCTGTCAAAGTTGAGGTTTTCTGTTCCCCACCCCCCCCCCCCCCCTTCCAACAATCTCTTATTGTTTGATTTACTGTTTTTTTTTTTAAAACATTTTTCTGAGATAGCTTTGAAAGAGATGTTTGCTTCAGTTGTTTGTTCTCTCTCTCTCTGCTATCTTCCTGGCATCTTCAACTGTGTCCTCCAAAATATGTAGTCTTCATTCAGTATGGTTTGTAATGTTTCCTCGCTCCATGTTGGAATGGACTCAATGACCGCCTGTATTATTACTTTGTTTAGACTTTCCACCATTTGTTCATGTTGTCATAGTCGTGTTTTTATGTTTTCACAGTTTTTGTCTGTTAGTATGGCAAATCTATCCCAATCAGCTAGTTTGTAATTCTTCTAGGAAACGGCTTTTACTCCCGTGGACCATACTCCATATTCATTACAAGCTTGATTGGTCTGTGGTCACTACCTGCTAATTGGTCAAGCACATGGCGATCGATTTTGTGGAGGATGTCTCCTGTTCAGAAAGCAAAGTCTGGAGTAAAAGTGGTAAACCATCTTCTGGAGTAGAAGCTCGGTGTGTCATCCGCTTTGTTGAGTATATGGAGATTTGAGTCTATTTCCCAGTCCGCCACTTCATCTCCTCTTTTGTCAGTATCTGGGTATCCCCATCTTTCTGAACGGCTATTAAAGTCTCCGACAATAATGCAGTTTGTGTCCCTTATTTTCATGTTTGAGAGTGTAAGGTCCTTATCTGCTGGGCTATATAGACTGTAAATTCTTATTTTCACGTCCTTTATCATTGTATCAACACCTATAATTTCCGTTTGGTTGTCAGAGATCACAGATGCTTCACTGCAAGTTTTTTTTATTTTGTGTAAGTATTAGAACTCCTCCTCTGTGTCCTTCGCGGTCGAAACGTGTGGTCCGGTATCTTCTGACTGAGAATCTGTGATGGGCGTTGAGGTGTGTCTCTTGAATGCATGCCACGTCTATTCTATCTTTATGAAGGCGATTTGTTAGAGGGACTTTCTTGTTAAAAACTCCTTCGGCATTCCACCGTAGTATGTGGAGTGTCCGGGGTGTTTGGTCAGTAGCTCTTACCCTACTCCTCTGTGCCTTGACTCCATAGCATAAGGGGAGGTGATAACTAGTAGCATCGGGTCGACCCCCTCGAGGCAGGGGTCCCGACACAATCACCGCCTGATGGGATTTTACGGGATTAGCACAATTCTGATTAATGTTAATTTGCGGAATCGTGGATTGATTTAGTCACGGTGCACTGTTTTGTCAAACTTGCACATCCGATGTCGACAAGCATTTTTCTGGTGTGCTCTCCCTAGCCTTTGACTGTCCTCAGTCTACCACTCAGTACTGATCCTTGGCTAGTGAATAGGACATACTCACCTTCTTAACGTAGGGCGACAAACTCGGAGGACCCGTGCGCATTTTGCTCGAGTTAAAACTCCCTCAGCATTTGGAATTCAAATAGGACAGACTGAAAAGGAAGATGTCGAGCTTACTTTCCAAAATGTGATCATGCTTCTCCACATGTCGAGATGTTGAGCAGCATGTATCAGTTTTTGTGCTGGCACATGTCCATGCCATGACATAAGGCGGTCTAGAATCTTCTCCACGTCTTGAGATCTTGACACACCATCTTCAACACACCAAGTACTTATGCGATTGAGTTCGGTTTGTAGTTCCACAGCAATCTGATTCCTATCCTTCCTCTGACTAAACACTAAAACATCATCGGCATACGACAATGTCCTGCCAGGTCCAGTGATCAGCTCACTGGTGATTCTCACTGTGTAGGCGTTGAACAGTACCGGAGATAATGGTGATTCCTGTGGTAGGCCAGGATATATTGTTGTTGCTTCCGAAGTCCAACTGCCACACCTAAAAACTACTTTCCGTTGGAAGAGGGCTGCAGCGAATCCAACTAAGGAGGAAATGGACTTATATTGAGTTAAAGAAGCTGAAGCATTAAAAAATCAAATGGTAATCTGCTGTACGCGTCCTCAAGACCAATCGCTGCAGCAAAGGTTTCAATGCCTGAGTGGAAACCTTCATAGACATCATGGGCAAAAACTGCTTCATTGGTCCAGGTTTCTCTTTTTGGGCGGTACCCAACCAAGGTTGGTGGGAAAACACCTTGATCCTCTAGCTGGCTTGATATTTTTCTGGCAATTAACTTCTCCAGCAGCTTGCCTATTGTATTCTGCATGGTTATAGGATTTCCTGTCAAGATGGCGACTGACGGCCGTGGTGTTTTGTGACCGTTAACTTTTTCGCTTAGGAGATGGATTTTTCATCTCTTGCGTGTAATTTGTGTGCCAGGATGTAAAACCAGGAGTTTCTACTCAAGATCTGCGCCGATGCTACGAAGTTTCATTCATCGAGCGAAGCAATCCTTGAGTGAATTTTTCACTGCGTACGTGGTTCTGAGGTATTCGTTTTTTTCAACATGGCGGAACAACGTGTGTTCTCCGAGCTGTGGGCAGTCAACCTAACAAAGAGACGTGGGAGACGGGCAGGCCACAAGCGGCAAGGTAAGCGTTGTGGTTTAAGGCGTTTTAGACTCAAGTGTAACCGCCTGGGCCTCATGAATATCCGTATTCTATATTGGAACTGCGCCAGCGTAAAACAACGGGGCCCTATTCTAGAAAACCTGGTTTACAGGAATGACATTGTAGCGCTCCATGAGACGAGACTGGGTGATCAGCTACTCCGAATTGCCGGCTTCAAATGTTTCTACAACAGACGACATCTTGGAATGGCGATTCTCATCCGCGACAATATGGTGGTGTCAGAGCTAGACGTGTCCAGTTGGGACAGTGACGACATACAAATACAGGCGGTAAGAGTTCAATCCGGTCTACCATTCGTGTTGGCTAGTGTTTATGCCCACAACGCGAGTATGGATCATGGGTAAATATTTCCTCCAACAGACAGGGGGAGGAGCTCGAGACTGCACTTGAAACCATTGACCTAGTTTGTATAAATAGTGGCCTGTGTCACTAGGACAGCAAGCCGTCCAGGTGATGAGGACAGTGCTATTGACCTGGCGCTGGTTTCTCCTTCACTCACTACAGTGTGTAGATGGGGTGGCCTAGGGCACCACGGCAGTGATCACCACCCTTGCAGCATATTGGTGGAGAAAGGCAGAACCAGGCAGCACAAATCAACGGTCAAGACTTTTCAGTATGACAGTACAGGGCAAGATGTGGTGAGTAAAATAAGACGTGACAAGCGCAGAAAGCTTCAGGGCAGGAAAAAAAGCTGGGAGCAGCCACCTTGGTGGAATTTCGAGGTGGAGAAGGCCTGGGTGGATAAGCGTAGTGCTGTAAGGAGATGGCAAAATGCCAAGAAGAACAGAGCTGGCCATCCTAGTCCTTGCATGCACTTAGAAAGAGAGATGCACACAAAAGTAGGCTATTTCAAAAAAACTGGTCACGGTTCTTAAAAGTGAAAAAATGGGCAGAGGTGTGTCAAAGAGTAAGCACAGACAAGTCCCTGAAGTTGTTCTGGCGACTACATAAAAGCATGAGTGGGGTAGTCAAGAATAAGAGCATTTCTGACTTCCAAGGTGCTGACCTCATCTGGCAGAGGACTGACGAGGACAAAGGCAAAGCCCTCTTTGAACGCTATCTAGAGCGAGCAACCAGACAGACATGATAGGCCGAAATCTTGCCACGAAGGTCACCTCAGACAGGTGCAAGGCCCAGAACATTTCGGATGAAGACACAGTGACAGTGAAAGAAGTCAAGGATGTGCTTCGACGTCAAAAAACAGCGCTCCAGGGCCAGATGGCATAGGATACGACGACATCAATAGATGTACCGACGAGCTAGAGAAACTAGCAGACATGTACAACAGTATAGGGAGTGCTAGCATCAAGGAGGAGTGGTTACACAGCTATCTGATTCCCTTGCTGACGTCTGGCAAAGACCACACAAAAATTCAGGGATATCGAGTTATAACCATGCAGAATATGTTTTCTTTGTGGCAGTATCACGAGTGAAAGTGTATTGCCAAATATTGGCTTCGTTGTAGTATCACGAGTGAAAGCGTATTGCCTAATATTGGCGCAGTTGTAGTCTGTGGCAGTAAACGGGACTGTGAAAAGTATTTTGTTTCATGTTCTCCCTGGATAGTGTGAACGGACTGCCGTCTAATTTCAATCGATGGAGCAGAAACAAAGCACAGAGACCATCAACGTCGGTAGACCTCGACAATGCCAGCATTAGAACACTCACCAGTTCTCGATCGATGATGGTTTTTTTTTTTTAGCAGGGCCAGTTTAATTGTTTCAACTGTTTATGTTTGCGTTGAAAATCATATAATATTTTGTCCATATAAAAGTGTTGCAGTAATACGTCTTTGTAAAATTAATCTTGGCTGTTTGTCTATAAGACTAGAAACAGTAAAAATTAGTGTATATTTCAGCTTTCGTAACACATCAGTGTTTGTCAGTATAGCACAGTGGTCTATTGCTAAGAACATAAACTGTAAAACTTAGTTGTTAATCACAACATCTGTAACATATCAGAGAGGCAATGTATTGACTCGGGATGACATGTTCTCTAGATAGGCGAGATGACACTAGGTTTTCGAATTCCTGAGACAGAGGTGAGTGAAATCTGACGGTTGCAGAACCAGGGATAAGAGAGCTTACCGACATTACAATGGACGTTATGTTAACATATAAGAGATAGGAGGTTAACATACAAAGTACTGTCACAAAGAACAACTGTCATCTACTGCCTATAGTACCTTGCGGTGTAGGACACGGGGTCTGAGCCTGAGGAATGGAGGACGCCTGGCTAGGGCAGTCGCCGCGAACTGCGCAAGTTAGTGGGTTCTATGTGCACACCCCCCCCCCCCCCCACACACACACACACAGAAAAAAAATTCACACCTTACCGAGGATTCGAACACTGGTCTCCCGACAGAGAACATTACATTCTAGCCACTCGGACAGCCGGTTCTTCATACAATTCACACCAGGTTGACAAACAATGGATACGGGGTTAATATACAATGAACACGGGGTTATCATACAATGGACTTGAGGTTGACATACAATGGACGTGAAGTAGACATACAATGGACTTGAGGTTGACATACAATGGACGTGAAGTAGACATACAATGGACATGGAGTAAACGTATAATGGACTTGAAGTTAACATACAATTGATTTATTTGGTTGTTTCGGGATTTGAGATTTAAATATTGAGCACAACCCACTACAGGCAACGCTGATAGTATTCTGGTATGAACCTAAGACCTATCCACGTCAATATGGAAGCACTAGACTTGAGTTTCGCTCTCGTTTGAGCTCGTCAGTAGTGCATATCCTTGACCGGACCCGGAAACAAACCCCGGATCACTGGCTTGTGAAGCGAGTGTGTAAACACTACACCACGCGGCACACGCTGGACACGGCCAAATTATCACAACAGAATATTACAACGTCACCCATCGTAGCTGTAGCTCAAGATGTGCCTGATCGCCGGACTGCGACAGCAAACGAGAGCGAAACTCGAGTATAGTGTTTCCACATTGACGTGGATAGGCCTTAGGTTCATACCAGAATACTATCAGCGTTGCCAGTAGTGGGTTGTGCTCAATATTTAACATAAAATGACATGGCCCAGGAAGGTTAAGCCGGTCAACAAACGCCTGAAGAAGTCAGATGTGTTGGCCGTAAGGTGCTAATATCGCAACAGGTGAAACGCAATTACGAACAAAATAACATTCCGGGCGAAGAAGAAGAAGAAGAAGAAGAAGAAGAAGAAGAAGAAGAAGAAGAAGAAGAAGAAGATTGGACATGGGGTTAACGTTCAATGGACAAGACATTAACATACAATGGACATGGGGCTGACAGACGATGAATACAAGGTTAACATATAATGAAAACAATGTTAACATAAAATGGACACGAGGTTAATATTAAATGGACACGAGGTAAACATACAATGAACGTAAGGATAACGTACAATGAAAACGAGGATAACATATAACGAGAACGAGGTTAACATACAATGGAAACTAGGTTCACATACAATGGACACGAGGTTAACATACAATTTACACGAGGTTAACATACAATGGACACGAAGTTAACATACAATGGACACCAGGTCAACAAACACTGGACATGAGGTTAACATACAATGGACACGAAGTTAACATACAATGGACACGAGGTACCATACATTGGATAAGAGTCTAACAAACTATGGACTTGAGGCATTCCAGTTGGCGAAACTGTCAATTCTACAGACACCACTATGTGATCTGGTCAGCCAGCGTAAGGTCACCGTATTGTGGATACCATCTTACTATGGTGTTCCCAGAAATGGGAGAGCTGATCAACTAATTAAGATAGGAACAACATAAAAACAAACCGATGTACCTGTTACATACCACACGCCCCCCCCCCCCCAAAAAAAAAATAAAAAAATAAATGAAAATAAATAAATAATTAAATCAATCCTAAAACTGCCAACACGAGCACAAGAAGACGACCACGTTATGGATAAACCAGAACAAAACATTATTCCGCGTCTCAGAACAGTACATAATCGATTACGCAACAACATGCATTTAAATTCAAGGGTTTCAATCAGCCACATGCACATGTGGAATGGCGCCGCATACTGTATATCACATACTCCAAGACTGATCAAAATATGCCATATATAGGCAAACCTTCTGACCTAGATTGGAGGATAAACCCTATGGACCACTGAGTGAACTAAAAAAAAGACATCGCACATTTCAAGTGAATGAAAGAAGAAGAAGTTAAAAGAGTTAAAAGTCAGGAGGATCGAGATCACTGCACCGGGCTTTAACCTATATAGGGTTTTATCCCATGGGACTCTCTCCCCAGACCAGCTAACCGCCTGCCCATACCGTCGCACAGAACACGAACTCCGTAGCTCCGGCAACAACCCCCAGGGGTCTCAGAAAAAATAAAACTGCACCCGAGAACCGAATGGCGGAGTCCGAAAACGAACCCGCGACCTTTTGAGCGCGAGGCGGGCGCTTTTTACATGCACAAAACTTTTCAGTTCCCTCGGTTGTAGTCGTCTTTTTTATTTGATTTAATAATCAACCGCCTTCAATTGTGGGTTGTTGTCGCACAGATCTGTTTGGCCTTTTGTTTGTCGAAGGTATTTTTAACTGATTCAGTGCCAAGGGATAATATGTGACTCCCAATTTGGACAGAAGGACGATATATCGCCATACTCGGGTCATCGTGTTATTTGTTTTGTTTCGCGTATCTCCCTCAATTTTAATGCTCGGTGAACGGAAATTTACAATACTCGTTCATTTGATTATGCACCATGTCTGGTCTAAAGCTACTTATTGTTTGGGACTGAATCAGTTAATACTCATCTGTAATATTTATATTCAAATGAACAAATGCACCGTGCAGCTGCTTTGTTAAATGTCCCAAGTTTCACACCCGCACGGGAAATATGCGCGCTCTTTCTTCTTATTCTGGTTTGTTTTGTTCTATGTGTTGCAAACCATAACGGTCTAATTGCTTTAGTTTTTGGAGAGCAATCTTCATCTTATTCCATTTCTGTCATCAGATTTTCAGCACTCGTCAGCAATGAACCTAGATATTCAAAACAGTTAATTTTCTTCAATAAATTCATATGTTGACATATTTGTTTTATCGGTTTGTCATAAGTTTGAATTATGTTGCATGGAGATATGAAAATTGTCTTTCACACAAACTTTCCATTTCATTCAACCTTCTCCTTAATCTGGGTTATAATTGAGGCATCCATCTCCTTCCGGACATTTGCTGACCGGGTTATCCTTCCCAGGTGGACAAGCGTTCCCGTACTTCTTAGACCGTTGGAACCTTGACGCCTTTAACTGCAGTGTAAATGAAACATCATTAATGCCATGGCATAGATGACTCACACCTGGAGAAATCGATAACAACCAGTGGAGATGTCGAGAATCGTTTGTTCTCGTCGCTGTTATCACGCTTGGCATCACTCACCTTCACCCTTGCAGTCACTGATTCACAGCGGGAGTTTTACTTTCCGGTGATCGTATCTACTTGAACAACGAACACGACCTCGTGTCGCAGCCAAGCATGGAGAAGGTCTTCTGCCGAGAATAATACTTCAACAGCCTATTGATTCCAGTCTCTTTTCTCACGACCTCGAGAATGCACGCGGATGCGCTCACGTCGGTACACGTGCGCACCTCGGCAGTGCACGTGTTAAAAGCCCCTAATTAGGCCGTGCATTGATCTTGAAGGCGCCCAAACACGAATGACGTGTAGTCTGGGGTTTTATTATCAGCAAACGATGCGTTACGCCTCTGATACTACAAAATGGACCCAGCATTCAGCGTCTCCACACTGGGCAACGCGTTGGCCCACCAGGCCAACCATGATGTTTGACGACTAACATGGTGGGTGACGCCGATGTTTTGTAACCACGACAAAAGTGTCCAAACGTCACAAGAGTTCAAAGGTAAACAACTGAAGTTGTGGCTTCGCTAAAGTTCAAGGTCAAGGTATTCATAGCACATACGGGAGGACAGGTAACTAATTTCAAAGCGGATGGATCCGAATAGGGAGCCGAGGTAGCACACGCTTGTCTGTAGGCCCGGTGGTCATATGTTCGAATCCCTATAGAGGCGAGGATGTTATAAAAAAAAAATTGACAAGGGTTCCTAGGTAGACCCAGCATACAATGAGTAGCAGAAAATTCGCGGGGAAGTAAATGTGGCTGCATTCTCTCACATGATTGTTAATTAAACACCATTTCACCGTGACTAAAGAAGACACTCTAGAATTGTAAAAATAACTGTTATAGAAACCATCTCTTCTCGTCTCATCTCATCATGTTCCTCTTGTACCTTGCGGTGTCGAGGTGAAGTATAAACAGCGAGAGAGTGCCCGCTAATGGGTTTCATGTATCGATATTCCCATGGACTCTGTTATTCCCATTCGGCCATCGTTTATGTTGTCGGCCTCTTCCTCTGCTTCCCTCTGGTCTGTACACCATTGCTTGTTGTGGTATACTGGTAGTTGGTAACCTACTTTCATGGCCAAACCATTTGACTTGCTGCCTTCTAATAAAATCTAGCGCAGCTATATCCCTCACTTTAGTCCTGATTTCTTCATTTCTGATCTTATCTCTTCTTGATACATTGAGTATTCTTCTTAGGAATCTAATTTCTGTTGTTGTGATTTTTCTTTTCTCTTTTTTTTTCTGTCAGTGTAAAGGTTTGGCATTGGTAACATAACAGTTGGTAGGAAGATTGTGTTGCAATACTTTCTTAGTAGTTACTGATACATGTTTTTTTCTGTAATATTGGTGCCATTTGTCCAATGAGTTGGTTTGTCGCATTGCATCTATTTTCTATCTCGTCTTCTGATTTGCCATTCGATGATACTTCCTAGGTACTTGAAACTCTTTAATTGTTTCAAGGGATGTTCGTTTAGGTGAATTGTTGTTGTTTTTTCTTCTTAAGTTATAACCATTATCTCTGTTTTATTTGTGCTAATTTTCATGTTATGTTCTCTGCACATTTCGTTTAGACTATTCATGTGGTCTTGTAATTCAGCTTCAGATCTTGCTATTTGTGCTTGATCGTTAGCAAACAGGAGTTCTTTAATGGTGTAATTTGCAGATGGTTCTTCTTCTGTGTTCTCGTCATGCGGTGTTCTTGTGGTGTCTATTTGGCTGGTTTCTTTACATATGGTGTCTATATATGTTAAGAACAAAATAGTGGACAGGACATAACCTTGACGTACACTGGTTGTGTCCTGTCCCCTCTCTTGTTCATAACATATATAGACAACATCTGTAAAGAAACCAGCCAAACAGAGAAATGTTTATAGAAACATTCTTAGAATATCATGCGCCAAGAAGAAGAACAATAAACTTTCAATACACAGGAGGATCGACTTAATTGTACCGGGTTTTATCCCATATGGCTCTATTTCATTCCGCAGGGCAGCCTGCTGAAAGCGTCGCACAAAGCACGAACCCCGTAGCTCCAGCGACTACCCCCCAGGAGTCTGAGAGAATACTGCACTCATGAACCGAATGACGTAGAGAGGAATCGAACCCACAACCTTCTGAGGCAGGCACCTGGCCACGGCGACCCCCACTCTCTACCAGATCTCAACATGGAAGGCAACCGGCTCGTATCCGGCCCCACGCCTGGTTAACTGAAATACTGTGGCCATAGTAAGCGCCACAGGGGGTAGGGAGAGAACATTTGGGGGGTGGCTCCTGGGAGGTGGCTCCTGGGAGGTGAAGCAGGTGTCGGTCGGCAGGCAGGGGCACATGGGACTTTACAGACACCAGGGGCATGACGGTCCACGAGGCAGGAGAGGGACGACTGCTCGAGAGTCTTTCTGGCGGGTCGTGATGAGCGGGCCGTTGGGCCAAGAACCTTCCACATGATGAATGCGGGCGCTCCGTTTCAGGTAGTTGGCTGTATGACCAGGTGGTGAGTGAGTACATACGCAGAGTTCTGATGATGGGGATCTGGTAATTTTACATGGCTGGCTAACACACACATTATCAAACAAACAGACAGACAGACAGACAGACAGACAGACAGACAGACAGACAGACAGACAGACAGACAGACAGACAGACAGACAGACAAACAGAAACAAAGAGACAAACCGACAGACAGACAGACAAACAAACTGACACACACATATATTTGTTTATGAGTTTATGGCATTGATTTCAGCTTGGTCACTGCTGTCTCTTAGTTTGCGACACACACACACACACACGCACATACACACGCACGCGCGCGCGCTTAACTCGCGTTACAACCAGAATCTTTAGCATTAAACTACTGCACTTGTAAGAAGAGGAATGGTTGTACATTACCATATACAATTTGTGTCTAAGTAATCAGTGATTAATATTGCCATACGCAGACGGGAGTGGGTTTTGATTTGCTGCTAACCAACAAACTCAGGAAAATTTAAAAACACAGGCACAGTCGACTAGCCTTTTCCAGCAAACATAAAATAGACAGAACAACCTTGAGAACACGAAACAAGTATTTGACAATCGAAATATTATACCCGAACACAGCAGAAACAGGTACTAAATGACAGCACAGTCATAAACAGGAATGTGGTGAAATGAAAGAGGGGATGGAGAAAAAACTCAATAATGAGTGCAGAGTACATCGCGGCTTGAAGTCTGTGCAAGACTTCATATACAAAAGGCGAGAAAAATAGGCGGTACTTGTTTATGCTGCGGAAATAGAACAAGAGTAGTCCATCTTGCCTGTGTGATCTGGACTAACGGGCATCCGTGCCCAAGCAGAAACCAGTGCTTCAACGGGACCACAAAGTCTCTACACGATGGCACCTATTTCCCCGAAATGGATCGAACCACTTACCCAAATTACTGTACACGCGTCCCCCAGGCGCCCAATATTTCTCCAGCGAACCAATTGTATACACTCTTAGGTCGCACAATTCTTGTCTTCTGGCTGCGGCCATCAACGTGGACGTCCGTGCATTAATCATTCTGTGGAGTTACTTTTTTTCCCGTGGTTCATTCAATGCGCGTCAGTAAAAATTCCAGAATTTCAGACTTTATTCTCAATGTCGGTACTTACCAGCTCAGCTGGTATTTCTAACATCTGCAGCGATCGTTAGTCACGTGAATTTATCTAGCTTTTCCCGTGACGGTATAATCATACACCAGGATATATCGAACTGTAAGCCGTTACAGTTAGTTGAATGTCCTTTACAGGACATTGCATTCAGTCACAACATTTATTGACTATTTTTGATTTACTAGTCAATATTAGTTCAGAGGTTTGCTATTGCTTCTGAACAGCCGATGACACATACCATCTAAATCAAGGCAAAGCGACATGCTTCCAAATTGCCAACAGTTAGTTTCGAACTCCCGAATGACGGAGAGTTATGAAACTGCTCGTTTTACTATCCCATAAGCTTTCAGCGCCGGTTACTTGAATGTAACAGTTCATTGTGACCTTAAACCAGACATGGGGGTAGGTTGAGACACGATTGACATATTCATGTGTTGAACTGTAAGAAGTCATCCATTGGCAATAGGTAATTGTTCAGACAGTTGAAGGAACCCGATGAACGTGTTGCATGGAGGGCAAAAATCAGAAATGTAATAAAGAGAAAGGAGAGAATGATTGCAGATAGGTCACACACTTAGCGCGAGAGACGTAAGATGGTGCGTGACGGTGGAAATGACCATGTGTTCACCTGCATCAATTGTAAACGAGCATTTACAGCGCGAATTAGTCACATTCACTATAACTTGGGTTATAGCTAGTATGCCATTTTGAGACACAATGCAACAAACTATCCTCTGTCAAGACGGCCAGGTACCCATGTAATGAAGGAACCACTGAAGGTGCCAGGCTGACACTCAGACTGGGACAATTGGTGGGTCTGGCCTAGAGGTACGGCATCCGCTTCTAATCCATCCAAATGCCATCTCCATTCTGAGTACGGCATTCTCAGGGTGTGCCGTTCCTTCCAGCTCCACAAGTGGGAGTTTTAATCTGAGAATAAGTTATTTTCTGGACGAGTTTTTTCATCTAATTCTACAATTATTAGAAACTCTTTGAGTACGATATTGTCATAACAAGTAATTCCATCTAACTCCAGAAATGCGAGTTCGGACCTTTTTGAGTACGGCCTTCTCATCACGATTTTTACAGAGGAAACCGACAAAACGATCTTTTCTCTCTCTCTCTCTCTCTCTCTCTCTCTCTCTCTCTCTCTCTCTCTCTCTCTCTCTCTCTCTCTCTCTCTCTCTCTCTCTCTTTCTCTCTCTCTCTTTCTCTCTCTCTCTCTCTCTTCCTCTCTCTCTCTCTCTCTCTCTCTCTCTCTCTTTCTCTCTCTCTCTCTCTCTCTCTCTCTCTCTCTCTCTCTCTCTCTCTCTCCCCTCAGCCTGTCTGATTGTCTTTCTGTCTACCTGTCTCGCTCGATCTCTCTCCCGGCCATCCTGATCCGTGGGTAGTGTATCGGTTTTCTCGGACAAGGGTCAACAATAAGAGACCCCAGGTGCAAGTTGCCCATTTTACAAATCCCTGAACATGATAAAAATGATGATGGTAAAAGCATCAGGATAATGCTAGTATGTTGTGAACAGAGACGGCAGCCTAAGTTTATACTACGGCCTGTTGAAATCCGATGTATGATTCAAAGAGGCAATTAAATATACAGACATACAGCTAAAAATGCTCCTTTCAAGACCAGCGAAGAAGTTATTTGTGTCTATATAAAAAATAGTTACATATAGTTTACAGGACGTCGCAGTCAACCACAACATTGTTTACCGTTTGTGATTTCTTGGCAAGATTACGTTCAGTAGTTAACCATTGCTTTCTGAGCGACCAGGACGCATACCATTGTAAAAAAAAAAACCAGCATAAGGCGGCCTGCTACCAAATCTCTCACAGCTGTGCTTCGAACGCGGTATGCGGGATTATGAATCGCGTTGGCAAACTTTGGCTACAGACGCCGTGTCTGTTTACGTCAGCTATTTCTTTTCCTTATGTGGCCTGCGGTATCTATCTTGTCCCCTGCATTCTATGGGTGTCATTTAATGCACACACGTTCGGCCGTTAGTAAAAGAAATGTAACGAACCCCTTTCCCAGTCTTGAAGAGTATTGTGTGTAACGTGCTAACTTCATTTTGTTAATCAACAAATCTGCACTCGATGGGTGATGCTGTCAGTGTCCTGGCCGACCGCATTTATTTACCAGAACAAAACAGGCCTAATCCTCCATCTTAGAATTCACGGTTCCATACTTTCAACCCACTGGATGAAATGAATGGTCATCATCATTCTTGATGGACAAACAGCACTTTTTAGAACCTTACCTGCTACAAATTTTAGGCTGGGTCAACCTGATAGCCCAGGTCAAGTATAAATAAACCATCATCTATGGGAATTCGTAGACATGGCATTTAGCATAGTATACCTGTACGGGCTGTTGGTTTGTCGAGACTCTTGTCTGTTTCATTGTTCACTTGGGGCAGTGAGGAGCATTGTGTGTGATATTCACTGGCACAGAAACGGGCATAATGGGGCCACCCTTTGTCGTGAAGTTGGAACCGCGACTAACGAATGACTAACACATGACTACCAGGACAGGCCGGATGGCAAGAGTTGTAGCCACTGCGTTATCGCCACTCCCGTTGGCTGTAAGCTTTCATAATAAATAAAGGCGAGGGGATACCGAGATACACTGCGGCGTGATATTTAATAGCTATTTGACGTAATCTGTCTGGGCTAGTTGGTGGAATGACTTGGTCAATACGCTGGAAATGGTGAATCTCCGAGGCGAAGTGGTAAAGCCGTCTGACTCAAGCACGAATGGTTGTGGGTTCGATTCCGGGCGGCATTCTTCGGTCCACGAGTGCATTTTTTTGGAGACTCTTGAGAGGTCGTCGATATACGGAGTTCATACGGAGTTCGTGCTTTGTGGAAAGAGACTGAGCCATTTGGGATAAAAAGCCAGTGCCATGAAATCTTTTGGACATGTTATGAGAAGAAATGGATTGGAGAACTTAGTGACAACTGGCAAGATCGAGGGGAACAGACCAAGAGGAAGACCGAGAGGAAAATACCTGGATGGCTTGGCCACATGGCATGGACGAGACAGGAACACTGAGCTGATCCACGACACTGGTGATCGAGTGAAATGGCGAGTTATGACCGCCCACGCTTTCCGGCATGGCACATGATTGATTGATTGAATGAAGTCGACCCTGCCGACTTTTAAGCGACTTTTATTTAAAGCTGGAAATCGTATGGGAACGGTCGGACGAGAGTTCATCGCCTGCACTCGTCGTTCGATACGCGAGTGAAAGACAAGCCATCTTTTCCTCTGTGCATTCAGGCCTAAAAATGACTTTTTTTTTCTGTAAACACCAACTTACGGAAATGTTAAAAATGTAAAAAGATAAATGCTAATCTATATGACAATGCCTTGTTATGAAAATGCCATCCGCAAGATATATGCTCGATGGTTAGACATATCAACAACAACAGCAGTAACAGCAGCAGGAGCAGCAAACACAACGCGAAAACAGCAGCAGCAGCTACAACACGAAAACATCAGCAGCAACAATTTCTTCTTTTTCTCTCTATCCATTTACCCCAGAGATGTATTGGCGGAGGATGTAATGATATGCTATGCGCTCTTTCTAATGCCCTTTGTAAGTTGGTATTCGTTAGTATTCTTCGTTGTTGATACCATCACTCCATCTTTCCTGTGGTCTTCTCTTTGTTCTTTACCCATTATATTTCTTCAATTTGGCTTTTTGTGGCAGATGGTTGAAGGGCATTCTTGTAAGTTAACCAAACCATTTAATCTGTCCTTTTTAATGAAGTACATGACTTGTTTCCTTGCTGGTTTCAACAGCAACAACAACCGCAATATATCTGTACCATCGCAGACCCGTACATTTAATAGGGGCCTTAGGTTTTTCCTTCGTTTCAAACTGTGCTATTTACATCTATTTAACAGATCTGAGCTCTTTTTTGTGCTGTTGCTTTTTTTTTTTTTTTTTTGTGCGTTCCCCTTCACATTTATTTTCAGTCTGGTTACTTTTATTTCTGCTTTTAGATTATCGGCCCTTCACCTGTCGCTCTCCTACCCCGAATGCATAGAAACGTGCACCCGGCGACTAAAGTTTAACGAAGCTTTGAAAATATCGGGACAGAAACAAACGGAAATTAATCAATTTATATCGTACATAGACGGGCGAAAAGACGGGTTGTCACGTGGAATGAATTCGGTCTTCCGAAGCTGGAAGAGAAGCTGTCGTGAGAACGTCCGACTCACCGAATGAATTTTCGGAACGCTTCGACAACTGCCGGTAACCAATGCGCTCAGACCGGAAGCAAAGCTCGCGAACCGGAAACGAAATTGCTGAAGCCCGCAATTACCAGGCGTAGTCCTAATGACCTTGGCAATCTTGATGTCATGCGTTCTTGAGGGAGTGGAGGCGGATATACATGTGATTGCTGATGGTTTGTTTTCACACATAACAAATTGTGACCTCTGCTGACGCCAGGTCACACCAGGCAACAGCATCTCTCATCAACCCACATTTCATAGTGGAATTGTGCTTGTAACTTTGCCGTGAACTGATTTATCGCCTAACAAAATGTAGGTTTGGACCGACATTGTACACAATCAAATGAATAAGCATTATAATCTAAATATCCGTTTAATGAGCATTGAAATTGTAGAGGTTACGACGAAACAAAACAAGTAACACGATGACCTTAGCATGTCGATTTATCGTCCTTCTGTATAAATGGTAGGTCATATTTGACGATATATTATCCTTCATCACTGAATCAGTTAAGTTATTTGAGCTACTTGTAAGTAAGTGTATCAAGAAGGCAGTCTAAGCTTTTGGACTAAAATGTTACAAAAACATTCTTGGAATCCCACTGTTGAAGGAAGAAGAACAAGCTACTGACATTCAACACGGCGTGAATTCAATTCTAATGTAAAATCAACATTACTGTATGGATCGGAAACAACAGAACTTCGAAAACAATTACAACACAAACTACAAACATTCATTCCCTTAGTGAATTTAAACACAGAAGCCACAAACAATATGTTGCACGATTTATTGCCTGGCATATTTCACCATGTCAATTTGAAATTACCGTGGGGATAACAGATGTTCCACATCTGAAAAATACCTGTGACAATGTGTTTTAATTGTTCCAGCTTAAATATTACTCATTTATTCACTTCACATGATATATAAATCTGCAGTATGCACCTGACGATATGAAGCGAAATACACAAAGCAATAAATCGTGCAACATATTGTTTATAGTTTCGGTGTTTAAATACAAACATTCAGTAATTGGTGCCTGTGCACAATAGAAGAAATAACATGGCAGGACAGTCATCAATATGGAGCTTATGGCGAGAACTAAACAAATACCAGTGAACCAAGAGACGAAGAAAACACACGGACGCTGGTGAGGCCATACACTGCTAAGACATTAGAATAATATAACTAGACAGACTTTTGTATGAAATCCACAGGGCGAAAGTAACAAAAGAAAACAGAAAATCGCATAGAGAAGAGAAGTAGATTTGCTGTCTATGAGGGCTTCTGGGATAAACAAGAGACAGTGGCGGTAACTCTCGACCAGGTGGATGCGTATAACAGGGTTAGGTATGATTGGATGATATACACTCTGTTAGACATGGAGGTCTGCCCCTTGCCTTGTCATATGGGTTGCGGCAGTCCTTTATGAGCTTAAGGTTGCACTGCGCATGGGTTCCTGGACTTCTGAACCCTGTACTATTACACCTGGGTTACCACAAGGATCTGCCATGTTCTCATTTATATGCATGAGGCATATCCTAGCGATTCCAACAATGGAAGATAGGCACTGGGTCCTTCAAGCCAAATGGTACGTGAGAGTTACTGCAGATAGGGATCACCCCCCTGCATGAAGCCATTCATATGGTCAAGGGTCATAGACTAAAACGATGCAGGTCCTGGAAGACACAGGCAGAAATATCTATACGGCAGGTGTGTACGTATGTATACATCTCTGTATCTGTACAAGGAACTGTAATAGCATAGTGGTTAGCTTAGTGGACCAAGTTCAATCCCAGCTCAGGTTAATGTTTCCCCAACTAGACGGCTCCGGGGCCTCTTCGTATTCCTCTTCTTCTTGTACCCGTAAGACTTCTAGTGGAGTACAGGCTTACAATCCCACGAGCCAAGGCCTGTGTAGGCTAGTTCATGGTTGGTTACACGTTGGCTGATCTTTTCTACAGTGCGAGATAGCCGATCTTTTAACCAACCCTCTTTGATCATCTTTTACGACATGGGCAAGAGGTCTAGAGTGTTGCTATTCTCCACTTCCTATGTGGTCACACACATGCGAACTCTGGTGCTATTCAGCCTCATCAACCCGTACCGCATATTTCTCTGGGAAGGAAGGCAGACCAGGAAGGGAACTGAACATCGCATCTAATTATTACTGAACCTAGTATATACAACGGATTTAAAGGGTTTGATAGTCAAGAGGATCGACTTCACTGCACCGTGTTTTATCCCACATGGCTCGGTGTCTCCGCGGGGCGGCCTGCCGATAGCCTCGCACAAAGCACGAACTCTGTAGCTCCAGCTACGACCCCCGGGAGTCTGCGAGAAAATTGCACTCGTGAATCGAGCGACGTAGGCGGGAATCGAACCCACAGCATGAGGCAGTGGCCTAATATATATGACGGCTTAACACATCATACCACCACTGCACTATGCCATGGGACTACCTTTGTCGTTTGTTGTACTCTGCAGCTGTAATGTTTCTGTCTTAAATCCCTCCCACCTCATTATCCCCCCGTCTGCATTTCTTTCTAAAAACCTACTTATTGATTTCCGTAGATGCCGCCCTTTTCACCCTTTTACACAGTCCGTGTATGTGCTTGTAGTTTTCAAGATACAACTTCAAATTGATATACTCGTGTGATGTTAACACATTGTCTCTTACAAGAATACATAAAACTTCTAGGTAATTCTACAGTCTGCGCAGGTAATTATTTCTGAAACATGTTAATTCCTCAGGGAATGCGTTTGAAAAGCTCACGGCATGAACAAGATAAAAACCTAATTTATCCAGTGCCTTCCAGACTGCAAAGTATCCATGATTTATCCAGACAGACATGTTTTGTTAGGATGCAGGCATTCTAATTGTTCAACAGTTTGAATTTATTTACACAAAAAATTGTTTGGTTGCATTAAATAAAAATAATACGCGTGGAATAAAGATACGCAATGACAAATACATGTAACCAGATAGACGTTTTTCAAAGGCAGAAAGATGAAAGTTGTATATTGAAGCATGAACATAAATAGAATTGTTAAGGGAGAAAGAAATGTTTGGGCGCAGGCAGGAAGAAATGTTTAAACACTACGATTGTCTCCATTGCTTATTGAATTCGACTGCTGTATGTATGTCGGTACGCATAGGTCTGTTTATCTATCCACCATTGAAAAGTAGATACAAACTTGATAAATGACGCATTTATTCAGTCTGAATTATATATTAAAATACGCGTGCACACACACACAGAGACCCAATACAAACACACACACACACCCAATACAAACACACACATAGACATACCTCCCACATAGTCCATCACCATATGCCATACAGATGAGCATGGATGGTTATGGCTCGCCATCTCAAAGGATCACCAGTCTTGAATCAGATCTGTGTACTTGTTTCGATCATGCCATGTGGCCCCAATTCCAATTCCAAATTTCAAAAACAAAAATTCCAAATTCGTCCTCGTCTAACCTGCTTCATCAGCTGTGGTTATAATTGAGGATCGTGGTTTTTGTGGGTTTATTCACCCTAATTCTTGTCTTGTGAGTCCTATCTCGGACTGGTTATGTAGCGTTTGTGTCTGTGACGTCAGCAGTGGTCGGCGGCTATCCTTTGTGCTCTTCTGTTGTTATGGTTTTCTTTGTTGGTGTAGGCTCCTGGCTCGTCTGGCTGCAGTCCTTATAAGGACTTTTCGTAATCCCCCTCCAGCTGGGGGATCGGTCCGTGGCTGTCCTTTGTGCATGTTTCATCTTGTTTTCTTTGGTGGTGCAGGCTCCTGGCTTTATTGGTTGCAGTCCTTAAAAGGACTTTTTATTTGGTCTTTTTTTCTCCTTTATTGTGTATTTTCTGTAGGAGCTTATCGACGTTTTCATTTTCCTCCTTGTGCCTGTTTTCACTGTTGCGTTTGCGATACTGCTGCCTAAAGTTTTCTTCCTCCGTGGTCAGCCATGGGACGATTTTACCGTCATCTATATAGTACTCGAAGTCGTTCTCACGGTCGTAGAGTACTACTGGGTATACCATCGGTTTCCCCCGGAGTTTCTTAGGCTTCTTCTTTTCTTTTTCTTCCCAGCGCCTTCTGAATTCCTCGCGCTTGAGTTCCTCCTTGTCGACTGGGTATTCTGTGCCTCCTTCAGAGATCCGACGGTATAGTAGTTCCCTCTTGGGCGTTGTGGTTGGGCTGCTGGCTTCAGCTTGCGGTTCAGGCTCGGTCTCTTGGTTTTCTTCTTGCTGTTTCTCTGTGAGTTCTTGTGTGGCTTCTGTTAATTTGTTTTGAAAGAGTCCCATTTCAGCTCTATGCAATTCTCTTTCGGTCTTGATCATTTGTAGGATTTCTTCGTTCTCCTTCTTCATCTCAGCCATGCGCTGAATCTCTTGTTTGATGTCGAGCTGGATTTCTTTCATGTCGGCCAGCAGCTTCTCATTATCGCTGGTCGGAGACGTCGTCAGCAGTGCCTTGACTTGCTTCTTCAACTCGTCTATCTGCTTTTGAAGTTGATCTCTTTCAGCTTGTGCTATACCCGTGGCTGTCTCGCCCCTCTGCATTGCTTCCTTGAATGGTGTCTTTGTGATGATGGCGATCTTTAAGACGTCTCTGTGTCTCTGCAGGTACGGACAGCCCAGGTATCTTGCTCCATGTTTGCCCAGGCAGTTGGCGCACTTTCTTTTGTTGTTGGGTGCTCGGAAGTCCGTGTCCAGCTTGGCCAGCGGACACTCCTTGAAGGCGTGGTGATCGGCGCAGTATCGGCATATTTCCGTCTTGCTGCGACACTTAGCTCTACTGTGGCCGGCCTTCTGACATCTGGAACATTGCGTGATTCTTGGTATGAATCTCTCTGGTTGCTGTATTCTCTTTTTGAATGATGCTGTGGTCGGCATCTCGCTGCCCTCCGACGTCACTACTGCCAAGGTTGTAGGTACCTTGGAGTAGGTGAGAAGCCGCTCCGCCTTCAAGAATCGGATGTGAAGATTCTCTTCACGTAGCTGCTTCAGGATTTCTTCATCTGTCAGCTCCACAGGAATCCGCTTGACAACCCATCGGACTGTTTTCGAGTCGGTGTTTCCGACTCTGGTGTCTTTCTCCTCCTTCTCTGCTGTCTTGGTTGACTGTGTTGGGCTGTCAATCTTCTCCCTCGTAGTAGCTTCAGTGATGGCTGTAATATCAGGCTCTTTGATGCAGCTAGCAGGTGGGCTCTCGACGTTCTTCTTCTTGGTGTCGGCTCCCACGCTGCACATCTTGGCAACAGCGTGTTTCTTGTTGGATTTTCCACGTGACATTTTCCCGCTGATCAGGCTTCTTGACAGAATAATGCGACTTGACTTGTTAGCGCTCGCAGTGCGAATGACGTGCCATGTGGCCAAGCCAGCCAGGCATTTATCTTTCTATCTTCCCATTGCTCGCTTCCCATCAATCTTGCCAGTTGTCACCAAGTTTACCAGTATATTTTTCCTCATAACATGCCCAGAAATCTTGATTGCTTGCGTATAATAAATCAAATCAATTTACGGTGTTCATCTGTTTCTGGGTGGCCTCCTTCATTCATTCTTCTGTACGCCTATGATATTCTTTGTATACATTACGTTACAACATTAAGCCGTAATGCAACGCAGATGTGTAAAATAAAAATAAGGAAGCAGAATGGCATGAGATATGTGTTATTTAACTCTTTAAACAAAGTTAGTTTCATATGCTTTACAGGATGTCTCATTCAACCCCAGCAGTTATTTTTGGCTGTTTGTGATTCCTTTTTTTTCGGGTCGTATTTTCATCTTAACTCTTAGCATGGTGATTCTTGCAAAATTTCCGTGATATGGCACATTATACTAATTGTTCGATGTTATAACATTTCAAGGCTCTCGATTTCTTCGGGATTTCTTCGAGATGTCTGAGGAGAGCTACCAACTTAACAATCCGAGACCGAGCACAAAATGCTGTTATCAGACAGACAGTGGGATCGAAACTTTGTGCCACATTTATTGAAAGAAGTGGTTAGAACATCTCGTTAACATGCAACACCATCAACTACCATCACTGGCCCTACATCAAAGATCATCTGGGATGAGAACAAGAGGACGCCCAAGAAGAAAATGGATTGACGACATCAAAGACAATGTACAACCACACTATCCAATGTCACCCATCGGGCGCTGGAGCGCAAATTAACCCCCCCCCCCCCCCCCCATGACGCTTGACGGCAAAAGTGGATGATGATGATGATGATGATGATGATGATATATATATATATATATATATATATATATATATATATATATATATATATATATATATATAATCATCATCAAGTGTCATGCCGACTGGCGTAGGCGCTCATGACTCTCCAAAAATCTCGGTCTTTGATTTTCTGGATCAACTCTGTCGTTGAAATTCCTCCATGTCACCGTCGCAATCCATCCAGCATCATTTCTCGTGGTTGCCTCTGCATCTCTTCCCCCTCGATCTTTCCAGTTGTCACGATGGTCTCCAACGCCCCGCTTCTCATCACATGACAAAAAAGCTGTTTGTCTCTTTCTATTATTGTATATAATATTCTAGTTTCATTAGCCTCTTTCAGGCATTCTTTGTTAGTTACTTTGGCAGTCCAAGAAATTCGCAACATTCTTCTAAGAAACCAAATCTCTGTTGCTTCCAATCTCTTCCTAATGTGTTCATTTACATTCCAAGATTCACAGATACACAGCAAAACAGATTCTGTATAGCACTCTCTGTTTTACATTCAATGCATATATATATATATATATATATATATATATATATATATATATATATAGGTTAGCGACTTTTCTCCGTAATCTCGTATACTCTCTTAAGTAACGTGACGACGGTGAGAATCAGCAGTGGTTCGAATCGCGTCGGTAACTTACGGGGTATGTGAGCCAGCCGCTCAGAAAGCAATGGCAAACTACTGAGCGTAATCTTGCCAAGAAATCAACAATCAGCTGAAAGATGCTGATGTTGACAGCGAATGTCCTGTAAAGGATATGCAAACAATATATATTATATGTGTGTGTATGCAGAGGGAATTCCCATTTCATATATATATATATATATATAATATATATATATATATATATATATATATATATATATATATATATATATATATATATATATATATATATATATATATAGTATATATATATATATATGAAATGGGAATTCCCTCTGCATACATACATAAATGAAATGGGAAATTCCATGGCGAAGTGGTTAGACCTCCTGGCTCTCGCTCCGAAGATTGTGGGATCTATTCTGGGCTACGTCGTTCAGGTTCACGAGTGCATTTTCTCGGAGACTCCAGGGGGTCTTCGCTGGTGTTACGGAGTTCATGCTTTATGCGACGCTTTCGGCAGGTTGCCCTGCGGAAAGAGCCCGAACCATATGGGATAAAACCCGGTGTAACGAAGTGGATCTTCTCGACTTTTAAGACTATTATCTCCGGTACTGTTCAACGCCCATTATCTCTGGTACTGTTCTACGCCTACACTGTGAGAGTCACCAGCGAGCAGATCAATTGACCGCAGAGGACACTGTCATATGCCGACGATGTATTAGTGTATCGTCAGGGTAAGGATAGAGAGCAGGTTGCTGTGGAACTACAAACCGAACTCAATCGCATATGTACTTGGTGTGTTGAAGCTGGGCAATGGTCAACCCAACAAAGACAACAGTGACATGGTTCTCGTTGAATAATCATATTGTCAACACTCCAACACCAGCTGTAAAGCTGTGTTCAGAGACGATGGAAAGAACGCAGGCAATGAATTACCTGGGAATACGGTTTGATCGAAGCCTTGCTTATAATGAGCACATAGACCAGGTGATAACAAAGGCCAAGCGGGGTTTGGCTGCGATGCGGGTGATGGCGGCAGCAAACTGTGAGCAGCGCCATCTATGCTTCCTATACGAGGGTCTGGTCCTTTCTGTTTTTGAGTATGCAATGGCAATCCTGACTCTCAGCCGTAAGCAGATAGAAAGGATGGAAAGGATACAGAATGAAGCTATGCGCATTATTCTTGGATGTACAAGAGATACAGCATGCAGGGCGATGCACTACCTTCTTGATTTTCCAACCATTGAAGACAGAATACAAATTTGCAGAGCACGTGCCTACCTCAGAGTTAACGCAAACACACAACATCCACTGCATAGTGAAATTATGAAGGTGAAGGGCAGCAGGTTAAAAAGAGGACGGTCGTGGATGGGTCAAGCCGAAGACATTCTTCAACAGGTGTGTTCACTTGAGGACTTAGAACCTGGCGAGGAGTGGGTACAAGTGCCAACAGATTTCTGTACGTCCTTTTCAGTTTGCATCCAACTAGACAGAAAATGCAGACAAGAAAATCCGGCTGCTGTGGAGGCGGAAGTACAAGCGTTGATTTTCGAGAATTCGCTAGACGGTGATGCTGTCATTTACACAGATGGGTCGGTCGTCCGACATGTGAGAAGCTCATGGGCCTTTACGGCTCAGGCCGGAGGGAGAATTGTGAAGGAGGACTCTGGTGCTTTTGCTGAGACCACAAGTAGCCTGACTATGGAAGTCATGGCAGTAAGTAAAGCAATAACATGGCTCGAGACACAGACATTCACTAGGGCATGTTTCCTTAGCGACTCAATGAGCATGCTCAAGAGGATAGAGATGGGGTGGATCCGAAGAGAATGGTTGCTGTCTCTGGAGCGGTCTCGGCTGGCAAAGATTAGTTTCATCTTCGTGCCAGGGCATGCGGGAGTACAAGGAAATGAGCGGGCTGACAAACTCGCAGGTAAGGCTACTGTGGAGGGAGGACGCGCCATGGACCAGGCTGACATTCTGAATGCTCTACGAGAAGTAAGACTGTTGCGAGAACCAAGTGATGACTGTGAATCTACAACCATGGCCAGACTGCGAGAACAGCAAATTAAAAGAGGGGTGGCCAAACAAGAACACTACGCAGGAAGTCAAAGAAGATTGATAAACCAACACAAAACTGAGTCGTTAGCCGCTACACGCTGCGGCACGTGCTGAGGTGGGGATCGGAGCACTTATGGACTGAATGGTTCGATGTCTAATGAGGATGATCTGTCGATTAACTAACTAACTAACTAACTAACTAACTAACTAACTAACTAACTAACTAACTAACTAACTAACTAACTAACTAACTAACTAACTAACTAACTAACTAACTAAGAGTGTTAAAAACATTTAAATACAAATACACATATCCATCTTACATCGTGATATCAAGAATGAGTGATTTACTATGTGATTGATAGTGTTTGTTTTATAATTGTCCCGAATATACACGATATCAGATGGCAAAATAAGCTTAATTGGTATACAGCTGCATGACCATATGTATAAGAGCATTCGTTCTAAAACTCCCGGTGTGCTGATGCCGAGGTAGCGGATTCAACTTCTACATGGTCAGCTTGAGTAAAATGTTGATTTCTCGATCTTGACTTGGGAAGGTAGAATACAAGTACCTCAGAAATTGGAGTGAGTTCGGCTGATGGCGATATAAACCGGTAATAAAGTTAATGCATGCGCAAAATCAGTCCAGTGAACTAACTCCCCAGTAGTGGCAGCTGTGTGTATGGACTAGGCTTGAGCTCAAAGCAAAAAAAAAAAAAAGTGCTGCATTGAATTATACAAAAAGATTTCTGTCTGGGTGTGTATGAGTTCAGCTGCATTATGCACATCATAAATCCACGTGTAGTGGAGGCGAAGAGTATGGTTGATTTACTGTGGATGTGAGTGTGGGTTAACAGTATTTACGCTAGCTTCTCTCACTGGAGAGAATGTTAGTTGCATATCCTTTGAAGTACGCCAAAGGCAACCATCAGTCCATCCGACTGAGATGACATTTTGTAGAGATGTTGTTCTCACTACCGCGGATCCAACTTAAATAGTTAGTATAAAATTAAATATTTTTCCTCCAACAAGAAAGAAAAAGGCATTACGAGCTTCAGAAACAGACAAGCAACGGGAACGGGAGCATCAGAAACAGACGAGCACCGGGAACGGGAACGGGAGCAGGGCCGAACGCGTACTCTGTGCGCTTAGAGTAATGTATTTGGATATATAATGACTACTTATATGAATTGTGAGACGCTCCCCGCCAGGGACTGGGCGAAGCCGGGCCGGGTCGTCTAGTGTATATATATAATATATATATATATATATATATATATATATATATATATATATATATATATATATATATATATATATATCGGAATCAAAGCGAGAGGCAACTGTTACGGGTTATAAGTCCTTGTCAGTTGGCGTAGACATGGGGCGCCACGCGTTGCCTCTGACGGTGGGAGACACCTACAGGTGTCACTGATCAGCTACCGCCCGCCTCAAGCTGGGCAGCCCCCGGTCAATTGGGTGCTGATCCGCCACAGCCTGCCTGCTTCAATGGGTGCTTGGGGCTAGGACAAAATCTGAATCGCAGGCTGTAAAACCAATGCACCAGGTACTAATAAAAAGAATAATAGAAACCTCAAGCTACGGCTTGCAACCTGGAACGTAAGAACCATGTGTCCAGGATTTTCCACTGACTTGACAAATATTGACGATGTGAGAAAAACGGCTGTGATTGATGCTGAACTCAATCGTCTTAACATTGGTATTGCTGGTCTGCAGGAGACTCGCCTCGCTGAGGAAGGGTCACTCAGGGAAAACAATTACACCTTTTTTGGAAGGGTAGAGGGCAGGCAGAAACAAGGCAACATGGTGTGGGCTTTGCAGTGAAGAATTCGCTACTGGGAATGATTGATATCCCAGCTGGAGGTAATGAAAGATTATTATCCCTGCGCTTAGCAACCTCTTGTGGATTTACCACCATTATCACTGCATATGCACCGACACTCGTTTCCTCTGATGATGTGAAGGATACGTTCTATGAGCAGCTAGACTCTGTGATCACAGCAGTTCCAAAATCCGACTACATTTACATGCTCGGTGATTTCATTGCTCGTGTGGGCAAGGACTCGAGTTCATGGCCAGTGTGCCTTGGAAAATACAACATCGGTCACATGAATGATAATCGGCAAAGACTGCTGGAGCATTGCACTAGAAATGACCTATGTATTACAAACTCCTTTTTTAAAACAAAAGAGTTGCATAAGGTCACATGGAAACATCCAAGATCCGGCCATTGGCTATCAGCTGGACTTCATTATCACACGGAACAACATCTGAACCATACATCATTAACTCGAAGTTATCACAGTGCTGACTGTGATACAGATCATTATTTGGTTGTTGCAAGGGTTAGACTGAGACCAAAGAGAATCTACACAGTTAAACACAAATCTAGCCCCAAGATTAATATTATCAACACTCACGATCCTGGAAAGTGCTTTGAATTTCAACAGCAACTTGAAGACGCTTTCACTGATACATCAGAAAATTGTATAGTAAATGATAAATGGAGTAAACTTAAGGAAACTATTTATAAAACAGCGATAGGGGTTTACGGCACTGTGGATCATAAGAGGCAGGACTGGTTTGCGGCAAACAGCCAGATACTGCAGCCCTTGATTGATAAAAAGAAGATAGCTCTCTTAAGAAACAAGGAAAGACCAACGCGTAACACTCTGAGTGAGCTGAAGCAAGCAAGGAAAGATGTGCAAAAGGCTGCCAGGCAGTGTGCGAATGACTATTGGATCAAGTTATGTGAGTCCATCCAAATCGCAAGTGATACGGGAAACATCACAAGCATGTATGAAGGGATAAAGAAAGCATTTGGTCCAATGATCAAAAGAAGTGCACCGCTGAAAACCTTGACTGGAGAAATCATCACTGATAAGAAACAGCAGATGGATAGATGGGTCGAGCACTATTTAGAGCTTTACTCAAGTGAGACCAAGCTAGCGGATGAAGCCCTCAACGCCATAGAGGCCCTGCCAACTCTTGACCACCTGGACACACTTCCCACCATAACAGAAGATAAGTGTGCTATAAATGAACCTGCATCTGGCAAGGCTCCAGGTAAGGATGGGATTCCAATAGAGGTAATCAGGAGTGGGCAAGACACACTCGCTTTACAGATCCACCTGCTAATAGAGCTATGCTGGCGAGAAGGACAAGTCCCACAGGATTTCAAAGATTCAAACATCATAACGCTGTACAAGAACAAGGGCGATGGGGCGACTGTAACAACTATAGGAGTATCTCACTTCTGTGTATTGTTGGGAAAGTATTTGCCAGAATTGTTCTGCGCAGACTTCAAGTCTTGGGAGATCAAGTCTATCCCGAATCACAGTGCGGCTTCCATCAAAACCGGTCTACCATTGATATGATATTCTAATTGCGACAGATGCAAGAAAAATGCCGGGAACAAAATCAGCCACTGTTTATTGCCTTCATCGACCTCACAAAGGCATTCGATTTGGTCAGTCGTGAGGGTCTGTTCAAAGCACTAAAGAAGATTGGCTGTCCACCAACTCTTCTGTCCATTGTGGAATCGTTCCACACAGGCATGAAGGGTATAATCAAGTTTGATCGCTCAACTTCAGAAGAGCTTGAAATCAAGAGTGGAGTTAAGAAAGGTTGTGTACTAGCCCCCACGCTCTTTAGAATATACTTTTCACTTCTACTGAAATATGCCTTTCGTGACCAGGATGACGGTATATACATTCACTCACGCTCAGATGGTGGCCTCTATAATGCTCAGAGATTGAAGGCCAAGACCAAAATTAGGAGGGTACTAATCAGAGATTTGTTTTTGCGGATGATGCTGCGATTACGACCCACTCTGAGGAAGAATTACAACATCTACTATCTGCATTCTCCAATGCTTGTTCTGAATTTGGTTTAACAATTAACAAAAAGAAGACACAGATTATGTCACAAGGTGCACTTATAAAAATCTCAATCAAACTTATGAAAAGTAGGAACATTTGTTAACCAAAGGGGGAAAAGTTATCCGAATGTCAAACCAAACTTATAAACATCTCAGTCAAACACATGAAAAGTAGGAAAATTTGTTAACCAAGCATGAAAACTTTGATCAACTTTCATCCAAACTTATGAAAAGTATCAAACTTTGTTAACCATATGGCAAAAAGATTGGCGAAGTAAGAAAATGTGTTAACCAAATATGAAAAGATTAACCAAATTTCAAACCAAACCTATAAAAATCTCAGTCAAACATATGAAAAGTAGGACAAATTTGTTAATCAAACGGAAAATTTTTTGGCCAACTGTCACCTAAACTTATGAAAAGTGGGACATTTTGTTGTCCAGACGTGAAAAGTGTGACCAAATTTCACCCAAAATTATGAAAAGTAGGAAACTTTGTTAACCAAAGGGCAAAAAATCTTGGCCAAGTAATAAAATTTGTTAGCCAAAGGGGAAAATGTTGGCTACATTTCAACCAGACTTATAAAAAGAGCACCCAAGCTTATGAAAAGTAGGAAAATTTTTTAACCGATTGTGAAAAGGTTAGCCGAATTTCAAACCAAACTTATAAAAATCTCAGTCAAACATAGGAAAAATAGGAAAATTTGTTAACCAAAAGTGAAAAGTTGACCAACTGTCACCTAAACTTATGAAAAGTGGGAAATGTTGTTGTCCAGGTGTGAAAAGTTGGACCACATTTCACCCAAACTTATGAAAAGTAGGAAACTTTGTTAACCAAATGGCAAAAAGCTTGGCCAAGTAAGAAAATGTGTTAACCAAAGGTGAAATTTTTTGGACAAGTTTGACCAAATTTCAAACAAAACTCATAAAAAACTAGGAAACTTTGTTAACCAAATGTGAAAAGTTTGACCAAAGTTCATCGAAACTTATAAGATATTCGCCTGTCCCCTATGCAAACAACAGTTGTATTTCAGAAAATTAAACGTATCTTATGTAATAAGTCACTATGGTTGAATGAAAAAATAAAATGTCCACAATTAAATTGTACACAAATTAACAATTAAATTTCTACATGAAACATTCAAAGTGGAAACATAAAAGAGAAATTTAATACATAAATATATAAATGGGGTTTACTGAGGGGTATCTCAATCTAGTTAAAAACTATCTGAGATGCGGGCCAACTTGTCACACATACTGACCAATAAAAAGATGTCAATTGAAACGAGAAAAGGAGTGTTGAGATGCTACATAGAACCTGTACTATTATATGGATGTGAAGCTTGGACAATGAGCAGTCAGGCTGAAAAATATCTGATGGCTGTAAAAATGTGGTTTCTGAGGAAAATGCAAAGAATACCATGGATAGCCAGAAAGACCAATGAACAAGTCCTTCAAGAAACAAATGAAGATCGTAAACTGATTAGAGACATTAGACGTAGACAGTCACAATTTTTTGGGCATGTTATGAGAAGAAATGATTTGGAGAACTTAGTGACAACTGGTAAGATCGAAGGGGAACAGACCAAGGGGAAGACCTAGAAGCAAGTACCTGGATGGCTTGGCCTTGTGGCATGGTCGAGACAGAAACACGGAGCTGATCCACGACTCTGGTGATCGAGTGTGATGGCAGAACATGACCGCCCACGCTTACCGGCATGATACATGATGGATGGATGGATCTGCTTTGGCATTTCTGAGTGATAACAAAATGTGTATGACATGTTCACTGTCTAGACTTATTTTGATGAGTAAAGTTCTAGCATGCATTGTCGTGTACTGTGTGAGCACGCACGCAAGTACGGACGCACGTACACGCTCTCTCTCTCTCTCACACACACACACACACACACACACACACACACACACACATATATATATATATATATATATATATATATATATATATATATATATATATATATATATATATTGTTTATTGGCACCTTTCCGTCTTGACAGACGATAGTTTGGTACATTGTGCTTCAAAAAGGCTTAATAACTACGACCCATGGCGGTGGCGAGTGTGGCTGGTAAGGCCAATTCTTGCTGCAAATGTTTGCCCACAGTAGATGCATGTGAAAACATGGTCATTTCCACCATTTTGCACCATCTTACGTCTCTCACGCTCTGTGTGTGCTTTATCTGCAATCATTTTCTCCTTTGTCTTTATTCCATTTCTGATAGTTGCCCTCCATGCAACACGTTCAGCGGCGACTTGCTCCCAATGTGCATTATCAATGCCTGTATCAATCATGTCCCGCTTACACACATCTTTGTATCGTAGTAGAGGCCGACCCTGAGATCTCCTACCCGTCTGTAATTCACCAAAAAAGATGTCCTTTGGTATTCTACCATCATCCATCCTCCTAACATGTCCTATCCATCTAAGTCTACGAAGACTGAGCATGGAATACACCGTCACACAACCTGATCTTTCCAATACTTCAGTATTTGTGATTTTGTCTTGCCACTTAATACCAAGTATTCTTCGCAGACACCGCATATGAAAGCTGTTTAAACGTTTCTCTTGGCGTGAGTAAGTTGTCCAGGTTTCACTGCCATAAAGAAGAGTACTAAGGACACAGGCTTGGTAGACGAGGACTTTTGTTTTGGCAGTAAGCTTCCTGTTCTCCCAGACTCTTTTTGCTAACATGTTCATTGTTGTTGCTGCCTTGCCAATCCTGATGTTGATTTCCTGATCGAGGGATAATTTGCTATTTACCTCTGTTTCTAGATATGTAAAATGGTCTACTATCTCCATTTCGGCGTCGTCAATAAAGATTGATGGTTAACAAATTTGTCCTACTTTTCATATGTTTGACTGAGATTTTTATAGGTTTGGTTTGAAATTTGGTTAATCTTTTCATATTTGGTTAACACATTTTCTTACTTCGCCAATCTTTTTGCCATATGGTTAACAAAGTTTGATACTTTTCATAAGTTTGGATGAAAGTTGATCAAAGTTTTCATGCTTGGTTAACAAATTTTCCTACTTTTCATGTGTTTGACTGAGATGTTTATAAGTTTGTTTGACATTCGGATAACTTTCCCCCTTTGGTTAACAAATGTTCCTACTTTTCATAAGTTTGATTGAGATTTTTATAAGTTTGGTTTGAAATTTGGCTAACCTTTTCACATTTGGTTAACATATTTTCTTACTTGGCCAAGATATTTGTCCTTTTGTTAACACAATTTTTCTACTTTTCATAAGTTTGGCTGAAATGTGGTCAAAATTGTCACCGCTGGACAACAAAATTTCTCACTTTTCATAAGCTTGGGTGACAGTTGGCCAAACTTTTCACGTCTGGTTGACAAATTTTCCTACTTTTCATATGCTTGACTGAGATCTTTTATAAGTTTGGTTTGAAATTCGGCTAACCTTTTCACATTTGGTTAACAAATTTTCCTACTTTTCATAAGCTTGGGTGAGTTTTTTTTTTATAAGTCTGGTTGAAATGTAGCCAACATTTTTCCCTTTTGGCTAACAAATTTTCTTACTTGACCAAGATTTTTGCCCTTCATTCTCTCATCACATGACAACTATATACACCGTAAACACTGAAAAAAAATTCAACAACCAAGACATAATTATAATATAGACCTGTTTATTTTACAGTGTTTCAGTACATTTTTACAGAATTTCAGTACATTTTTCAAGAATAAAATCGCATAATGTCATTACACGAAATGGCTGATGTGAAATGAGGTGGTTGTCAGGGTCTTAAACTTGGCTCGCTAACCTAACACATGTGAGACAGTACAAGTACAACGTGATTTGACTTGAGACTCAACGACACAACGTTCAATGGATTTATTTACAGATCATATACAGTACGATGATCACGACAATATATACTTTACACTTCAATACATTTACATACACAATACAGCTCACAAGTCTATCTCTCAAGATGTCCAGACTTTCAGGCACAGAAACCACACAACGCCTTTCTCTCATCTTGCGTCCGTTCCAGTCCGCGTCCCAGAGCTGTCTGCCGCTAGTTCGCAACTTGCCTCCCACCTGAAGTGGCTTCACGAGGCATGCGTGCGTCTTGCGTTGTCCTTGCCTGACCGCTGGCCGTCTGGTCAGCCAGCAATCTCGCGGGCAGGTAACTACTACTCGCCTGGCGGCGTAACGAAGTTACGGCATCCCTCCTGGGGACTAAGTCGCCTGGCGGGCGTAACGATGTCACTGCATCACTGCACTATTCTGGACTCTGACACGCTCCCCCGGCAACTTCATGAAAGATGTCATCTTTCATGTATAATATATGTACATACTTGGTTAATATTTTAACCTTGTCAGAGTCAACCCTTCTGTTGTTATATACATTGGTATCAGAATACATAGCAATACACATATGCCATAGAAACATATAAGAAATGGAAGTTGTATTCAACGACATGTGATGTTCAAACCTTTTACACTTGTCAGGTTTTCATCCTCTCGATGGCTGATTACCTCAATTGCATTATTGACCCAGTCAGATCGGTAGTACCAGCTTCACGCATCTACCTCGCAGCCTCAAAAAACAACAACAACGTAATAATATGGTTCTGAAAAAAAAAAACATTGGCTAGACCGAAATAGGCTTTTTCATAAGGTTTCGCCCAAAATG
>JACEFZ010004666.1:0-12500 GCA_014155875.1 Cepaea nemoralis
GAAGAGTTCAAGATCAGTCTTTCAGAGGATTAATCAACCAACCTACCAACCAATCAGCCAATCAGTCAACTAAGCAACCAACCAGCCGACAAACCAAACAACCAACCAGCATGCCAAACAACCAATCAGCCAACCAATCAACTAAGCAACCGACTAGCCGACAAACTAAATATCCAACCAACAAGTCAACCAACCAATGAGCCAACCAACCAATCAACCAACCAGTCAACTAAGCAACCAACTAGCCGACAACCAAACAACCAACCAGCATGCCAACCAACCAACCAGCATGCCAACCAACCAATCAACCAACCAGACAACTAAGCAACCAACTAGCCGACAACCGAACAACCAACCAATAAGCTAACCAACCAATCAACCAACCAGTCAACTAAGCAACCAAATAGCCGTCAAACCAAACAACAAACCAACAAGCCAACCAACCAATCAGCCAACCAACCAATTAAGCAACCAACTAGCCGACAAACCAAACAACAAACCAACAAGCCAACCAACCAATAAGTTAAGTCAATCAACTAAGAACAAGCAATCAACTAGCCAAAACCCAACCAGTCAACCAACTAACCAACGAATCAAAGCAAGCAACCAAGCAACCAACAACCAACCAGCCAAGCCAGTATCAACCAATTCCATTCCAGTACTTCCAAAACTCATTGCTGGTAATCATTGTGAATGGTGAACGTTTCAGCACTAAGTCCATCTGAAACATTGAGTTTCATATTCCTATTACCAAACATAACCTGAAAATATCGAAATATGAGCTTGCGAAAATATTCTTCTGAGGGCATTCACGAAGAGTTAATTGATTCAATACCAACCAAAAAGTACATTTAGACCAAACATAGTACATATTCAACTGAACAAGTATTATAATGTAAATTTCCATTTTTTTTTTTTTGGTTTTGTTATTTTGCGCTCGCTTGCTTTGAGCTCAAGCGTAGTTCAGACACATTACTTCCAGTAGTGGTGGACTGAATTTTGCGTGTGGATTAGCTTTCCCTATTAACAGTGTCCCTCACCATCTGGTGAACCCACTCCTACTTCAGAGGTACTTGTAATTAACTTTCCCAAGTCAAGAACGACAGGTCATTAGTCTAACTGTCCGGTGTAGGGGTTGAACCGCTAACCTCGGCATCAGCTCAACGGATGTTTAAGAACATGCGTTCTTATCCATTCGGCCATGCTCATCTGCTAAACTTTCCATTCAATGGGAATTAAAATTGCGTAAGAGTCACGAAACAAAACACATAATACGATGACCCTAGACCGACACATAATACGATGACCCTAGTACGCAATATATATTCCTTCTGTCAAAAGGTGAGGTCACGTGTGGCACAGAATCAGCTAAGAATAAATAGGTGTGTTATTTGTCATATATGTGCATTTTTTTTCTTTTTTTTTCATATTCTTATAGTCCATAGGTGGAGCGTTAATTATCATGGTTGTCCACAGATTTCTGTCTCTTGTGCTACCAATAATTTCTGATACCGATGTTCCTCCATATCTTAATATAAAACTGTCCAACATCTTCTCTCTTTGTTTCCTTCTACTTCTCCTCGTCTTTAATTTTCCCGTTGTGATGACACATTCCAGTGTTTTTCTTCTCATGACATGTTCAAAGAATGTGGACTGACTTCTTCTGATGCCAGTAACCAGTTTTCAGTGTGAGTCAACTTCTTTCAAGATATCTTCTTTGGTCTTTCTATCCGTCCACGGTGTTCTTATATTTCTTCTATATAACAACTGCTAAAACAATGTGATCATCTTTCAGTATGTATCTTCGTCTATATGCCCAAAACAACGATGACTTTTGATCCACATTTGCAGCTAAGCTTAAGTGGATAACATATAAAATGCCGAGAACGGGAAGAGGGCTTTTGGTAGACTTTTCTCGAGACAATGTGTCTTTGTATGACTGGAGCTGGAACGTTAGAGTTGCTTCGGATGTAGGCACAAAGCCATTCTCTCACAAGATGCCCCATGCACTTCATATGTTACCTCTCTCTATAATTCCAATGCAGAAAATTGCACATCAGAGATGACTAATGTAACACTTTATAACTCTGTCTCTTGTAGGCGTCAGCAGCTTCTCTCAAGCACTCAAGCACTTCATAATTCACACGCATTAAGTGTCATCACATGAGCTTTAGACAGCATGAAGGAAGGGGTTTAAAAACGGGGGGGGGGTGGGGGAAGAAGGTTAAAGGCAAGAGAACTGATTTATTGCACCGGGTTTTTCGCATCTGGCTCGGTCTCTCTCCGCAGTACGACAAATTGTCTGCTGAGAATATGACACAAGGCGCCAACCCCGCAGTTCCAACAATGATCCCGCAGCTTCTGCGGAAAATAAGTGTACTCGTGATCTAAACTACGCAATCTGGAAACGAACCCACTATCTTCTGAGCGTGGGGTCCACGACTTGACCACCTCGCCATTGAAATCTCAAGACAGCGCGAAGCCCACGACTTGACCACCTCGCCATTTATATCTTATCTGTCTGACAGCGTGGGATTCGTGTAAAAATCCAATTAAACCACAGTATCTGTTATACCTCAGTCGCCATAGACACATTTGGTAACTTCAACGCTGAAGTAGATGATTTGAAACTAGCAGCAGAAGCGCTTAGTCACAATAAAACAAAAAATACTAAGAGACAAATAGAGTTAAGTTCTTTTAAGAACTGGTATCATAGCACTAGAGACATTTCCATACGCACCCTGTCCGCATTGTCAACAACCAGCGAAGAGTCCCTTTACTAACGGTACCAACTGATTACGTGTTCGTCTGGTCTTTCCACGGAGTACTGATTGTTAGTCAGATCCTCTGGTCACCCCCCCCCCCCACCCCTGCCGCACCATTTTCAGCAAGTCATGATGATCTATCTGTTTGTCCACACTTGTCACATAATCTCTAAGGGCCCTGACCACACCTGCCTTGCCGTGCAGACCCAGCCAATCTGTCCGCCTGCTAGTTCCCCGAGACACTAGTCCTAGGGAAAAGATCCAAAGGATGCTCCAAATCATTGATTTTTTAATTGAAGCACGCTACTCTGCGCGAAGCAAGCCTGTCTTCATCATTCTGCACATGCTCTGTGAGTCCGTTACAATCACGACATATGTGTGCTGTATGATGCCCGGCCGGCGAAATGTCGCAGTGACTTACCCCACTTCCGTTCTCGACTAGATGTCGTGGTATCATAAGCCTGGTTCTCCTACACTAAACACTGTCCATAAATCTTCGTTGTGAACTTTCAAGTAATTCTTTTGCCCATTAGCACAGACCCATCAGTGATCATGATTACATCGCTTGGGCTCAGAGACAGAGATTTGTACTTGTCAACAAACACTCGATGATCGCCTTGTAGAATACTAGCCCAAGGACTACAAGGCATGATTCTCCCCCTTCAAAAGTTGACCAACATTTTGAAAAATGTACGATTTAATTAATACCAGCCCATTGCAGAGTAGGAAGCCCACTGACTGGCATAGCTGGGTGCTTCTCTACAATAAAATGATGTACGCAAATATCAACATCATCATGTGCCATGCCGATAATCTTGGGCGGTCATGTATCACCATCTCATACGATCACCACAGAAGTGGATCAGTCCTGTTTTGTTCTTGTCTCGACCAAGTAGTGTAGCAAAGCCACCTAGCTATTTACTTCTCTGTCGTTTCCTAATTCTTTTCCCCTCAATCTTGCAAGTTGTCACCAAGTTCTCTAGTTTATTTCTTCTTATAATGGGCCAAACAAAATGTTGCTGATTCTGAGCTGAATTCTCGATCAGTTTACGGTTTTAATTTGAATAACTTATGAAAAAGCAAAACTTCTATACGAGCTTCATAAGAAACAGAAGGAGAAAAGACAACTTAGATGTTATGAAAATTGATTCTTGTCATTCATCAACATTCAAGACAAGAACAGGTCTAAAACAGCATCTTCATCACAAGTTTAAGTTAGGTGTGTCAGATATTGCGAACAGGATATAACAGACTGAAATATCATCTATATCACAAATTTAAGATGATGTGTCGGATATTGCGAACAGGACATAACAGACTAAAATATCATCTATATCACAAGTTTAAGTTAGATGTGTCGGATATTGCGAACAGGACATAACAGACTGAAATATCATCTATATCACAAGTTTAAGATGGTGTGTCGGATATTGTGAACAGGACATAACAGACTAAAATATCATCTATATCACAAGTTTAAGTTAGATGTGTCGGATATTGCGAACAGGATATAACAGACTGAAATATCATCTATATCACAAGTTTAAGATGGTGTGTCCGATATTGTCAACAGGACATAACAGACTGAAATATCATCTATATATCACAAGTTTAAGATGGTGTGTCGGATATTGCGAACAGGACATAACAGACTAAAATATAATCTTTATAAACTTTCTTTGATGACCGCGGTACCAGGTTCGTTCCACGCCCTGGTCAAATGGACTTCTCGCTCAGAAAGCCATGGCAAACTACAGAACGTAACATTGGCTAAATGTTTGTCCCTAATCAGTTTCCTGCTATGGGTCTGTGATGTGACAAGGCCGTCACATTTTCTAGGTCTGGAAGCACGAGAAATAGGTTGCCAGTCTTTCTCTCACCTTCGCAGACGATGAGCCCAGGCTTCGAACCCGTGTCCGACCGAGCACGTGACATTATCAGCACAATTTACTACACTAGCTACGCTAGCGCGCTCTATTAATATTGCCTAGCATATCACAGACAGGCAATACGAGCTGGGGGCTGATAGCAACGTCGTGTAAAGGTAAAGGACACGCAACCGTTATTTTAATACAATAAATCGCGTATTGACATTCATTGACTAGATGAGTACAGGCAGACTGACTACACAAGATTATTGCAGGCAGTGATCAACCGTGTTAGACTGACTACACAAGATTATTGCAGGCAGTGATCAACCGTGTTAGACTGACTACACAAGATTATTGCAGGCAGTGATCAACCGTGTTAGACTGACTACACTAGATGATTGCAGGCAGTGATCAACTGTGTAAGACTGACTACACTAGATGATTGCAGGCAGTGATCAACCGTGTAAGACTGAATAGATGAGCGCAGGCAGCGATCAACTGTGTAAGACTGACTAGATGAGTGCAAGCAGTGATCAACTGTGTTAGACTGACTACACTAGATGATTGCAGGCAATGATCAACTGTGTAAGACTGACTAGATGAGCGCAGGCAGTGATCAACCGTGTAAGACTGACTAAATCAGTGCAGGCAGTGATCAACAGTGTTAGACTGACTAGATCAGTGCAGGCAGTGATCAACAGTGTTAGGCTGACTAGATATTGCAGGCAGTGATCAACAGTGTTAGACTGACTAGATCAGTGCAGGCAGTGATCAACAGTATTAGAAGGTACAAGTTAGTTACTTGTTCTTTACATGATGCCCCAATCAACCCCAGCATTTGGGGGCGGCTTTTTGTGATTTACTAGGCAATGTTTACGTTCAGTAGTTTGCCGGTGCTTTCTGAATTCAAAACGCTCATAACATTGAAATCAACGCAAGACGGCCTGCTTTCAAATCGACTACAGCTGATTTCGAACCCTCGACTCGCTATGCAGGGGTATTGTGAAACAGATTCACTGTTCCAAACAGCTTCAGTATTAGAAGTAGCGGATATAACACTAGGAAAGCAGCGCCTTAGCAGAAAGACTCATTTACAACACCTAGAGACTAGAGCAGTGGTTCTAAACCGGTGGGAACGAGGGGAAAGGGGGGGGGGGGTGGTTATTTGGGTTTCCAGGGTGAGGGAGGGGGATTAAGATTTTTTAAAGAGCGCGATAAAGAACCGTTACTTGATATTGTTGTCTCTCCATTTTTACAGTCTGTATTCTCGTTCTTCTGAAATTCGTTTTTAATTTAAAACACGTTTTATGAGGGTCTAGCTTTTTCTAGCATATGTTATTAATCCGTTCCATGTTTACGTATACGTATAGAGCGGGTGGGATGGGAAAAGGGGGGGGGGGGTTATAGGGAGGAAATAAGAAAAAAGGGGGAATGAAATTTCTGAACTATGGTGCAGGGGCAGGGCCACAAAAGAGAGAACCACTAGACTATATATATATATATATATATATATATATATATATATATATATATATATATATATATATATATATATATATAGAGTTGTATCAGTGGTGTTTGTTTTTTATGTGCTGATGAAGGTTTTGCCTCAGGTCCATTTCCCCTTTAACCGTGTTCTAGTAAAACTTAGCGATTATACTTATTGTTTGTGTTGATTCACTCTTAGCAGAAAGAACGCGGATCATTTACTTACCTTGCAAACACGAGACTCTTAAAGATAAAATCCTATTTGGGAATAAAGTAGAAATCCTCATATCTGAATAAAGTAGAAATCATGTATCCGAGAGCCTAGTAAAAATACTGTTTAACGGTTCGTTGCCTGCGCATGTGTAGTGAAGGACACTTCCGGTTCCGCTGTTGGCAGATGTCAGAGCCTAACATGGGATAGCTATGCAGGAACATCGTTACGCCACCCGGCGGACAAGAGTTGTCGGCTGACAAGATTGTTACCTGACACGCGACCAGCGGTCAGGCCGACGATACCAGACGCACGCATGCCACGTGACGCCACTAGAGGCGGTCGGCAGTTTTGCGTGCTAGCCTCAGACCGGGCTGGGAATTGAGACTGGACGGACGTGTGCGGAAGAAAGGCGTTTGCGTGGATCTCTGTGATTGAAAGCCGAACGACTGTCATCTGAGCGTCAGACTTGTGAGAGTTATTGTGGTTGTTAGCGTCGTGAGTATATATTGTCTATTGTTGTACTCATCGTTCTGTATTTAATATGGCAATAAATCCATAGAAACGTTGTGTCGTTGAGTCTTACGTCGAATCACGTTATACTTGTACTGTCTCACACGTGTTAGCTAAACGAGCCAATTCTAAGATCCTGACATGTGTGGACGTGGGGGCTCGTCCTTGTGTAAGAACCTAACATGTTTGTTTAAACTTATGTAAGTAACGATCTAAAACTATAATTTGTCAACTTGTAATTGTTGTCAAAGTTATATTACTTGTAAATGTGATCGTCGAAAGCTAATTGTGATTGATTACTACATTGTTCAAACATGTGTAACAACATTTGTAAGTGTACAGTGCATACGTATTGTTAATCCTGTAAGCGTGTAAAACATTTGTGATTTGTGAAACTTGTCACCGTTTGACCTTGTCGACATCGTGAGCTTGTCGCCATTTTGACCTTGTCGCCATCTTGTAAACTTGATGTCTATGTCCTTACTGAATGTCATCTTGATGTAAGTGATGTGTTCAGAAATATGTAAATTGTCTGTGTGAATTGAGTTTGTGGAACGCAAAAAGTTTTGGAAAGAGTGGAACTTCTGTTGAAAGAAACACTGTTGACGGACAACTTACGACATACAATTATACTCGACGCCATCCAAACCTAATCAATACTTAGTGACTTGCAGGCACACACCAACAAATAGACGCTAACTTATTTTCTTCTAAAAAACAAAGCAGGTTTTTTTTCCGTACCATCCATAACCTTGCGGTAGAGGTCATTAGTGGTTCCGAAGTAACGACCCTACAGTTTTCTAGCCCGATTTTCCAACCATTCTACACGGTATCCAGGGCACTTGAGTATATTTTTCTATACTTTAACTTTACGTATGCAATAGTGGGCACGCATCGTATAGTAAAATCAATTGTAAATTGTTTACTACTAACTATTTATAACATATTTTGTGTGGCTGATTTTCATTGACGTATTTTCTCCATCATGTCGTCATTATTTGATTTCATTGATGTGGGGTTAAAATTAAAGTTAGCAGGTGATGAGTTAACAAAGTGGAGTGAGAATAAATACGCAGAATACCTACTTGTTCAGGAAAAAGCTGCTGAACGCGATGAAAGGGCAGCAGAACGAACTGCAAAGCAAGCAGAAGCAGAACTGGCTGCAAAGATAAAGCAAGCTGAGATAGACAGTGAGCTTAAGAAAGCAGAAATAGCAGCTCAGAGTAAGAGAGAAGAACTGGAGTTACAGTTGAAAATAAAACAACTTGACACTGAGACTGCAATGAATAAAGAGTCAAAAAAGGCTGAAAGACTGGAAAAAAGAAAACCAGTATAAGAAATATCAAGGTATTTACCGTAATTATACCTCGGGTGACTGCATTGCAGCCTTTACCCAAAATTTTGAAACTTTAATGGAACATTATCAAGTTCCACTGTCTGAATGGAATATTGTGTACATGAGGAGTCTATCTGGGGAACCCCTTAAAGTCATTGAAACCATCCCCAAAGACCTCAGAAAAGATTACCATTATATTAAATCTATATATGAAGATATGAAGGTTTAGCGATGATGAAGTGAAGACTTCTGCTATGTTTATGTAGTGGGTGGACTGTTGGGAGGTGGAATCATAGCTTAATTCTGATGGGGTAGCGCAGTCTGGTTTACAAGTCACTGACTCTTACATGATAAGAAGCCAGATTCTGGAGCCGATATTTACGAGCGCTTCTTATGATAGGCCATGTCTGTGACCTTACTAAACATTTTGCTTCTGTTTCTCTTGCTATCTCCTGTTTCTGTTTTACAGAAAGTCTCTTTACGAGAGCTTGTCTCTTTTTGACAATGCTTGGACGTACATGGACACGTGACTTTAAAAGTTATGATAACACGAACGTAACTATTGTGCTTCCAACACGTAGAAGAATGCCCACACCCCGAAACTAGAGTTATCCATATTGGGAGTATGGTTAGTTAGTTGCATATCCTTTACAGGACGTCACAGTCAACCTCAGAATTATTTAACCGTTTGTAGCAAGTTTACGTTCAGTAGTTTGCCACTGCTTTCTTAACGACCGGCACTTATAGCATTGCATGAAAACCAACGCAAGGCGGTCTACTGTCAAATCGCCCGCAGCTGTTTCGAAAACGGTATGCGGGATTACGGATTGCGGCCGTAACCCTTTCACCAAGGCGCCCGGGGAGTGTGGTATTATGTCTAAATATGAGTCGGTATCTGTGTCTGAAACCTTGATGAAACTGCGTTCACAATCCCCAGACATACCGAATCGAGGGTTTGAAATCAGTCGCGGGCGATTTCGAAAGCAAATCAATTTGCATTGATTTCTATAGTATGTCACGTCGACCGTTCAGAAAGCAATGGCAAACTACTGAACGTAGAATCGCCTAGTAAATCACAACCAGCCAATAAATGTTGGGGTGGATTGCAACGTTGTAAAGGGCATGCAACTAACTTAACTATCCGGGACCATACAGTAAGTGAGCTGTGATGTAGTCAACATAGTGAGGCCAGCCTCCTCGTCTACATTAATCTCCGGTATCTAGTGGTTGAGAAAGCCGATGTGGTGAGGTGGCTTAAACACTGACCACTCGGCCTGGTTGCTATATGTTCGAATCCCTATCAATGTGGAGAATTTTTTTTTCCTTAATTATTAACTTTTCTGGGCTATTAGGTCGGCGCAGCCTAAAATTGGCACAGGAAATGTTCTAGAAAGTAAAGGCGGACCTCGTGATATCAAGTGCTGATCTGACTAAAAATGATGAGGCTAGCACTGTGTACCTTTTACCTCGCTAGGCGTGGAAAAGAGTTCTTACCTTGTACACATTTCATTAGGCTTGGTCGAGCCAAGAGTCCGACTGGGTGTTATAAACATATCCTTTTGCTTAACAGGGAATCAAGTTGGGAGTATGCTGTTGATTAACCAGGAGACTATGCTCTTATGAGCTCTAACTAATGAGGGCAAGGCAGGGGGGAAACTATTTCACAACAGACAAGGAAAGGGTGCGACATTTTAAAAATACAAAATTAGTCGGAAGTCCACTAATAATAAGAAGAACAAGCAGTAGGAGGACGAGTAGGGGCAGCAAGAAGAAGAAGTAGGGGAAGGAAAAGAAGAAGTAGCAGAGGGGGAGGGGATGAGGACGAGGAAGAAGAAGAAGAAGAAGAAGAAGAAGAAGAAGAAGAAGAAGAAGAAGAAGAAGAAGAAGAAGAAGAAGAAGAAGAAGAAGAAGAAGAAGAAGAAGAAGAAGAAGAAGAAGAAGAAGAAGAAGAAGAAGAAGAAGAAGAAGAAGAAGAAGAAGAAGAAGAAGAAGAAGAAGAAGAAGATTGCATTGTACACAGAAGAAGAGGAAGATTGCACACTGCATTGTCAGTGTGTGCCTAAGAGTTACTGAATTGTCAGCGTGTGAGCGTATGTCTGTGTGTGTGTGTGTGTTTGTGTGTGTGTGGGTGGGTGGGTGGGGCTGTGTGTGTATATGTATGTGTGTGAGTGTGTGTGTATATATATGTGTGTCAGTGTGTGTGTGTGTGTGTGTGTGTGTGTGTGTGTGTGTGTGTGTGTTCAAGAGTTTTCTTATTGTCAGTGACTGCCTAAGAATTACTGTATTGTCTGTTTGAAATGCGTAAATAAGAGGACGGACGACACTGAATAAACCACCTGTTGACTGGACCTGAAAGCAGCGATGACCGACACAAAGACCTGTCAACGTAATTATCAGCGGATTTGTGGCCAGCAAGTGAAACAGGTCAGAGCTTTCATTTGTTTAGAAAGCCGCCATGAACACAATAAGTCGTATTGCTAATTCTAAGCACTAGACAAAGGACATTCCACGTCAGTTTAATACGGGGGATTGACTTATGATTGTGTGTGCGATTGTTCCGATTTATTGTGTACATTTCAACAGTATCGGATGGAAACGGGAAAACTGAGGAATTGTACCATTGTGATTTATACCGGCTGTTTGACAATACATCTTGATTGACTCCGACTCTATGACCAACACTATCAAGTGCCGACTCGCTTTCCAAGACGATAGTTAAACTAGCAAGAGCCGACTTGTTGTTCATGACTACTGATGTAACTATCAAGAGCCGATTCGCCTCCTACAACGACTCATCCCAATTGGATCAAACAAAAGGTTACATAAAAACAGGAAGTCATCAGAGGAGTATACTGTTTAAAGCGCGTCTTTATAGACAGAATCCCAAATGTTGACATTAGCGCTACGGCAGCCCTGGATAGGACATCACAACCTGAGATCAGTGATTTTGATGATTTAAAGATGCTGGCCAGACCTAAAGCGCTGCAGGACATCCTCTGACTTAGTGGGTCTCTAGTGAAACAAACAATGATGTTGTCCAGTTTTTTTGTTTTGTTTTTGCGTTCTCATTGAATTGAAAAGTAGTCCATACATGTGATGCCACTTCTAGATATGATGTTTGCGTGTGGATTAACTTTCAATGTCCCTCGCCATCAGGCGAGCTCACTCCGATTTCTTAGGTACTTTTAATTTACGTCAGAAAGTCAAGGACGGGAAGACAACAATTTAGTTCAATTAACCTATGTAGGGGTTGAACCCGCTACCTCGGTATCAGTACACAGGATGTTTAAGAACTTGCGCTCTTATTCATTCGGCCATGCTGACCTCCTTGCTGCCCAGAGGTTTGTTATTACTTCATACGCCCGTGACTTAAACCTCGTGGAGACAGCAGTAATTGCCAGTTTCCATAAACCCTCAACCAGACAGAGGTCTATGGTAGTATTTTACAGTGTTACTATCATTATATCATTACTATAGGCTGTATTTTTAATGACTGTGCAGTTTTTGAAAATATTGCCGCTCCAAGTTCTGTATTTACCTACTGTGGAGTTCATGCAACACAATGCAACACAATAGGTAAATACACAACTTGGAAAGACAATATTTTCAAAAAGTGCAGTCATTAAAAATACTCCCTGTATTATTACAGCCGGCGCCGTGGCAAAGGGCGTACGAACGCAATTCGTAATCACGCATACCGCGTTCGAAACACATCTGGGGGAGATTTCTTGCGTTGGATACAAAGGTATGAGTGCCGGCGGTCAGAAAGCAAACTGCAAACTACTCAACGTAAGCTTGCCAAGAAATCACAAACAGCCAAAAGATGTTGAGTTTGAATGCTACGTCCTGTAAAAGGATATGCAACTAACTTTGACTACTAAATGAAATGAACAAAAAGAGCTATGATAAGATCCTACGGAGAAACACAAGTCAACACAACACAACACAACAAACACACACACACACACACACACACACACACACACACACACACACTACAAGGTACCCCAGGGCAGGTGAACAGGAATCACAGGCGACACTCGCTGGTGCTACGGAGTTCGTGCACTGAGCTGAGTTTCTCCAGAATCCGGTTTGAGTTAGGGGGAGAACGGAGCACTTATGGGTTACACCCGTGTGCCGTGATGTTGATCCAATCTGCTAAACTAAACTAAACTAAACAGGCCACACAACTAATATATCCCACTTGACAGTGAATGGAGTAATATATTATAAAATATGAATAGAAATTATATCATCACGACCATACAGATAATAATAAACATAAAATCACGCCACACAGATCCGACGTTTCGGTT
>JACEFZ010004666.1:17500-65000 GCA_014155875.1 Cepaea nemoralis
GACATCTTCCGCCCGACCCATCCATGATTTGCCCCTCTTTAGCCTGTCACCCTTTTCTCTGAATATATCTTCATGCAGAGGGTGCCCCTCATCTGCACTTATTAGGGTATGAATGCTGATTGTCCCTACTGCAAGCTGGTTAGCTGCACGTGGGGAAAAAAAACCTGTTCTGCGTTCACTGCGATCAGCTTCAAACTCAAAGCACCAATGCAATAACTTTAATCCACAGGATTCATCAAGAGATGTGTCACCCCGCCATTTATATTTCCCGTTGTATTTTCCCTATGTACTTCTTCAATGCCGGCTCCCTGGCCGAGGAGCTAGAAGCTTTCTCCGTAACCCCGAATACTCTCGTGGTTGACGTGAGCGTACGAGAATTGGAAGCGGTTCGAGTCGCGCCATTGACTTATGAGAGTATGGAGCCGGTAGCTCAGAAAGTCGTGGGGTGCTGATGAGCGTAATCTAGCCTAGGAATCAACATACAGCTGAAAGATGCTGATGTTGACCGCAAAAGCCTGAAACAGGATGGAAACGCGGAAAAGAAAAAAAAAAAAACTTCTTCAATGTCGACCCCGTGGCGAAGGTGTTACTTACGGACGTCATTCGTAATCCCGCATACCAAGTTCGAAACACGGCTATTTGGCAGCAGACCGCTTTGTGTTGATTTTCATACAACGGTATGAGTGCCCCGGTCATTCAGAAAGAAATTGCAAACTACTGATCGTAAACTTACCAAAACTTCAATTTTTTTGTTTGTTCGCATATCCTTCACAGGCCATCGCTGTCAACATCAGCACCTTTCAGCTGATTGTTGATTTCTTGGCAAGATTACGGCTTATGCTCAGTAGTTTCCCATTGCTTTCTGAGCGACCGGCTTACATACCAGTAAATTACCGACGTGGAGAGAACCACTACCAATTCTCGCGCACACAACGTGCTCTCAAACAGTACTAAACAAAAATAAAAACAAGCAAACAAAAAAATGATGGCGTTGACTGCGACGTCCTGTAAAGGATATGTAACTAACTTTTAACTTTAAAAAAAACATTACCTGTTAATATGGTTGGGAGTAGATACGCTGTCTGCCTCTGGCTACGAAGGTTGTGTTTATACTCCGGGCTACGACGTTCAATTCACGAGTGCAATTTTCTCGGAGACTCCCGAAGGTTGTCACTGAAGCTACGGAGTTCGTTCATTGTGCGACGGTTTCGGTAGGCCGCCTTGCGGAAAGGGTACAAGCGATATGGGATAAAACCCGGTGCAATGAAGTCGACCCTCTTGGCTTTTAAACTATTGTTAATTTGGTTAAGATATCCCGAACCCCAAAATTATAAGCTTTACTGACATGACCGTGTACCTTTGACCCACTTTCCAAGTAGCTACTAACAAACCTCCTAATCAACTGACCTTGACAGCAAGTGTTCTTTAGATTGAACTCATTTATACATTTGTCACCCGGTGTCTTGAAGATTGAATTCATTTATACATTTGTCACCCGGTGTCTTGATCTCAGTGCTTCCCAAACTGGATTTATTGACACTACTTATTCGAGATAGACAGAAATGTTCCAAAATAAATATCTTGGAACACATCTTAAACGTTTTCTAGATTTTTTTATTCAAAATAATCATCATCATACGCTTGCCGACAGGCGTGGGCGGTCATGGTTAATCATCTCACATGATCACCAGAGTCGTGCTCCATGTCTGAGATCGTGTGACAGTTACGGCATGTGGCCGAGCCATCAAGATCGTCCCCTTGCTCTTTTTCCATCAGTGGCCACTAAGTTTTCTTTGTATTTCTCCTCATGACGTTCTTAAACATCCTTGACTTTCTACGTCTAATTTCTCTAATCAAATCACTGTCTTCATTTGTTCCTTGAAGAACTGTCATTCGTTTTTCTGTCTACCCAGGTATTCTTCGCATTTTTCTCAGATAGCACATTTCCAGTGTTATTACATTCTCTCATCTTGTCTGCTTATTGTCGTTGTTTCACGCATATACAACAGTATTGGTTCTATAAAACACTTCAATGTATGCCAACAAATCACTGGCAACCTTGCCGTTTTGACAGATGATAGTTTGTTACATTGTGGTACCAAAAAAAGCATACTAATTACAACCCATGGCGGTAAGGCCAGGGATGGTGTAATACTTCTCTATAGCAAAAAGTCTGGGCTGAATTGTATATACAATGTGTTGCACATGAAGTATAACCCCTCTTTTGGCCTGCCTAGTTTACTCCAGAGGAAAGGTAACACCAATACATATGGAACAAGACAAGCTGCAGAAGCTGCCCGATTAGTAAGCAATACTCAAACTGTCCTACGCAGAGTTTAACGATTGTAACTTGTTCACCACTTTGAGAATCCCTGCAGGGGCCAGCGACTGAATGTCACACTGACAGTATTTGTGTGATCACGTGCCGAAACGATCGCTTCAGTGCCTGGAGTCGCGCGATGACAGCGGAAACACTCGCGCCTACACCCCCCAGCCACACGGGCCTGGAAGTTTATGACAAACATCATCCAATAGCGGATGTGAAATTGACATGCTAAGCTGCCTGCTTGGTGTGGCTGTAGTGCAACATAATTTGGTTGTGTCAATCTGACTCATCCTACACTACAGCCTTCGTTAGAATATTACATCATGCCTCCAACATTCGATTCCAATCTAAAATATTCATAGTTTACTACAGTTCAGTTGGAAGAGAGGTCCCAGCAACCTCATCCTTGGCCCCAAAGATCGACCCACTGGGTATGTCTCCACACAAAGTTGGTGATGACATCCAGACAGGGACAGCTGACTGGAAGGAACTGAAGATGACAGTAAAACTGGTGGTACAGAATAGACAGGCTAAAATTGAGGTAGTCACCAGCGCAGCAACAATGATAACCCGAGCATTGAAAGAGCCACATAATGTCCGCAAGAAGGTCAAATGTGTGACACACAATGGGAACATCTTCATTGATGACATCAAGATCGCCAGACAGATGCGCTCTCGCAGTATAGTAAAAGCTCTCGATGGAACTGTGAATGAAGTCTTGGGCAGGACACAGTCTATTGGCTGTACAATTGATAAGATCACTCTTCAGACTGTGATTGAGACGATCAATGAAGTGGGAAATGAAATTCCAGAAAAATAAAGCAGTATTTTCTTTTGACTAATGAAAAAGAAAGTTGCATTCTTATGGCCCTAACATGATGGTAGTTTTCACGGATAATCATCACATTACACAACTATCAAACGGTGATCAGTCTCCTACTTCAGATTACATATGAGGCTCTTGACTCAGTGCAGGAACTGAGAGGTGCCGGCTTGGATCTCGATGTGCACTTTCAGAAGCCACGAAAATCTACTAGCCTGTAATATAGTGGTCAGCATGTTTGCCTGCCGGCAGGAGGTGTATATGTTGGGATCATTATTTCAATTGACCTGGCTTCCCAGGTTAACACAACCAAATATGGGTGCTAGACAATGTTCTGGGAAATAAAGGCAGGAGGTGTGACATTGATACATCACCGATCTAGTGTAGATTGGTATATAACATGACGGAGCTGAATGAGTGTCTTGCTTTCCACCCCAGATAAAACCAAGCCGTTATCCCTCCCCAATTCGTCTAGCCACTGGGACATAGGCCTTCAGCCAACCCACCTTAAACAGTTTCACCCACTGGGACATAGGCCTTTAAACAACCCACCTTAAACAGTATCACCCACTGGGACATAGGCCTTTAATCAACCCACCTTAAACGTACAATCCTTAGCTAACCCCATGCAGCTCCATCGATATCCTCCTCATATTATAAATTTTTGTGCCAGCGGGTTTAAAGATATTTTAAAGGACATAGAATCCCTTCATTGCAATCGGTTTTGTCCCACACGGCCCGGTCTCTTTTAGTAGAGCAACCTGGTGAATGGCCCCGAACATCCGTAGCTCCAGTCTCTGAAAACAATGCGTTCGTGAATCGAATAACGGAACCCGGAAAAGAACCTTGGACTTTCGGAGTGCGAGGCAGGCAGCTTCATCACTTGGCCACGGAGATTCCCATCCACACAGAGGGATCAATTCTAAGTAACGCTCTTTCAGTTCTGAGCGACGCATAACGTGTGACTGTCTACCCTTTGTGTGACCAGCTACGTGTCTCGTGTAATCTATATCGTATATACAATCCCAGCATACTACAGAGAACTAACTAACAACAGATTAATTTGTTTGTAAGAAGATGTTAAATATTTAGACAAACTAAGGGACATGTAATGGCAGCGAAATGTGGTTTGTGATGAAAATGCAAAAAGTGCGGACAGAAAATCGAAAGAGACAGTCCTTCAAGAAACAATTAAAAACCGTTAAATGATTAGAGAAATTAGATGAAGACATTCACGATTGTTCGGACACATTTTGAAGAGAAGTCAATTTGGAAACGTAAGACGACTGACAGATCTGATGGTGAAGAGCAACGGGGAAACAAAGAGATACACATCTGGATGGCTTGGTCACTTGGCATAATAGGGACAACAACAACAACAACAACAACAACAACAAAGACCTGGTGCAAGTCTACTGGTCTCCTGAGACGGCAGCAATGACCGCAAGCTATTATTGTTATGGGACAGTATGATGATATTGACAGTTTATCACAGAGTACTAAAGACATCCGACAACAGGTTTATGTTTTCCAGTGTGTGTGTGTGTGTGTGTGTGTGTGTGTGTGTGTGTGTTTAGCCCCTGTGACAAGTAGATTTGTTATGCTGTTGCTTTCCTCTCTCCCCTTTCCTCTCCCCTCCCCTGTAAGAATTAACAAAACACTTTTATTTGAGAGAGAAAGAGGCAGAGCGATAGAAGGGAGAGAGAGAGAGAGAGAGAGAGAGATAGAGAGAGAGAGGCAGAGAGATAGAAGAGAGAGAGACAGAGGCAGAGACAGAGAAAAATAGAGAGAGGATGGGACAGAGGAAGAGAGAGCAGAGAGCAGAGACACACAGGGAGACAAGCAAAGAGACAGAAAGAGACAGAGACACAGAGTGACAGAGACAAAGACACACACACACACACACAGGCATACAGAGATAGAGAGAGACACATGACGACAGAGACAGAGATAGAGAGACAAAACGAGAAAAAGAGAGATCGAGAGACAGAGAGCGACAGAGACAGAAAGAGAGACAGAGAGAGACAGAGAGAGAGACAGAGAGAGAGAGAGAGAAGGAGACATAGAACACAGGCAGAGAGAGAGAGAAACAGGGACAGACACGGGGATAAAGAGACAGAGAGTAACGCACAGAGAGAGAGAAAGAGAGAGAGAGACACACACACAGAGACAGACACGGAGACAGTGATATAGAGAGTGACAGAGCGACAAAACCAGAAACTTTGATATAAAGAGGGACAAAGATGGACATAGAAAAAGGACCGAGAAAGAGGCAGACAGATACACAGAAAGACACAAAGAGAGAGATAGAGACAGAAAAAGAGGGAAACGGGGACAAGAAGAGAGACAGACAAAGGCATAAAGGACCAGAAACAGAGAGAGACACACACAGACACACCCAGAAATAGTGACACACGGAGAGACGGAGATAAACAGAGCCATGAAGCGCTGAAGAGTGAGACACAGAGATAGGGAGATAATAAACAGAAAGAAGAAGAGACATATAACTTGCAAATTAAATACACGACTGCTTTATTTCATTTCCACTCTATTTGCACTTTGAGCCCACTTGAGACAAGAAACGCGAATGCACGAATTTAAACAAAGACGGCCCAGCCCCACAATAACATCTATTTTTACATCTGACGGCCCTCGCCAGGTATTTGGGTGAAATGTGATACCAGCCTGTGGCAGACGTCATGCTTTCAGACGTACCTGTGATTTACCTGCCCTCCAAATGCAAACACTGGAATTACAGTGTATTTGTTTTGCTTGGTTGAAACTTGAAAGTATACAGGTTATCTAAGACACCGCACAGCTTGTGAAACGAGAACAATTTTGCTGGTAAACGACAAATTTTCAATAGATATTAAGAATAAGTTGCTATCTTACAAGCAGGTAAAGTGAGGGTGCGACTGGTTTAGACTTGTGACAGTTGATTATGAGAGCCCAGTTCCATTATTTGTGTATAGGAACTTTCTAGCTATTCATTCTTGTTCTTAGCCAGTCGGTGAGTGCTGTGGCGAATCACGAGTAAATATAAGAAAAAGACCCTTTTATATTCCGAAGACGCGTTGGGCGTATGACGCCAGACCTATATTTTATAAGACAAATCCGCACATGGTGGGTGATGTGGTGGGTACCACGCCGGCCGCCTCTGCTTCCAAAGATATTTGCTGGTACCCGTTTTAGTCTGGGTCAACCCGGGAGCTTAGGTCAATTATAAACTTCCGCCCATATATGGGTTTGAAGGAAATTCAGCACAGTATCCATCTAGAGGTGAAGCGCATAGCCCAGATGAAGAAGGAGAATGAAGAAATTTGGCAAGCAATTAAAACAGAAGAAACTACTAAGAATCGAAAGGAAGCTAACCAAAAACAAGTCAGCAGAAGCCACACGAAAGACTACAGAGAAACCGCAATCTGAAGCCACAATAAAAAAACTAAGAACCTCCAAGCTGAAGGCACAACAAAGGCAACTAAGAAACAAGCTAAAGTCAACAATCCGCCCACGATGTTCAAGAAATTCAATGGGAAACCCGATGTATCTGACGATGATTCCGACGAGGTAACTGAATGGTTTGACGAAGACCACGAAGGAGAGAGAGCAGGAGAGAGAGAGAGAGAGAGAGAGAGAGAGAGAGAGAGAGAGAGAGAGAGAGAGAGAGAGAGAGAAGTTAAGCAAGCATATAAATGAGATAGCGCGGAGAGCAAGGCAAAGAAACCAAGCCAATAAATCAAAGAATGAGTCCTTATACGGACTGCATCTTATCAAAACAGACGAACCAGGAGACATCACTGACAAACCGAAAAGCAGGAAGAAACGGACACAAAGGAGAACCCGCCGGCCAAACCCCCAGCTGACGTCACAGGCATGAACGCTGCAAAATATAAAAGTCGCCTAGCACTGACACAGAAGACAAGAGAAACTAAACTTGCACACTAAACCACTACAGCTATAACAAACGCCACTGAGGCTGGTTGAACGAGGTGGAAAGTATTTTTTTCCCAAATTGGATGGGTGGATGGGTTGGAACCTATTACAACTGAGCCGGCAGGTGAGCGCTAGCCGCTGCGATACACTTGCTTCAAACGTGCTCAGTATTCACAGCAGACGTCTAAATATAGAGATAGTGAAAAGGAATACGTTTAGATTGTTCCACCTACGACCTGGCCTACTACTGCCACACTTAATGCCGCACGCAGACAGCTGGAGACATGCTGATTCATCTCTGTGCCAGCATGCAGCAGCCTACCGTTTGTAATACTTTTTCTGTGTCCATTGTCAATATTCAATGTCCCCACAAGCTGGCATTTGGTGTCACTTAAACAAGAACATTAGTTCCTCTTTCCATGGACTACTGCCTGACTAGGTGAAATATAATGAGCTCTTGGTGATTTCAGTCACCCATGAAAGTTGACCATTCGTGTCATACACACCTGCTGTGGACCTTCTTAAATCTAGTATGAAAGGCAGACACAATAGACGTCGAATATACAGTCTCTAACAGACATCAGTAGCTGTAATTACTGTTGTCATTTGCATTCGCTCACCGGATGTAATCGTCTTATATGCTCCACTCTGCTCAGCGGTCACCCGTCCTTCAAACACAAATGAAGCGCAGACGTCAATGGCGCGCCTGGACATCTCAGTGGAAAGAGGTTACTCTTCTTACAGCTTTTCCCCCCGCATATCCTTTACAGGACAACGCTGTCAACATCAGCATCTTTCAGCTGATTGTTGATTTCTTGGCAAGATTACGCTTAGCAGTTTGCCATTGCTTTCTGAGCGGCCGGCTCACTTATCTCGTAAATTATCAACGCGGCGAGAACCGCTTCCGATTCTCGCGCGCTACGTTACCCTACGTGGATAAACGGGATTACGGAGAAAGTCGTTTAACGCCTAGGCCAGGGAGACCGGCACAGCTGTTGTTACTTGGTGGAAATAGAGTGAAGGAATCCATTCCTCACATTGTGTTGTATGTAACACACAAACTTCAGTGCTACTTCAAATTTTCAGCTACAAAGTCTTGTTCGTATTTTTCAAGAATAGGGAATTTGCTGGACACGTTGATGAGCTTCTGTGCGTGACTTTCCTTTTGTTGAGCGTTCCAGTCAGATTTTGTGTTTATCCCATTTCGTGTACCAATAAGACATATAATTTCGCTGACCTTAGGATAAGCAAGGGGAAGAGCACCTGAGCTAGTCACCTCACCATATTTCTCCTTATTCTGAGACATGCAGAACTTCATGCAACACCCCTACTCCAACATCTCCTCAAAAAAATTCATGGCAAGATAATCCGATCTCTGATACTGTCATAGTGAAATGAGTCAATTTTCATCATGTGCAATCTCCGCATTAAACGTCGACTGAAGTCAATCTACCACATCATATGTTATGAGTCATGCGTTTTCAATCCCATTTTTCTTTCCATGCATCCCGTAACAACGAGCTGTGCTTCTGTCTATGGCCGAAGCGCCGTAATTATCTGACTTCAAATATTTTAGATTACAGTATTGAGGTGGAATAGTCGGCTCCTTTACACCCTTCCTTTACTCTTAGCCAGGGTCTAACCAATGGTCGCATTGTAACTTCATGTAATGTGGAGGTTTAATCATTGCCGTAGTTTTGACAGCCCTGTGCGACATCCACTGAACTACCACTTGTCTATTATTGTTGAATTACAATGAAGAAATCAAGCGATGATACAGGAAAGGAAGAGACACGTTTCATGCAAACGGGAATCTAAAGACTAAGCGTCAGAATAGTCTTGATCCTGGCGACTAAGAGATCGCTGGAGCGACAACTTAGAGGTGTCCTTTAGCAACCGGTGACTAGCTTGAAACAATCAGTACAGAGTGCCTTCGAAACGGCTGACTGCAGCTTCCATTTCACCTATCCTTTATTCCCCACCGGAGCAGACTCTCAAACAACTGGCACCCAGACGTCCAACGTGTGCTATCGTCTGTTATTCCTTCCACGTCCTCCCCGTATAGTTCATCTTTGCCTCTAATTATTTTCTCCTTGTGTTTTAGGCCTGTTTCTATTTCGTTTGCTTTGTGGCTTCCAGAGAAAAGGTTTTCTAGTTATCCTTTAATCAGGTTTTCTCAATGTATCCTATCTAGTGCTAGAGTCATTTCCTGACTTCTTGACTGTAGCCAGTTTTTGCTCTCAGATTATCAATATTTAATATGTGATAATATTTCAGGCCTCCTATTGGATTTGGGCACACATTAATGAATTATTGTAGCTTACTAGCAATTGTTTTAGGTTCTCAATGTCTCTGATCCACACAGTTCTACTGATGTAACGTCAGAGTTAAACATTCTATGTTTTGTACTAAGTTTGTTTGTAAAACTGTCTGTTAAAGTTATTTGCTTGTCCTCTACAGGACGCTGCAATCTATCCCAACAGTTACCGGTTTTTGTGTGTGATTTATTAAGTAATTTTACGTTAAGTATTTTGCCACTGCTTTCTGAACGGTCGACGATCACAACCTTGAAAACAACATAAAACGATCTGCATCCAAATCGGGGAATTGTGGAACTGCGTTCACTAACCTCTATACTACAGACGCCGACAGAACTGTCCATAGAACTGTCTGTAGAACTGTCTATATACGGCGCACACCCAGCAACGAGTCGAGGCAGAGTAAACACTCATGTAAACTGGTTAGAGCCATTACTATGCTATTATTCAAATATCCCCAAAGAAAAGAAGTCAGTTTGCCAGCAGCAGGTGCAGCAGTTGATACCACAGCCAAGGCTAGTGTGAATAACTGCGCTGTTTGGACACGAATTCTTCTATGTGTGTACTCAAGCAGGGACTTGATCTCCGTGTCATCTTGTCCTAAGCATGTGGTGTATGCTGTGCTTGGACTATTTTAGCTAAACGTCTTAGAAATCCGACACTCCTGTTTGATTTCATTATTCAGTATCTGCGGAATAGTAAGACGGGTCTTAGTGAGATATGACTCAGATACCATATGACAGTAGACGATACTACCTGCTTTTTGTTAGAGCCAATTGTTGGGCGGCGCTCGCCAAACCCGACACTCCACATTGTGCCAACGGCTTCGGGCGGAGGGACGCAATCGGCAGGGTACAAGCCTATCATGGTGCAAGGAAACACAACCTAAACTACATGTCTAAGCTTTGGTCGGCGACTGGTCTAGGTTGGAAGTTCCGATAGGCGGACAGTTATATCATTGCTTTACTTATCCAGCAGCTTCCGCAGCTTGTCTTGTTCCAGGCATGTTGGTGTTACCTTTCTTCTGGAGTAAACTAGGGAGGCCGAGAGAGGGATCATGATGCATGTGCAACACATGGTCTCTACAATTCAGCCCAGGTTTAGTGCCATGGACAGGCTTCGAAGCACAATGTAACAATTAACTGTTATGGCGGCAAGGTGCCAGTAACATCTACGGAATACCACAACTAACATGAGGTTCTGTGGCCGCAGAGTAGATAGTACGCTGGCAAAATACCATAAGTAGTACTAATTCATTCAATCTTTGCGTCCACTTGTATGTAAATCCGAGATTTAATAGGCACAAACTATTTTCCTGCAATGGAATGGCAACTGTAAAAAGGGTGCTGACTTTGCATTTATACACTGATCTTGTATATGCGAACCCCCAACTTTCAGATCTCATATAACTGTATCTATAATGAAACAAAATGTTCACACAACCGATTGATTGACTGGATTCAAGTGCCATCTTCATGACACTCTGGCTTTCCCTTTAACGTTCCGCTATCCTTCTTCAGATCATACTAGGAGAGTGAATCATTCAGTCAAGTCAAAGCACTAACTCTATAGCTTGGATAGAAACTGACCGTGTGCGTTCCGAATTAAAACAGTTTTTTTTAAAATGTCGCATATCCGTTATCGTTTATTGACATCGCTGTCAACATCAGTATCTTTCAGCTGATTGTTGATTTCTTGGCAAGATTACGCTCAGTAGTTTGCCATTGATTTCTGAGCGACCGGCTCACATACCCCGTAAATTACCGACATGGAGAAAACTGCTACCAATTCTCGCACAACGTCACGTTAATCACGAGAGTATACGGGATTACTGAGAAAGTCGTGTAACCCTTACCCAGGGCGACCGGCAAAACAGTTATACTTGTGGAAAATAAATCCGTTGCATTTACTTTGCTGGATGTTGCGATCAATCCCAGGTGCACTTTCTATGCAATTTAAAGTTCAGTAGTTTAGTTAGTTAGTTAGTTAGTTAGTTAGTTAGGTAGGTAGGTAGGTAGGTAGGTAGGTAGGTAGTTAGTTAGTTAGTTCGCTAGCTAGCTAGCTAGTTAGTTAGTTAGTTAGTTAGTTCGCTAGCTAGCTAGCTAGTTAGTTAGTTAGTTAGTTAGGTAGGTAGGTAGTTAGTTAGTTAGTTAGTTCGCTAGCTAGCTAGTTAGTTAGTTAGTTAGTTATGTTAGTTAGTTAGTTAGTTAGTTAGTTAGTTAGTTAGTTAGCTAGTTAGTTAGTCGACAGATCATCCTCACTGCACATCGTACCATACGTGCTCGGATCCCCTCCTCAGCAAATCCCGCAGCGTGTAGCGGCTCACGACACCAGTTCTGTGTTGGTTTATTACTATTCTGACCTCTACCCTGTTGTGTACATTTCTAAATGTAAAGTTTTACCACGTTCTACTATGTGCGATTTCACATAGTGCAACGTGCTCACGGCACCTCATATACTTCATGACTGGTTGACACATTGCCAGTAGTGGTACACAGCTGTACAGATGAGGGATTACCGTCAATTAGGTATCTTTTGTATATTTCTGTATGTAGTTCCATCAGTATCTGTTTGTTATGTATGTACTGACGAATTCTCAAGACGCAATGTTCATTTTTCACATGTGACTGTGTTCTATTAAAGGTAACAAATTCTTCTTATAGTTTCCGTTGCTTTACTCATATCTTTCACCTCTGTCTGAGAACGCGGCACATCTGGACCACTAGCAAGAGGCCAGGGAAACATGGGAGATGGCGGTATGAAACTACTGAGTTCCCCTGAAGAAATGTCATCAACATGGTCGCACCTGGATTAGAACTTGGCACTTAACGAGATGCCGGCTTGGGCCCAACTATCTCTGCAACTCTCACCGTATAAAGGGTCTTTATCAGGCGTAGAAGTGGGTGTTCAGTAGAGCGGTTTATCTGGACACAGTTTGACAACGATAACATTGTCTTAGAACCGGCCACACAAAGAGTTTATATCAGATTATACAGCAGATTTAAGTAGCGCGGTATGTTTGGACAAAGACTGCTAGCGATACCAATGTTTTAGAACCAGCCACACTTTAACGTGGAAAAATCGTGACAAGGGGACTATTATTTGGTAACATACTGCCCTCGTGTTTCATCATCATCATCATCATCATCATCATCATCATCATCATCATCATCATCATCATCATCATAATAATCATCATCATCATCATCATCATCATCATCATAATCATCATCATGTGCCACGCCATCTGTCTTCCACTTGTTCTTTTCACTTAAATCTTGCCAGTTGTCACCAAGTCCTCTAATTTATTTCTTCTTATCTTTTTGTCTTGTCCTTCACTGCTCTATGCAATTAGGCGTCGCAGACTTGTTTGATGATTGGTTTACGAACTAGGGCACGCTCGGTCGCTTGGTATGCTGAGATGTTATGGGTTTTTAAGATGTTGATGACTCCGTTGATCCATCTTTTTCCTGGTCTTCCTGTGCCTCTTGATGTTTCCATTTTCATGTTGTAAGCTCTTGCCGCTGGCGGCATTGGGTTCATTCTTACTTCTCAAAACGTGTCCAAAATATTTGTGACTGTCTACGTCTAATTTCTCTAAACATTTTAAGAGGCATTATTCAGTCTTATGTACTGGTTCTGCTTCGGGAGGTATGGTTGAGTCATATTCTGATCTCATAGTAAAGGGTCACTGTTTGCGCAAAAACTGATCTCGTGTTATGGGGTTGACGTGTATCCTGATCCAGCACCAGTAAGGGGTCACTATTTTATGAATACATATCCCATATTCATGGAAACAAAAACAATCAAATAAAGAGGTCCTAGAAAATCTGGGAATGAAATGAGAGTTGATGAAAGAAATAAAAAAGAAGCAAGTTAAATATTTCGGCCACGTTAAAAGACACAACACTATTATAAAGTCTTGCTGGAGGGTAAGGTTGATGGCAAACGAGCAAGATGTAGACAACGATTAGTTTAGTTTGGTTTAGTCGACGGATCAACATCACGGCACACGGGTGTAACCCATAAGTGCTCCGTTCTACTCCTGACTCAAGCCTGAGTCTGGAGAATCTCAGCTCTGTACACGAACTCCGTAGCACCGGCGAGGATCCCGGCATACTTTGGATAGATTTTTAACTCGAAATTTTGCTGGGTCAGCGCCGTTAGGCTACTCTTTTTCGATTTCCAACTGCTAAGGGATTTTTTACGTGCCCAACAATACACACGGGCGTCCGATCTCACTACCCAGAGACCAGCATAAATTTTGTTACTAGCAGTCCACGTGAAAAAATCCCGGCGCTCACCGGAGCTTGGACTCCGGACCTCCAGCACTCGAGGCAGACACTATACCTCGAGACCATTCAGCCCCCCCCCCCCCCCCCACCACGACAACGATACAAGTGGGAAGATAACACCAAGAGATGGACGAACAGCATTATATGTGAATGTAACAGAATGCACAATCAGAGCTAGAGAGACAGACAGTGTTGGAGATCCCTTGCAGCCAACCTACATTGTGGAGACGGCACTCGATTGATTGATTTATCTAATATTACAGGGTCACTGTTGCCACGTAGACAACCCAGCTATAAGGGGTCACTGTCGGGTGCTAAAGTGATTTCGTGTTTAGGGGTCACTATTTGGCCGTATGCTGGTCCCGATTGTTGTTCTGCGCTGTTCAAGGCAACCCCGTGGCCATGACTGCCAGAGAGGTGTCGGTCAGTATCTTTCAGACAGAAACACAACACAGCAAGCATGTAGTTGACTAAATAGAAAACTGATATAGGCTTGGGGGACCGTTAGTACAATTGACACGGGGGACCAAGCTGATGATGTCATGAGCGCGGGCAGTATTCGATGCCTTCGTTCGTCGCCTGCTAAAAGAGTGAAAGTACATTCAGGGCTAGAATATGTGATGACCTGTCAAATCACGGAACAATAGCAGCTTCTTGCTTCCCGACGTGTGTGGTGCACGGTCAGACTACGCCAGATGTGGGCATGGACAGATGGGATGGACAGATGGGGCGGACAGATGGGACGGACAGATGGGATGGACAGATGGGGCGGACAGATGGGATGGACAGATAGGACGGACATATCAGACGGACAGTTGGGATGGACATATGGGATGGACAGATTGGACGGACAGATGGGATGGACAGGTGGGACTCACAGCTGGGATGGAAAGATGGGATGGACAGGTGGGACGGAGAGATGGATCTACAGCCAAAAAGAAGGACAGTCATAAGAAATACAAAAGTTACTATCTTGTATCCTCGTGATAGAAGTCTCCAGCGACTACATTATGTTTTACGGTTATAAACGTGAACCTTCCGATAAACAAGTAGACACCAAATATACATATGCCAAAGATAATGTCTTAACACAAGAAACTGACCTTATGGCAGGTATGTGTGAAACAATATATTGACATACGAAACCGTTTATTTTCAGCATCTTGTGTATGGCACCAAGATGTATTCTCAACGCGGGATCGCTAGACACATGAGGCGAATGTCTGCAAGATGTCATCCCATGGCGCCTGGCTAATATTGGGCGGCAGGTAAGAGATCGTAAATCATTCATGCTGTCATGCATGCCAGGAGTATAGCCGGATCTCTGACAAACAGCGATGTTCAACTTTAGGGGAAGGGTGTACATGAAATCAACATACAAATAGATAAACATAGAGGCCGGCGTTGTTGTGAGATATAACGCGCCGACGTTTAAACTTCCTATGCGTTGATGACGGTGGTAGTGGGTCCATTCAGCACACTAGTCAGTTGGACGTAAGTGTTGACTTCTCGTTCAGAAAGCAAAGGCAAACTACTGAACGTTCAATTGCTTAGATAATTAACCTGGAGTTGATCGCAGCCTGCTTCAAAGGTCAAGCAACTTGTGTTTTTACATACACACACACGCACACACGCACACACACACACACACGCGCGCGCAAGCACATATACACACACGCGCGCACGCAAGCACACACACACTCACACAGGCACGTACACACGCACGCACGCACACCTATTTACGTATATATTAAAATAAGGATACAAAGGCAACATAGAGCTAGGAACTGTGTACAAGTTAAAAGAAATTAACATTAATACCAAACATAGAATATTTAACTCTAACGCTAAATGAGCACTGCTGTATGGATCAGAAGCACGGAAAACGACTAAAACAATGACTATTAAACTAGAAACATTCCAGCGCGGCCACCAGTAGTTGACTATTTATTAGTCGTTTGTTGTGGTCGTGTTAACTCTTCATGCTTCGTACAACAGCAATGATTTAATGTTGGAGTCAAGTATTCTGTTTGGTAGAGACATGCAACTAGTTTTCATTTCTTTTTAACTATATACCACAGTGAGACATTATTGATAGATTGATATTGATTGAGACAGTATTGGTAGTTACAAGTTCGCACTGGAGATTGGAATGACCAGAAAAAAGAAGCACATCAAGCAATAATGTACAGATACAAGCAATGATGTACAGACTAAATGGAACCAGAAGAAGAGGTTGACCATGTAAACGATGGGCAGAGGGAATAACAGAGTCTATGGGAATACAGATATGAAGCCCATAAACGGGCACTCTCCCGCTGTTTATACTTCACCTCGACACTCCAAGGTACAAGAGGAGCAAGATGAGATGATGATGGTGATCAAGCGGGCCAACACTCTCGCTAGTTAACACCGAACTGGCACAGTTTGTGGCTATGAATTTATGAACTTAATACCAACGCGATTGGAATATGTTCCAAGTAAGTTTACAATATAATGCAGGTTTCTCTCTCTCTCTCTCTCTCTCTCTCTCTCTCTCTCTCTCTCTCTCTCTCTCTCTCTCTCTCTCTCTCTCTCTCTCTCACACACACACACACACACACACACGCTAGCACGCACGCACACACACACACACACACAAACATTGCTTATTCAGTTTCTGGGCTTGGAGAGGGATGGGATAGCAATGGGGATAGGAGAGCAATGGGGATAGGAGAGCAATGGGGATAGGAGAGCAATGGGGATAGGAGAGCAATGGGGATAGGAGAGCAATGGGGATAGGAGAGCAATGGGGATAGGAGAGCAATGGGGATAGGAGAGCAATGGGGATAGGAGAGCAATGGGGATAGGAGAGCAATGGGGATAGGAGAGCAATACAAAACAGTCCCATGAAGGTGTATTTAAATACGGAGTGACCAGAAAGGAAGAGCATTATAGAAATGAATGTAAAGAGGCTACAAAAATAGTCAGACAGCAGAAGCGAGAATATATGAGTAATATAATCAAAGATATGGAAACTAATCACCAGAAAAATGAATCCAGAAAATTTTTTAAAGAACTGAAGTCAATGAAACGAGGGCACCAACAAAACATATATGGTTTAAAAGACAAAAATGGGAATATGATAAATACCAATGAGGAAATGTGTAACACATGGAAAGAATATTTTATTGAATTACTAAATTGTGAAGCTCCAAGTAACATTTTCCCACAGGAAGAGGTTCTAACATGCGAACCACAAATTGAAGAACCTACATTTGAAGAAATCCTATATGTAATCACACGACTTAAAAACAATAAGGCAACTGGGACTGATGGAATTGCTGCTGAATTTATAAAGGCAGGTGGCCATGCATTACATCTAAAGCTATACGAACTAATAATAAAAATCTGGAGGACAGAAGAATTACCCCATGACTGGAAAGAGTCATTATTGATACCTATCTTTAAGAAAGGAGACAAGTTCCAATGTGGAAATTATAGAGGAATATCACTACTGTCCACAAGCTATAAGATACTATCCGCAGTATTACTAAATAGACTAAAACCATATTCAGAAGACATATTAGGTGACTACCAGGCGGGTTTTAGACAAAACAGATCAACAATAGATCAGATATTTATCTTACGACAAATAGCCGAGAAACATTGGGAATATAAAAGAGATCTCCATAACATTTTTGTGGATTTTAAAAAGGCTTATGATAGTGTCCATAGGAATAGTCTATGGAATGCTATGCAGGAATTTGGAATACCAAGGAAGTTAATCAACATGACCAGACTATGCATGGAAGATACTTATAATATAGTAACATATAAAGGCAGGAAATCAGACCCCTTCCAAATAACATCTGGCTTGAAACAGGGTGATGCACTATCGCCGCTACTCTTCAATCTGGCTCTAGAGAAAGTTGTAAGGAAGGTAAAGGAGGAATGTGATATTGGAGGAACATCCAAGCTGCTTGGTTATGCAGATGATATAGATATTATAGGGCAAAGTGAACAAAAGACATTGGAAATATTGACTCACTTAAAGGAAAAAGCCCAACAGATGGGGCTGGTTATCAACCAAGATAAGACAGAATATATGGTAATTTCAAGAGACGGAATGGCTAGAAACTCTGGCCACATACAAATAGATAATATGACCATTAAAAGAACGGAAACATACAAATACCTGGGTACAATCTTCAACTGCTCCAACATCATAAGGGAAGAAATACAAACTAGAATCAACTCTGGAAATAAGATATACTATGCACTACAACATCTACTAAAATCAAAGGCGCTATCTCGTAACACCAAAATCACAATATACAAAACACTGATCAGACCAGTTGTGCTGTATGGCTCTGAAACCTGGAGTACAACGAAAGGAGACGAAGCCTTGTTACAAACCTTTGAGAACAAAATTTTAAGACGCATCTTTGGACCCATTAGGGATACACAAAGTGGAGAGTGGAAAAGAAGAAGTAACAAAGACATTTATGATCTGTTTAAGTCCCCGCTAATCACTGGTATCATGAAGGCTAATAGACTACAATGGCTGGGGCATATAGAAAGAATGGAAGATAATAGGGAAACAAAACTCGCTTACACTCAGGAAATAAATGACCGTAGACCCCGAGGTAGACCAAGAAGGCGGTGGAGAGATAATACATGTACAGACCTACAAGCACTTGGAATCAACGACTGGCAAGAGAAGGTCCACCAGAGAGACGAATGGAGACGGATTGTATTTGCAGCAAAGAACCTCAATGGCTCGGAACGCTGAAGAAGAAGAAGAGAAGTGACCAGAAACGTCTCTACATCAACCAAACTCCTTTTCAGGGCTGTGCCGAACTGAACGACAATGCATGAGACTGAAGTTAAAACTCAATCTTCCTGACGTATATCTACCTCCCTATAGACAACAGTCACCTTCAAATTAATACGCTTGAGAGGGTAAAACCGTGGGCAGCTGCTATTCGCAGCTGACTCAGCCACATGACTGTTAATCTAAACCAGGGGTGGACCCTAATATAACTTCTCATTGAGGTTGAATGGGATAGGCGTAATAGTTAGTTAGTCGACAGATCATCGTCGTTGCACATCGAACCATTCAGTCCATAAGTGCTCGGATCCCCTCCTCAGCAAATCCCGCAGCGTGTAGCGGCTAACGACGCCAGTTCTGTGTTGGTTTATCAATCTTCTTTGGCTTCCTGCGTAATGGTAGCATCGAATCGAATCGACTGATCACAACCAACCTAATAAACTTATAATAATATAATAATATAATATTTGAATAATGAAGTCACAAACCATAGATTGTACGATTTATTGCCTGGTATATTTCGCTGCATCTCGTCGGGTACATCTCATCTCATCTCATCATGTTCCTCCTGTACCTTGCGGTGTCGAGGTGAAGTATAAACTTCGTGAGAGTGCCCGGTTATGGGCTTCGTATATCGACATTCCCATGGATTCTGTTATTCCCTCAGTCCAACGTTTACGTGGTCGGCCTCTTCCTCTGTTTCCATCTGGTCTGTACATCATTGCTTGTTGTGGCATGCTGTTGACTGGTAGCCTACTTGCATGGCCAAACCATTTGACTTGCTGCTTTCTAATAAAATCTAGAGCAGCTTTAACCCCTACTTTAGTCCTGATTTCTTCATTTCTGATCTTATCTCTTCTTGATACGTTGAGTATTCTTCTCAGAAACCTCATTTCTGTTGTTGTGATTTTTCTTTTCTCTTTTTCTGTCATTGTCCAGGTTTGGCATTGGTAGCAGAGAGTTGGTAGGAAGATTGTGTTGTAAAGTGCTTTCTTAGTAGTTATTGATACATGTTTGTTCTTTAGTATTGGTGCCATTTGTCCAATGCAGTATATACACAAGTAATAAATCGTACAATCTATGGTTTGTGTCTTCGTTATTCAAATAATATAATAACCAAACTAATAATTTTGATTAGTAAACCACCAACAACATGGCCGACTGGATAAGATCGCTCCTTCTTAAACATCCGGTGTGCTGATGCCGAGGTAGCGGGTTCAACCCCTGCGTCGGTCAGTTGGACTAAAATGTTGACTTCTTGTCCTTGACTTGGGGACGTAAATTACAAGTATCTTTGAAGACGGAGTGGGTTGGCCTGAGGGCGAGGGACACTGGTAACAGGGAAAGCTAATTCACACGCAAAATTCAGTCTAGTGCTACAAGAAGAAGCGTGTATGGACTACACTTGAGTTCAAAGCGAACGAGCTAACGAAGAAACACCACAACGACACAACATCTATGGCCCCCCCCCCCCCCCCCCTAAACGAGAAGTGTGTATCCCTTTGAGAACCAATGCCCATTCTGTCAGGGCGCCCATCTGTCGTCTCTGTCACTGAGACAAACGTCCTTGGACACGAGCATATGAGCTCCCTATTACAGTGTTATTTCTAAAAGCCCTGTTGTAATTTTACATGAAATTGGAGGCTTTGTGAATTAATGCTGCTGCTAAATTTGTCGCTCCTGTGTGAAGGGGGAATGACGGTTAAACTCAGTCTCAAACACGCTCTTTTTTAGAAAAAAATTCTCAAATGTTAATGTTGTTGTCTGTGCGCCTGTAATGTCTTTTACAATGTTTGGGGGAGACTCAGTGGTGATATGGTTACTCTGTCTGCCTCTCGCTCCGAAGGTTGCGGGTTCGATTACGGCCTGCTTCGTTCGGTTAAGGAGTGCAGTTTTCCAGGACAATCCTGGGGAATCGTCGTTGGAGCTAAGGAGTTTGTGTCTGTGCAAGCTGTCGGCAGGCCGCACGAGGGAAAGAGACGGAGCCATATGGGATAACACCCGGTGCAATGAAGTCGATCTTCTGGCCTTTTGAAACAATGTTTGAATAACGAATAGAAGTGATTCTCTAATTTCGCTGTTTAATACGGGGGTTTGTAGCAAGACTGTATAAACACAGGAGTTTGTAGTAAGGTTTAATTGTTTGAAACTGGAGTTTGCGGTAACGTTAAATTATTTAGCACTGGAGTTTGTAGTAGAATTATACATTTCTTAACTGATTCAGTGCCAAAGAAAAAGTAGATTTAGACCAAACCTGATAAACAATCAAATGAACACGTATTATAATGTAACCTTCCCTTCATTGAGCACTGAAAGTGAGAAAGATACCATGAAACAAAACAAATAACACGATAACCCTAGTATGGCGATAAATCGTCCTTCATTGCTCATGAGAGGTCATGTATGGCGATATATTATCCTTCGGCACTGAAACAGTTAACATTGGAGTTTGCAGTAAGATTTAACACTATAGTTTGTAGTAAGATTTAACACTGTAGTTTGTAATAAGATTTAACTCTATAGTTTGTAGTAATATTTAACACTATAATTTGTTATAAGATTTAACACTATAGTTTGTAGTAAGATTTAACACTGTAGTTTGTAATAAGATTTAACACTATAATTTGTTATAAGATTTAACACTATAGTTTGTAGTAAGATTTAACACTATAGTTTGTTGTAAGATTTAACACTATAGTTTGTTGCAAGATTTAACACTATAGTTTGTTGTAAGATTTAACACTATAGTTTGTAGTAAGATTTAACACTATAGTTTGTAGTAAAATTATAAATTTGTTACCAATGGAGTTTGTAGTAAGATTAAACTATTTAGCATTGGGGTGTCCTGTAAGATTAAATTATCCAACACTGGAGCGTTAGATTGCATTATTTAACACTGGGGTTTGCGGCCAGGTTAAATTATAAACTCTGAACCTGGAGTAGATCTATTACAGGGTAAAGTAGGATTGGAGCGGGGTGGCGTAGTTGTTACTACCTTTGCTTACCAAGACAGTGGTTGGGGTTCGCATTCTTAGCAGTGACTGGGTCCTCTTTCCGACTATTACAACCCTGATGTAGACCCAAACGTAACAATATGTCTTCCAGATAATTTTCACAATTTTCAAAGAATAGTCCGTAGTAGAAAGGCGTCAGGGAATGGAGCTGGCATCCCTTCCTGGTTATAATATGACCTAGAAGATGTGAAGGCATAACACTTCACACCCTAACTGCAGCATACGCCGTGGGGCGATCGTTTTTCCAGAGTCAGATTATTCAACACTGAAGTTGGTAGTAATACTGTAGTCTGCATCTCAAGTCCTATGTATTGAATAATATTTCAATTTTATAATATTCACAATATAGTGAATCATATTACGTAATATGTAATCGTATAATATATTGTTTCATATCGACACTTGGTTACTAATTGTATTAATAAATATAAGCATTCAATAGAATGATATAGTATAGGATATTTGCTTAGCACTAAAGTGAAGAGCTATATATTAGAACATGCAGCGCCGTGACAAATATAATGAAACAGACAGACAAACAGACAGACAAACAGACATGCAGACAGACAGACAGACAGACAGACAGACAGACAGACAGACAGACAGACAGACAGACAAACAGACAAACAGACAGACAGACAGACAGACAGAGACAGACAGACAGACAGACAGACAGACAAACAGACAGACAGACAGACAGACAGGGACAGACGGACAGATGGGCGGACGGACCTACCGACCGACCGACCGACAGATAGACAGATCTGACAAAGCTCTGATAAAATGGAAACATTCTCATTTATCACATGCATCATCAACCCCCAGGAAGTGCGCAAATGCGCAGTAGCTAACCAAGAAGTCTGGAATTACCTAAATTATTTTTCATGAAACGATACAAAATATTCGGGAACCGATGAGTATCGAAAACATCAAAACGACGACTGAAACGGCTACAGTGCGAAAACTATCACAATTAAGAAACGAACATTTGTTGGAGGCGTGGAAACAATGAGGGAAAATTGTAACACTCTCTCTGGTTCAAAACAAAACTTGTCTGCATAACATTATGAACAGTTAAATGCTACCTCTTCACGCTATGAGATCTATTATGTATGTGGGGGTTAACCCAATATTTTTAGACCAATCGGCAATCGATGGCTGATATGGTCAATACCACACTTTTACTTCCAGGTCAATACCAAACCTTTACTTCCTGGACATTTCCTGGCAACCATTTTAAGCTGTTTCCACCTGGGAGTCCAGGGCATTGAGAACAAATAATTCTGAAACAAAATAAACAGTATGTGGTTGTTTGTGTTTTTGTGCGTGTTTTTGCGTCTTTACTGATATTTCTGTCACCGGACATCAGTGTGTGTGTGTGTGTGTGTGTGTGTGTGCGTGCGCGCGCGCACGCAATGGTAATTCTGATATCGGACTTCGGTGTGTGCACTGGTCATTGTAGTACCGGCATCATTGCGTGCTTTGGGCATTGTAATACCGATATTTGCGTGAACACTGGTCATTGTAATCGGTATCATTGTGAGCACTTGTAATACTGGTCATCAGGGATTGCACGGATCATTGTAATATCGGCATCATTGTGTGCACTGATCATTGTAAAACCGGCATCATCGCGTGTACTGGTCAATGAATACCGGCATCACTGTGAGCACTGATCATTTTAATACCGGCCATCAGGGTGTGCACTGACCATTGTAATACCTGCATCATTGTGTGCACTGATCATTTTAATACCAGTCATCATCGTGTGTACTGGTCATTCTGATACCAGGCATTGGTGTATGTGTGTGCATTGTTCATTCTGATACCAGGCATCGGTGTATGTGTGTGCACTGGTCATTCTGATACCAGGCATCGGTGTATGTGTGTGCACTGGTCATTCTGATACCAGGCATCGGTGTATGTGTGTGCACTGGTCTTACTGATATCGGACATCATCGTGTGCACTGGTCATTCTGATACCTGGCATCGGTGTATGTGTGTGCACTGGTCATTCTGATACCAGGCATCAATGTATGTGTGTGCACTGATCATTCTGATACCGGACATCATCGTGTATACTGGTCATTCTGATACCGGACACATCGTGTGCACTGGTTATTCTAATACTGGACATCGGTGCGTGTACTGGTCCTGTGGCAGGGTGGCTAGTCTGAAAACCCACGGAGTTTGTGATGATGATATTGTCCTTATATTAATGTGTCGTCTTATCTAGGCTGCCCAATATAAACTTTTTAAAGATGCATGACCTTTGCAGCTGTTCCAGGGGTCCATAGAGCAAATTAGTAACTGTTGTAGACGGCTGCAGTAGCTTTCCCCTGACTTCTGAACGTCTTGAAGAGAGTGGTATTTCACAAGGATGAGATCAATGTCTGTCTACAGGATATATCGTTGTCTGACACAATTTAGATGACTATAGACTACAGCATGCACTGTTCCTCACTGACCAATACTATGGAGGGAGAGCATGTGATAATCACAGTGGTGATAGTGCGCTAAGTGTCTAGTATGTGTGTGTGAGGGTATAGTGTTTGTTGCAAGGAATGGCTATAATGATGATCTCTGAACATGTTGTGGTTGTCAAGTGAATTTAAACAGTCGTTCAGCGATGTTGTTGTTTCTGTTACAAAGGAAAAAGACTACAAGCTGTGTTACACGGCAAATGAGTAACATAAGAAGAATAATAACACACTCCCAGTTATTGAATAACTTGAACTAACACAGTAACAAACAACGAAGGTGACAGGCACTTTATATTCATATATTATAGAGAGACAGGCAGTGCTCTTTGGTCGTATTTTGAGAACAGAGGTATTGGTAAACATCGCGACGACTCGACGAATCAGCGGTAGAAGTGACAGGAGTAGACCGAGAGAAAAGATGTTGGATGGACTGCCAGGACAGCATGGAAGAATATCATGAATACTGATCCAGAGCAGCAAGGGCGGAGATCTGTGGACGATGCATGAACGCCTACGCCAGTTGGCTGGACACATGCTGATAGTGATGAATTACTAACCCCACAAAATTAACAAGCAGAGAGACAGCAGGAAACGATCGCCAACGTTCGACTACAGCTCATTATAGCCGGATTTCGGACAACGAATGAATGCAGTTATAAAAAAAAACAACACTGTCCTAAGCTAAGCCTGTTGTGTAATTACGTTGTGTATTTTGGAAGTTGTCGTTGATAGATTGGTTGAGGTAATAAAGCCCTCCAGTGTTGCAAGTTCACGCTGACAACTAGTCCTGTGTAACTACAACACACGCTGACAACGTAATGGCTAGCACGCTAATACCTGCCGACTCCAAATGGACGGATTAAAATAATCGACCTGGTGCCCAGGTTCGACCCAGCTTAAAATGGACATAGATATCAGGAAATGCTTGGGGTGTAAAGGCAGCCGGCATGATAATGATCATATCACCCGGCGAGTGTTGATTGGTCTACACGAAAATGAGGTTACCAACATATGCTCGATACATCTCAAGGCGTGAAAAGAGAGTCCATTAACGATTGTGACCTTTGCACTTGGATCATATCCAACTCACAGTTGCTGATTCCTGGCGATGATAGACCGGGCTAGTGATGACAATTATAGATAATGGCCAAGGTATTTGAATTCCCTTAACAGACATTTACTCTAACAACAGTTTGATATTTCCAATATCATCAAAGGACCGCCGGTTTTGAAGACTGACGATCACAATGCCGTTCATCATCATCAAGTGCCCTGCCAGTTGGCGTAGGCGTTCATGGCTCTCCCCATATCTCGGTCTTTGGTGTTCTGGATCAACTCTACTGATGATATTCCTCCATGCCACCGTCTCAATCCATCCAGCATAATTTCTCTTGGTCTGCCTCCTGCCTCTCTTCGTCTTGATATTTCCAGTCGTCACGATGTCCTCCATTGTCTCTCTTCTCATTACATTTTTTCCGTATTCCCCTATTTACAGGACATCGCTGTCAACACCAGTATTTTACCGCTGTTGTTGATTTCTGGCAAGATTACGCTAATTAATTTGCCATTGCTTTCTGAGTGACCGGCTCACACACCCCCGTAAGTAACCAACGCGACGCAATCCGCTACCGAATCTCACGCAGCTGTGTTCCCCTACGTAGATATACAGGATAACGAAGAAACAGAGAGACCGGCTCTCATCACATAACAAATTTAAAAAAAAAAACTATGTGTCTCTTTCTTATTTTTGTATAAAATGTTCTAGTTTCGTTAGCTTCTGCAGTTACAATTACCACAATGCAATTACAAATATGAAATTACGCGGCGAGTATGACGACAACATTAGAGCATGACAACTGAAATGATCAGTGCCATAGAAGACTATCGTATAGACCAGGGGCAGCCGTGGCTGAGATGTTACAGCATCGGCATACGACTCAGAAAGAACTGGGTTCGATTACAGCATGGGTTAACCATTTGTCCAAGAACCATTAGTACTCGTATCTACTGAGCTGAGCTGAGTTAAAAACCGACATCACTGTACTCAGGACACTCCGACACGCGCTCCGTACCCACGTTCAACAGCCAGCGAAGAGTCACACTACTAATCGTTCCAACCGCTATCTGATTGAAAGGTCTCCTGATCTTCCCTCTCAGTTTTGAGATTCTACCAGAACCCCTGCCGACTTTCCGCAATTTCGTTCTTTCCACATACGGGTTCTCAACCTATTCCCTCGCCTTCTCCACCTGGTCCCACAGGCGCTCGACCACCTCTCCCTTGTCCATAGGTAATTTACCGCCAAGAGGGACTCCCACCCCGCCCTTAAGACGTGTAAACGAGTCCTTTAATGTATTTACTTATATCAATTATATGATACAATGTGTCATTCTATTGATACTTCTGTTATATACTTCTCCCATTTGTCCTCATACATTAGAAACCCGAGAGACAATGACAAATTTGAACATGTTATTTAGTCTGGCGACATGACCGTGTGTGTCATGTCATTTGTTCGTTCCAGAATCCAAACTACAGAAGAATTTGAGAAATGGCAGCATAGTCTCAGCTTCATGATTTGAAGCTCACAGCTGCGCCTTCTAGTGGTGGAGAACGGCAACTACAATATCACATACTATTAGTGTCGACGTGGATGTTAACGGGAAACCACACCACTATCTTTCCATGTATAAGTTATGAGGAGGGAAATAAATCAAGAATCTAGGTATAACTCATTCAGAGACCCCTAAATCTATATAGTCTTCTGACGATATAGCACATAAACAAATTCGCATATAAACATATAAAAATAAACATATAGGTAGCAGAATGCAGTAGAGAAAACACAACATACAACATACAGTTTGGAAGCTATATTTACTATGCAATCGATATTTCTGAATGTTTAAGTTGGTATTAGTGATTATACTTGTAAAGGTCATGCAACTAACTAACGTACTCTACTGCCCAGTCTCTTCATAAATCTTCTTCTCTCGGAAAACATTCTATGGGTCTAACAAACACTCATTTATTTCCAAAGCAAATACGTGGCTGACTCACTCAATGGGAAGTCACTATCTGCAAAAATCTCGCAAGCCTCAAGTAGTGACCCAACATGTCTAATCGCACATCTCAAGGGCTACACTGGACGTCTCTGTCCTCAAGTGGGCCTCGGGTCGCACCCAGCCCAGCACGCGCGCACTTCACTTCCGTCTAGTACCGGGACATTAACACCAAAGAAGGAAGAGATAGTAGAGTTATCGAAAGGGGTTCTTAGATCTCAACTAGATAACATGGCCTAAACTATCTGAAGCTGGAGACGCAGTCTGGATTGCATTTTCTAAGCCATATATCTTATCGTAGAAAAATTAATCATATATTTATATCATCTTTCATCTCATTATGTCCCTCTCGTACCTTGCGGTGTCGTTATATTTTGTATCCAAAGCTTTGGTCCAATATTATACATGTGGCTCCTCCTCCTCCCCCCCCCCCCTCCTCCTCCTCTTCTTGTAGTAGACATCAGCGATCATGACTCCAGCTGTCACTGTTGTCTGATATTTTGTTGTGTCAGTGTACTGGCTAGGCTTTAAACAAAGCCCCGAGTCCTACAAAGGATCGAACACAAATTCCCCCCCCCCCCCGCCCCCAATGTGGGCCATTCTCAGTTCTCGACCACCGACTCCCTGTAATGTATATTTAAAACGTATTTAATATAAATGAATTTGCTGTAAGGTAACGCATGTAATCAACGATTCAAACAACTAAATATTATGTCATGTTCATGCAACGTGAAACATGCTTGACAATTGATTGCTTCCAAATTATCTTTGAGTTACTAGTTTTGTTTTGCTTAATGTTCAACAGCAAGGACAACGTCATCATCATGTCCTTTCCAGCTGGCGTAGGCGTTCATGTTTCTCCACAGATCACGGTCCCGGGTGTTCTGTATCTGCTCTGCTGATGATATCTCTCTATGCCACCATACAGTCTCAGTTCAACCTGCATAATTTCTCTGGGTCTGCCTCTACCATTTCGTCATCTACTGATCTGTCCAGTGTTCACGATGTTTACCAATGATTCTCTTCTCATTATGTGAACAAAATATGTTGTTTATCTATTTCTTATAATTGTATTTACCTCATTGGCAGGGGCAAATATTCCCCTCGTAATGTGGAAATCAAGGGAAGTCCACAAAATTAGGTTCTTATGATTTCATGAATTTATACAGATCAGCAGCAAGGGCATTTCGAGTGAAACTATTTCGGACACTCGTGGCCGTATGTAACGTCCATTAACATTCCACTCTTCCACTCTCAATATGTACAGCTCATTATGTTTTAGTATATCCATCGCCAGAGGTCAAGGTGGCCGTAATGCTAGGAGCGCTGGCTGTTAAACTTCCCGTGCGCTGATGCCAGTGGGTTCATTCTCTACACCGGTCAGTTGGACTTAAACGTTGAATTCTTGCTCAGAAAGGAACGACAGACTTTTAAACGTAAGAGTACCCAGTAAATCAACCTGGAGTTGAAGGCAACGTACAGCATAGGAAATGCAGCATTTATTCCGAGCGCCATTCGCAACGGCTCATAAACCGCCACAAAGTTTATAAAAAAGTATTTCCGCCTTGACTGATTTGGTCACGTGATTCTTAATCTGAGGCTGGCATTGACCCTAATTATAACTTCTCTTATGAAGTTGAACGGGGTAGGGGTAATGGAAAAACGGCAGACCGACCATACTTCACTCCAAATGGCTCCGGCAGTTAAACACTGAAAGTCCAGATTAAGTAAAATATATGGGCCATATACCATTCCGATGTGTCTACAAGTCACTTCCATGAATCTCTGTGTTGACATGTGCAATCTTCAGTTGTAAGTCAATCTTAACAATGAACCGCTCATGTGTTGCCGGGACAATGAAGGCAAGCTGAGAATAGTATCACTGTAAACCTCTCAGCTTCAGAAACGATGGCAAACTCATTCATTCATTCATTCATTCATTCATTCATTCATTCATTCATTCATTCATTCAATCACTAATTCATTCATTCATATTCATTCATTCATTCATTCATTCAGTAGCATGTACCATGCAGAACCTCGCTCCCATAACAACCGGAAAACTTCTTGGTCTTAAGCAAGATGTCCAGCGTTCGATACACCCATCTGGAGATCATCCACCACATCCAGCAGCAGCAGCAGCAGTAGTAGTAGTAGTTAGTAGTAGTAGTAGTAGTAGTAGTAGTAGTAGTAGTAGTAGTAGTAGTAGTAGTAGTAGTAGTAGCAGTGGTAGTAGTAGTAGTCGCAGTAGTAATAGTAGAAGTAGCAGCAGCAGCAGCAGCAGCAGTAGTAGTAGTAGTAGTAGTAGTAGTAGTAGTAGTAGTAGTAGTAGTAGTAGTAGTAGTAGTAGTAGTAGTAGTAGTATAGGGTAAATTTTAATAGGTGTATTTTATTTTAATGTATTTTAGCAGTAGTAGTAGTAGTAGTAGTAGTAGTAGTAGTAGAGTAGTAGTAGTAGTAGTAGTAGTAGTAGTAGTAGTAGTAGTAGTAGTAGTAGTAGTAGTAGTATAGGGTGTATTTTAATGAGTATGCAGTGTTTGAACATATTGCCGGTCCAAGGCTTGTATTCACCCTCTGTAAATGGTAAAAAAAAAAACTTGGACCGGCAATATTTTCAAAAACTGCAGTCATTAAAAATACACCCTGTAGTAGTAGTAGTAGTAGTAGTAGTAGTAGTAGTAGTAGTAGTAGTAGTAGTAGTAGTAGTAGTAGTAGTAATAGTCGTGGTGGTGGTGGTGGTAGTAGTAGTAGCAGAAAGTAGTGATAGCAATAAGTAGTAGTAGTAGTAGTAGTAGTAGTAGTAGTAGTAGTAGTAGTAGTAGTAATAGTCGTGGTGGTGGTGGTGGTGGTAGTAGTAGTAGCAGAAGTAGTAGTATTAGTAGTAGTAGTAGTAGTAGTAGTAGTAGTAGTAGTAGTAGTAGTAGTAGTAGTAGTAGTAGTAGTAGTAGTGGTGGTGGTGGTGGTGGGGGTAGTAGTAGTAGTATTCAAAGAAAAAGACGACGAAAAAGACACACTCCCACACACACACTCCCAGACACAAATACACATTCCCCACATACACTCCCATGCACACACTCACAGACACACACACACACCCACACACACACACACAGACATACTCACACATACACACACACAGAGCAGGAGACAGATCCCAGAAACAGAAGGCTTGTGGGGATAATGTCAACGCCAACACATGCCAAACCCCCCTGTAACAAGACACCCTTGGAACAAAATTATCTACCATGGCTGGTAATCCAGGGAGGTAACTCTGGACACCGGGGCAAAGAAACAAATGTAGTGCTGTGTCTGCAACATCAGCCACCGTTAGCCTACGTTCGCAGCTTGTTCTCTATTTATGTGGGGCTATCGCCACGCTGATACTATATCATTAACATGCTTCTGGCAGATGTCTGGGCTTCTTTCTTATTTCCTGTCAGTGGTGATAGGGTTAATACAGAGCTGCAGAGATAACCCCCAGTCTTTCCATCAACTTCATCTGTGCGGCCGGTGAGCGATGATGCAAAGGAGGTAGGGTATATATATATAAGTGAATGTTTTGCTGTATGGCAGCGAATCATGGACCGTTAATAACAAATTAGGGAAAGCTTGGAAGCAACGGAAATGTGGTTCCTGAGACAAATGTTGCTAATGCCTTGGACTGTCAGTGTAACTAACAAAGATTGCTCGGAAGAGGCTGATGAAACTAGAACATTATATATGAATGAATCATCAAAAAAACGTGAAGTAGATTGTGAGCTTTACTAAAGCGCGATTACCAGAAACAAATTGGACGTTGCGGCCAAAGCCTTCGTCAGCACAGAACAAACAAACACAAATCGACACAAAACTACATGAAACACACTACATGACAATATTAAGGGCACTTATCTGAATCTGTATCATAGCTTGGAGTGACTGACGACTGACACGCGTTCGATGACTATCAGTGGATTGTATGAACCGAATGTATGGTCAACGGGTCAGAGGTCAATACCGTCAGGAGCTCAGGTATTGGCTAAACAACTCGGCGGGAAGGAATGGGATGGAGATGCGCTCATGTGAGCAACAGTTAAGAATTAGGATTGGCGAAGATATCACGGACGCAATTCACAATTGGCAATGTCTCGTTCCGCGCTCGAAACACAGCTGCGGAAGATTTCATTGCGTTGGTCCTCACCGAGGGGCATAAACGGCGGTCGCTCAGAAAACAATTGCAAACCACCGAGCGCAAACCTGCCAAGAATTCCCAAACAGCAAAAATGATGCTGGGGTTGACTGCGACGTCCTGCAAAGGACATGCAACTACCTTATTGGTGGACGATACAACTGGGGGAGGTGGGAGCGGGGAGGGGGAGGGGGGTTGCGTTGGAAATTAAATGAAACTGTGTTGGACATTGAGGCCGTGAGGGAAGAGTGAACCCACTTGGAAGATGAGACGGTTTTCCAATGTTTGACGATCACGTTCATGAGATGCGCACGATTCGATCACCGTGACCTGTATGTCAGCCACGCCACAGTGGTCAGGACTGTTCAATAGTATATACAACTACAGTATAAGAAAGATAGACGAAGACAGCCGACAAAGATTCTTGACAGTCTTGTGTAATGGCACGGAAGGGAGTCAACATACGAATTGATCCATACCATCGGATATCGCAGTTTGTGAAGGGCATGATCGCCCACGCCAGCCGAAAGGGCACTGGATAATGATGATCATAAGAAAGAGAGAAACATCATTCTATGTTCATGCGATAAAACGAGTGGTATTGGAGAATATTATGACAACTAGAAAGATCAGTGGGAAAAGAGGCAGAGGCAGACAAAGAGAAATTATGCCGAATGGGCTTAAACGGTGACGTGGAGGAATACAAACAGCAGAGTTGATCCTAGGTAGCAAGGAGCTAGACCTGTGGAGAGATATACACGACTACACCAGCTGCAAGGCTGATGATGATGATGTATATAGTAGAGACAATATGATACTTTCACCACTGTGATGTGTCAGAGATATACACGACTACATCAGCTGGAAGGCTGATGGTGATGATATATATATATATATGTATATAGTAGAGACGATATGATACTTCCACCACTGTGATGTGTCAGGAGCTGTTCTTCTCGCTGAAATGTTTTCGTTGAATGAGTTCATCACAGCGAACACCACTTCAGAGAACATGCTTCCAAAGAGGTTATTGCTTCCTCGGTCACCAGGCCAGAGTTTGGGCGTAGAGAATTACACTATAGTGGACGAGCTGGTGTTACAAGATAAGTTACGTCGTTACACTGACAAAAGCATGAACGCTGTCGGACAAGGATTCGGTGCCAAATTTCGCTGAGGGTTGGAGGGAATGGGAGGAAGGGGGGGGGGGGAATCGCCACGTAACCGGGCCCGCACTCAGGCTACAACAATGTGATGGTCCTAACACTTCACATACCCAGAACAGATTCCGATGTTCTTTGTTTGTTGTTGTTGTGTTTTTGTGTTTTCTTTACACTAAATTTTCCCCATAAAGTCAACCCCCTTCTCCTTATTTTAGTGCAATATTGTAGCTAATATTATAATAATAATGTAATATGTAATAAAAACACCTAGGTGGTCGGCATTTTCTTTCTTACGCTCTCTCACTTTGAACTCCAGCGTAGTTCACGCTACCTCTTTTGGCAGTGGTAACAGAATGGGTTATAGAACACGCTGCTCAGTTACTCCACATCGTACCGATTTTCATGTTAACAAATCTGAAAACAGATGTTTGAAGTGATTCATAACACACCAGTGATTGGTTATCAAAGCAATCTTTATAACTCACACATGCACAAACACTTTAGATTATCAATCGTGAGCGAGCGCACGCCTTCAGTGGTTAGAATCTTAATATTGGGGAGACATGGAGGGGCCGCAGGAGATAGCAAAAGATAGAACTGCTTGGCGCTGTTTGGTTGAGGGTCTGTGCTGCAATGAGGAATAAAGAGCAGAAGAAGAAGTCGTTATCTTCTTCTACTGAGTCTGCTTTTGGATGAGGCCGAGAACCTACTCAGCTTTTATGGACTCACCTGTTCTACGTGGCAAACATATGCACATTATTCACCAAACATAAAATGTTTGGGAGCCTCTGTGGCGAAGTGGTCAAGCCGTTTGACTCGTGCTCCGAAGGTTGTGGGTTCGATTCCGGGCCGCACCCTTCGGTTTACGAGTTAAATGTTTCGGAGACTCCTGTGGGTCGTCGCTAAAAGCTACGGAGTTCGTGCTTTGTGCGACGCTTTCCGTGCTGCGGAAAGAGACCGAGCCATATGGAATAAAACCCGGTGGAATGAAGTCGACCTTGTCGACTTTTAAGCGACTTTTAGAGCGACATAACATGTTCGAAGTTGTTCGTAATCTGAATTGTTCGTGACCTGAGGCGTTCGTAACCCGAGGCACCACTGTACTCAAAACTCCTTAGGTGTGGAAGAGTCCTTTAAATGTTTATTACACACGGAAACTGTACATATTGCTTATGTTTGGGTAATACATTTGTACTCTACATTATATAAGTGAAGTATTTAGTTGCATGTCCTTTACATAATGTCGCAATCAACCTCAGCATTCCTTGGCTATTTGCGATGTAATAGGCAATATTTACGTTCACTAGTATGCTTTTGTTTTCTGAACCACCGAAATCAAAGTAAACTTGGCTTCTTCCAAATCGCCGCCATTGATTTCTTCGACTCGGTATAACGGTGAGTGTGTGACGCATTCACTGGCCATAGGTAACCGCGTCGGAATATATGTCACATAAGATTTCCATTTGCTACCAAGGTGATGTTCTTAATCTTCGGCATGAAGTCATTTGATGATCATTACTATTTCTCATTATCTTTCTCTCTCTCTCTCTCTCTCTCTCTCTCTCTCTCTCTCTCTCTCTCTCTCTCTCTCTATCTATCTATCTCTCTCTCTCTCTCACTCGCTCACTACTTCTCCCTCTCTTTGTCTCACTCTCACTACTTGTCCCTCTCTTTGTCTCTCTCCCTCTCTCCCATCTCACTCTCTGCGTCTTTCCATCTTTCTCCCTCTCATTTTGTTTCTCTCCCACTCTCTCTCGCTCCGTCTCTCTCCATCACTCTCTCTCTCTCTCTCTCTCTTTCTTTCTTTTCATTTCTCTCATCCTATCTCTTCTTCTCTCTTTCTCTCTCTCTTCCCTCCCCCTCCCTCTTCCCTCTCCCTCCTCTCTCTCACTCTCTCTCTCTCTCTCTCTCTCTCTCTCTCTCTCTCTCTCTCTCTCTCTCGGTCTTGTCATTAGCCAATGGCCTTTCTTTCTAAAAAGTTATTTATAACTGATAATTTAATCTTGACAATACCAATAATGGTGCAACACTGAGACAACATTTACATACCCCCAGACCGTTGTGTTTAGTTCACATCATATTTTATGCGCCGCGATCTCAATTTACGTGATATTTGTTTATAGAGAAGTAAATTCATGTTTCACTCCTTGAATCCGCACTTTGCCATTTCTTAATTTCCGTGTCACAGATGCCATCTTCTGGCATTGCTTGTGGACTGTTTTATGGAATAAAACCGTTTATAACACACACACACACACACACACACACACACACACACACACACACACACACAAACTCTCTCTCTCTCCCCTCTCTCTTTATCTCTCTCTCACTCTCGTTCTATCTCTTCTGACCAAGGGATAATAGATCGGACAACTTGGCCTTTAGGACAAGGATAGGGACTCAGATGTATTTCCAAGGCACCAGGGCTGGGTTCTATGCTGGCCAAGACCTATTAACGCGCCCTCGCCGAGCGTCCTGGGCAACAGGTCCCATCGGGGTCCTGGCTAAAGTCAGTAGAATCGCCGATTCCTCCGAGGTCGGAGAGTATCTGCCTGCATGACGAGGAACCACCAGTCTGCACAAGAATAAGCCAGACATGGGGCAGTGGATACTCATGCAAACCTCAGGTCCTGTATGACATCACACTGATGTTGGACAACAGGATGACTTCATGCGACATACAGGACTTTGCGCTGGAGATCACAGCCAGCGAACACAAGCAAGCAAGCAGGACAAGGATGAAACTCCGGGGCACTGGTGTGCTAGTTGCACATGCACAATCCCGGAGCACATGAAAATCAGAAGGATTTGAGTGAAAATCACTACTTTAGTTTTTGTATGTGTGTTAATGTGTAGACCACATTGTTGATTTCAATACTTACTGTTATATAAATATCCAATGTTGGGTTTTCTTTCCTGTTTAAAACACATCATTACTTTAGTTCTTCTGGTGTTAATTTCTACACCGCCTAGTTGACGCTTTTTTATAAATTTGAAACGGTGTTACAATGGTAGAAACAAAGACTTTCATCCAAAAGAACCCCTATGAATAGTTAGAATGAAATGTGCTGATTGAATACCCTGGATTGCAAACAATTAGGTATATTTAGCTCCTGCGAAAAGAAGAGACATACTAAACACAGATACCATGTACATACCTTACAAAGAACTCCATCATAACACAGGTGAAAATGAAGTGTAACTTATCCAAAATCAGAAACAATAAATATATAAAATGAAATAATAAAATACAAAAATAATAAGTACTATAGGACGCAAAGGACTGCCGTTGTTTCGATTCTAAGAATCTTTGTCAAGGACAGGACAGCACTAACAGATTAAAAACACGAAAAAAAAAATACAATACAATAAAATGGGCACAACTGCTAGGTTCCCATGTGCGAGAAGAAATTTTCTTTTGAATACCACCCCCCCCCCCCCCCCCCCCAAAAAAAAAAAAAAAAAAATCACAACAAATGCACAAGAAGTACTCCCTCACTAAGTCTATCGGAAAGACTTAGTGCCTCACGCATGTTCATGCCCGATGTGACTTAAATGTCCTGTGTTCATCTTCGTGTCGGTAGACCTATTCCTCCTCTTCTAGGAACCATACCTACCATTTCAGCTCTTTCTTTGCTACGGTGATTTTTGGTAGTTTGTTTGTGTACACAAAACCCCGTGATATAATATTAATGATAATTTACTTACATTGTTAATAAGGGATATGGATACATAGATTTATACACACGTTTACTAACTTTACCAAATTATTATTATTATTGTTGTTGTTATTATTGTCATTGCTATTATTATTAATATCATCATCATCATCATCATCATCATCATCATCATCATCATTATATTATATTATATTCTTCTACTGGTAGGTTTTCTATTTTGTTCATTAAATCACACCAACTTGCTCTTTTCGATTTCCAGCTGCCGAGTTATTGTTAACGTGGCAGGGTGCACTCGGGTTATTCGTCCTTATCTGAAAAAGTTAGACGTCCGTTCCACTACTACAGGTTCATGGGGATAGGATACCACCTTGTTTTTTTTTCTTCTATAAAAATAAAACAGTCCAGACCCTGAATCAAAAAACGTTTGCTGGAGTTTGAGGCGAACGCGTTGCGTCAATGCCAGTCGGCTATTCTTCCGGGCACGTACAAATTCTATACCAGCCCGGGTTCGCTTGAGATTAAATGTACTGGAAACCGTTTCTTTTCATGCTTCAGCAAAGTTCAAGGTTAATTTATGTCCAGTCATTGCTCCATTTGGAGACCGCGGCAAGTCTGCCTACCAGTGGTCGTGTATTCGAATCCATTACGATATATCCATATATCCACTATTGTTTCATTGACCTGGGCTCCCAGGCCGCCCCATTCTAACACAAGAAACAGGACAGGAACCAGGTGAGGGCAGCCAATCTGACATTAACCACACGACCCAAACAAGACGACGCCCGAGAAGAAAATGGGTTGACAACATCATAGACATTGTACAATCGCATGGAATGACACTATCCAGACACTATACAGTGTCACCCATCGGAGGCTGAAGCGTCAATTGTTTCTCCCCACGACGCTTGACGGCAAAAGTGGAAGATCAAGATGATGATAATAATGATGATGATGACCCATTGAGTATCGATCGGTTTAAAAATTGCGCTATAATACACCTCATGGGATGAATATATGTACTTGACTTTCTTTTTTGTTATTTAAAAAATAAAATACTACGTAAATTGCATGTCCGTTTTTTACAGGACGTCGCAATGAGCCCCAGTATTTATTTGTTGTTTGCGAGGTTATAGGCAAGTTTACGTTCAGTAGTTTGTCACATCTTTCTGAGAGGCCGACGCTCATACCATTTTAAAAATCAACGCAAAGCGATCTGCTCCCACATCGCCTGTGGCTGACTTCGTACCCGGTATGTCGGGAGTGTGAAACTGCGTTCACTAGCCCTAAGCCACAGATGTCGACACAGTATATAAGACAAACCATATTATAGTATTAACATGGTTTTTTTTTTTTTTTTTTTTGCATATCCTTTACAGGACATCGCTGTCAACACCAGCATCTTTCAGCTGTCTGTTGATTTCTTGGCAAGATTACGCTCAGTAGTTTGCCATTGCTTTCTGAGCGGCCGGCTCACACACCCCGTAAGTTACCGATGCGATTCGAACCACTGCTGATTCTCACCGTCATCACGTCACCGACGAGAGTATACGAGATTACGGAGAAAAGTCATAACCTCTAAGCCACGAAACCGGCATTAACATGGTGTGCATTAGCTAAATAAGATACCAGTTCTATTATGGTATTCACATGGTGTGCATTAGCTAAATAAGATACCAGTTCTATTATGTTCATGTTTTATTTGTGCTTCGGGAAGAGAGACAGCAAACGTTCATTTTATTTCTTTGTGAATGAAAAGGCCAGTGTTTTTATACATACAAGCCTGCCTGCCTGCCTGTTTGCATGCCTGTCTGCATACGTACCTACCAAATTGTGTTGTGTATTTACACTGCAAGTACGCGTTTATCAACACCACTGAGCTTACCGGCTGGAGGAGGCACTTCGACAGTGTATGTGATCGTTTATATGTCAAAAGTCACGTAGACCACACGTGCAAGTAATGAGGGTATTCACAACCCATTATTACAATTATCAGAAAGTGTGCGGGTGTGCTGTAAGTTATGTTACCTTGTCTCAGATTTCATGGCAATGGTTTATTTTACAAGCGAACACTCAATGTTTGGGTTTCTTAACTCTCCTTGCTTAGTTTAGTTTAGTTTAGTCGTCGGATCAACATCACGGCACACGGTTTAACCCATAAGGGCTCCGTTTTCCTCCTAACTCAAACCTGAGTCTGGAGAAACTCAGCTCAATGCACGAACTCCGTTGCATCGGCGAGGATCCTGAAATACTTTGGGTAGATTTTTAACTCTATTGCCCGGTCAGCGCCGTTAGGCTACTCTTTTTCGATTTCCAACTGCCAAGGGATTTTTTACGTGCGCAACAATTCACACGGGCGTCCGATCTCACTACCCAGAGACCAGGGGAAATTTTATTACTGGAAGTCCAGGTGGATTTTTTAAATAAATCCCGGTCCTCACCGGGGCCTGAACCCTGGACCTCCAGCACTCGAGGCGGACACCATACCTCGAGACCACGCAGCCCAACTCTCCTTGCATGGAAACATAGCATGGGACATAAATGGCAGTAGAAGAAGAAACACTTGCTTTCCATGCAACTCTCCTTACATGGAATTCAAGTGTTTCTTCTTCTACTGCCATTTATGTCCCATTGGAGCATAGGCTGTCAACTATCTCATGCCTAGTCGACTTTGCTGTTGCTGTACCCTGCAACTCTGTCCATGTCCTTCTCAAAATAGTCACCTCTCTCTAATTCCTTCCTCTTCTACATGTATTTTAGAACAGTCTTTGAGGGATTGATATTCTCATGTGACTGTGATGGACGAGATGTGGTAGTGGAATCTATGTTTTGCCTCATGTTACAGTTGTTAAATAAACTGTAACGGAGTAAAACATCGATGGTGGTTTGAAGAAAACAATGGCCACTGCGGTTGATTAGTATATGAAATACTCAAGAAGGAAGAGAGAGAGAGAGAGAGAGAGAGAGAGAGAGAGAGAGAGAGAGAGAGAGAGAGAGAGAGAGAGAGAGAGAGAGAGAGATGTGGGGGTGGGGGTATTGTGTGAGACACAAGATGAACAACAAGAGAAAGAGAGGGCAAGAAAGAGAGACGGGGAGGGCAATTCTGCATTATATCGGGAATCACTTAGATGAATAATAAACTTGGCAAAAGACAACACCAGCTGTACACACACACACACAGAATTAGAGAGAGTGAGAGGAGAGGGGAGAGAGGGGAGAGAGGGAAAGAGATTGAGCAAAAAAGAGAGAGAAAGAGAGAGAGAGAGAGAGAGAGAGAGAGAGAGAGAGAGAGAGAGAGAGAGAGAGAGAGAGAGAGAGAGAGAGAGAGAGAGAGGAAGAAAGAACTAACAAACGAACAAACTTTAATTTTAAAGGGTTAAGAATTGGGCACTGTAGCATGATGGAACAGAGTCCCCATTTCCAGTCCGACACATTTCATAATTATACTTTTGAGTCTTAACAGGGACCATCCCAAAATAAGGGCTATTCTTAGATCGAAGGTTCCAGAACGAGTTAGGGGAGGCGGCGGTATGCACTTGTCTTTTGATTGGTTCATAAATAATGAGCCCACGCTATTCCTGGGCCATATTTTAAAATCTAATTAGTAGGAGCGGGAATTTCACCAGGAGCGGTCGCTAGTGTGATGTGATGACCCAACAATGCCCTTGTAGATTCAATATATTGTTCTCTGGACAACAGGTACCACTTTAAAACATACTTTAATGTGTGGCTAAACCTAATGTACGAAAGAGAAGAATATGAGTATTTTATGAATAATGTGTGAAAGTGGAAAACCTAACTTCTGTGCGCCAGTATTCTGGATAATGCTTCTTCAACCTTGACACGTCTTTCACGCTGTATACTCCAAGTGCATATCAATCCCTTGTTGTGACTGGTTGTGTATGCTTGAGGAATGTAGTACACTCATGCAGATTCGCAAACCAAAACCCCTTGTGCATTCTACATGCCTAGGATGACTTATTCTTAAATCAACTGTACCTTTGCTCTCGTGCGAGTTAACAAATGGCAGTCTGGATTGGAATGAGTGATGAAACATGTACACGTTCCTTTGTAAAACGCAGAGAATGATGGAGTGAGTGAGTTGGTGATTTAATAAATAGCCTCTCACATCTAGTGGAAGGAAAGATGCTTCAGATATCCATATGTAAACAGGACGGTGATGGCACGCCAGAATTGCTAAGTCCATGTGATGCCTGGTTGCTATAAGCTCAAGAGAATTACTATAATTTCTCTTTGAAGTATTACACTGTTACCTCTACTGTTGGATGGTTCATATAAACTAGTTCCTCAGAGAACCATAGGTGTGTGAACCTGTGTTTTAGTTGGCTGAATATAATGTATGGCTCATGCAAACTTACAAGGACTAAACATGTTTTCCACATATGTACTTGGTGCATATGTGAACTATTGCTATGCAATTGAGCTTCTGTTACCTACTGTGGACATTACTCAGTGGGGAAAGAGCACATGATGATGATGATGTATCTGTGAGACAAGTCTGGTGAAAAAGGGGTGAGGTCTGGCATTGCTGTGTGAATATGGAATAGAACATTCATGCACCAACATCACAGCCATAGGAATGGATGTCTGGTCGGCTAATTTGGTAAATGCCATTAGTTAATACATAATGCATATTGCAGTTGTAAATGCCTATTTTCCATTTCCCTTCACAATGCCTGTCCCATGTTGCTATGTCACAATGATTGCTGTACTGTGTCTGGTCCTCCTTGTGCCCAGGTCTACTGTGGTTCAAACATGGTGGAACTTAGACCACATAAATGCTTGTAATTGTGTTAAGCTACCCTGTCTCAGCATATAGTCTTGTGATTACCACAGTACATCACAGTGAAATTCACTACATCATCAACTAGGAGAGGTGTGCTTGGACAACACCCACCTTAACCTTCCCCATCTCCATCTGTGTATGTTAATGTATGATAACATCATCTTTTAACACATGTGAAAAGATGTTGTGCCATTCTATATATCCACAGAGAACAGGAGGATGGAGGAGAGGCATCCATATATCATCTGGGAAAACTAACCAGTAGTCCCAGAATCCAGAACCAACTCTCTATAAGTGAAATCTTCTAGAACCCACAATATGGGAATTTCCTAGAGACTTTCAGCTCAGCTCTCAAACAGCTGGATATAAAAGAAAGAGAGAAAAACAGTTCTGAAGACTTCAATAATAAGAAGTACAATGATCATTAATCAAATGTCATCTGAGAATGAAACAACAAGTCTGGTTGTTAACCCCATTCAAGACAACTTGTGAAATGACTGGTGCAATGGATTGTTTAGCTAGGACTTATCTTGGTTAATCTCCAGCCTGGTACTCACACAGTGTTGAAGAATGTGACTTGAGGTGTAGGTGAGATTGGACTGACTGAGGGGCTGTAGTATATTGGATTTTGTTCCTATCTCTGGGTTTCCTCAGCAAGTCATGTTTTGCATGTACCGAGTATACATCTCCCAATGTCAGGAGAGTGTTATCCTCAACTTTTGAAGTATCCCAGTATCAGCATTCACAGACAGTCTGGTCAACGGTGGGAGACAGTATCATATCATCCTACCAAATCTTGTCTTCAAGAGGAATGAATCTGCCATGAAGCTTATTTTGGGAAAGCTGCTAACTGGAGCTAGTCCAACATCCATGCTGATGATAAAAGGATTCAACAGACCCAGAACAGTAGTTTCTTCCTTGAGTTGCCCATGGATAGGATTTCCTAAATTCCCAAGAGACAATGAGATGAGGATAGAGATAGATACTGAAACTGAATGGTGTAGTGGTGATTAGAGAGGAGAGGTGGATAAGAGTTATTAGTTGGTGGAGTAAGGGGAGGTGGTGTATCATGTTATCTGCATGCATGTTAGCATATTTGTACATTTGTATGTACCTGTTGAGGTGTTGACATGACAGATGGGATGAACAATGGTCATCACTAACTAGACTCACCATCAGCTCAATAAACAGTATGATTGAACCAGTGTTTTAAGTACATGTCCCCAGTGAATTTCTTGTACAGTTGCTGTCAAGTGTTGTCTCTGGTGACTGTCTTAAGTGCTGTGGTTGGTTATACATATTGTGAAAAGTCTTGTATAGATGTTGTCAGGTATCTCATGATGTCTATCTTGTACACTTGTGGTGTAAACCAATTCCTTGTGAATGTATGTTCCACTTTTGTCAAGAAACTGTCATGTAGATGTCCTGTCCAACAGATGTAATGTACAGTTATTGTTGAAGTTTGTTTGTCTGCAAAATTGAAGGACTACTTGAACTGATATAGGTCATACTGACAAAATAAAGAAAGAAGAGATCTAGGTGACGGACGAACAGCACACTGTCAACAGTATAATGAGTGAGATGGATCCTCAGTTGTACAGGCGCTAATAGTTCAGATCTTTTCTGGCCTTAAGGGAACCTTTTACTTCTTTTATAAATTTCTGTGTAGATACATAGTGGTCTCACAGTGGGGGTTGAGCCAAAGAAAAATGGTTCTCCAAAAAGGCTATTGCGGGAATGTTTAGCTCATTTGAGTGACCTCTAGACAAAACGTGCTAAATCATATCCTTTATCTTGTTATTTATTATTCAAGATATATCTCCAGAGAACACTACAACTAGGTCCTCTGGCAACTCAATCTACAACATGTCACAGGCACGCAGGCCCGTCTAACATTCTGCCCTTCTATCACTCTTTTATCACATCTAAGAAAGATGTGGAGAGCAATATAACACTACAGATGTGGAATCCCTTAGGTAGGGGATAAACTTGGCTAAAGTCGTCACCCACTGTTTGGATGTCTTGTCGGCCGTCCATTTGGGCACTTTCAGAGTCAAAGAAAGTGATTTCTGTGACAGTTAAAGTCGAAACACAATACGTTCAAAATGGCCTTGCATTAGGGAGGGGACGTAATGAGGAGAGGAGTTGAAGATCTGACATAATAAAGCTTGACTTGACTTGACTTGATTCCTAAACAAAATTCCAAATTCGGTCTCGTTCAACCTGCTTCTTCAGCGTTGTCTAGAGTTGAGATCCGCAGTTGTGTGGATTTGTATCCTGTTTCTGTCAGTGCGCTCTTACGAGTGGGTCCTAACTCGGACTGGTTATATAAGCGTTTGTGTCTGTGATGACAGCTATGGGGATTGGTCGGATAGTTTATCCTTTTTGCCCGTATCCTCTGGCTGTTTCTTTGATCAGTGTTGGCTTCTGGCTCGTCTGCTTTGCTAGGATGCAGTCATTATAAGGACTCATCTTTTGGTTTGCTTGCTTTCGTTTCTTGTTTTGTGGTCAACCCGAGAGCAATCTCATCTCAGCTACCAATCATTCAATTTTTTTTCGGTTCATTTTTTCCTGGATGAAGACTGGTTTCCCCTTGAACATATTCGACACTGAAAATGGGTTGCTGGGTTCGTCTTGGAGTTTCTCACTGGTCTTTGGCTTGGCTTCAGCTTGCGGCTTCTCTGCGGTCTTTTGTGTGGCTTCTGCTTGCGGCTTCTCTGCGGTCTTTCGCGTGGCTTCTGTTTGTTTCTTTTGGTAATGTTCCCTTTCGGCTTTCAGCAATTATCTCTCTGTTTTGATGGCTTTTAGGACTTCTTGGTTTTCCTTCTTCATCTCGGCCATGCGCCCCATCTCTTGTTGGATGCTGTCCTGGATTTCTTTCATGTCCGCCAGCAGTTGTTCGTTGTCGCTGGTCGGTGTCGGCGTCAGCAGTGCCTTGACTTGCTTCTTCAGCTCGTCGATCTGGTTTTGTAGCTGTAATGTTTCGGTTTGTTAGATGCCTGTTGCTGTTTTGCACCTCCCTAGTGCTTCCTTGTATGGTGTCTGTGTAGTTATGGCGGTCTTTAAGATATCTCTATGTCGTTGGAGGTACGGACAGCCCAGTATCTTGCTCCATGCTTGCCAAGGCAGTTTGCACACTTTCTGTTGCCGTTGGGTGCTCGGAAGTCCTTGTCCTGTTTGGCCAGTGGACATTCCTTGAATGCATCGTGTTCGGAAAAGTATCGACAGATCTCTGTCTTACTGCGGTATGTTGTTCTGTTGTGGCCGGCCCTCTGGCATCTTGAACATTAAATGATTCTCGGAATGAATCTTCCAGGCTGTTGAATTTTCTTGTTCATAGATACTGTGATCGGCATCTCGCTGCCCTCTGTTGTTACCATCGCTAGAATAGTAGGTATCTTGGAGTACGTCAGAGCCCTCTCCATCTTCAAGGTTCGAATGTGGAGATTCTCCTGTTGCAGCTGCTTCAGGATCTGTTCATCTGTCACCGCTTGGACACGTTTGACAACCCATCTGGTCGTCTGTGAGTCGGTGGTTCCGACTCTGTTGTCTTTCTACTCACTCTTCTTCTCAGCTGTCTTGGCTCTTGTCTGTGGTGGGTTGTCCTCGGTCTTCCTCGTGGTAGCTTCCTTTGAGGTGACTGTAGGTTCAGGTTCTTTGCTGCAGTTCGCATGCAGATTCTCTTCTGTCGTCTTCTTTAAGGTCTTGGCGGCTTCCACGCTGCTCATCTTGTATGTCAGGAATCTTTTGGTGTTTTTCTTGTCAAGTGCCATTTTCTCCCCGTATCAGGTTTCTTGCGTTTGGGCGACTTATTATCGATAGCGCTCCGCAGTTGTGAATGACCTCATAATAAAGCTGGGAATTAATGCACTTTTAGTGGATACTAGCAGTATGAATTCCATTGCGGAGGAAGCACTATAGAAACTTCCAATGGTCAGAAATAGTCCCACTTTCGGCGAATGTTTCCTCCCATCTTTTTTCTTTACCGGGTAAATAAGTCGAAACAGTCGGCGAAGGGGGAAAATACTTCTGATGATCGGAAACTTCCCGCCCTGCCTGCTTCGCAGTGGAGTTCGTAAAAGTCATACCCTGACAACAATGTATGCCTTTATCTCAATATGTGCAGAGGTGACCTTGCCCTAATTGCTGATAAGATTAACTTTTCACATAAATCGACATTTAAAAAAAAAGGAAAGAAGGCGTTTATTGACATTTAGGCATAAGGCTTGTTGCTTTTGTAAACTTAAGTTAGGTAATGTTCATGTTGTTGTTTTCTGGATGTTGCCTCATGCAGCTGACTTATTTACTGCACCTATCAACCAATAATATTGTTAGTAAGGGATTGCTTTATTGTAGCCAGTTCGCGCACCACCCGAACACTTGGTGACTGATGGATGACAACATACACAGAAGCTCTCCTATCGGGGGTCTTGGGTTCAATCCCCTCCGGTGCGGTTCGAATTGTTTTTGTGTGTGTTAAATTTACTTGTCAGGTCGACCCATCCTAAAAGGGATACAAGGGAATTCTTGGGAAATAAAGGCGACCGACGTGATACCTACTATATCAACCACAGAGTGCCGTTTGGTCTATACATATATGAGTCTAGCGCCATATGGCCACTGTACCGTGGTAGTATAAAAGGGACTTTTATCAGTGTATTTTGTTCCCATGTGTTCCGTCAAGTGTATACACTATTATCCAGCTAGAAGGTCGTTTGTCTGGAACCCACGGAACACACAAAATAGAGGGATACCTAAACACACACGGAGAAGATAATATAGACCGATGAAGAAATCATACGGAGAGGACACTAAGGCAGCTGAAGGAAAGAGCAAACGATAGAAAGACTTGACGTGAGTTTGGTGGAAATCTTATGTTTCAGTGGCTGGTCAAGGGCATAAAATGAACAACTCTATCGAGAACGGATTGCTTCAGGTGTACAGGATCAGTCTCTAACTCGAAAATGCCCATTACCATGTGATCACCATTAAGATGTGACCATCATCTTTACCAACAAGCAATTCGAGGATAATATACTTCTGGTGGTTTCCTGTAGTATGTAGGATGTATAGATTTGTCGGACAATGACGACAAAATAAAAGGTCCTGTATGCACACTGCGCAGATAAACAATTCCTCGGTAATAGGTCTTAAAGGCTGGGCCGAAAAAGCTGATGTCTTGTTTGAAATTCACAAGGGGAAATTCTGTCAATGTCGAAAATAGTTATAGCCAGTTTCCTTCTGGTACAAACATGAGATGTTTGCCGGTGCTTTGAATTTCGTGAACTGAGCTAAGACTCTCCTGATATGATAATATCATCTAAAAAGGGTTGTCGAAGCACCAACGGATAGTTTCCAGTTCGATGTCACGTCACAGACCCATAGCAGGAGATGTACTTTAGAAAAAAAATAACAAACAAGGGTGCAGTACTGGATACTAACAGTTGCTACAGTATACATTGTCTCTGGCCGGCAACATTTCTCAACCTTTCAGCCTGACAGGTTTCATCGCGTCCAAAACCAAATTGTCACCCACTGTGGACAAACACTATTACCGGCAACTCAATTTTCCAACCGTGAGAAAAGTCCAGGACCGTTTTCCAAGCCCTGGAGCGCATTGATTAAACGGTAAGTAAATCAGCAAAGGGCCCATGTTACACGCCTTCATGTGTAGTGGCCAATTGGTACCAGCCCCATATTTGTATAGACCGATGGGAGTTGTGGTCAATACCAATCCCGTCGTCTTTACCTCCCAGAGCACTTCGTGGTATCCATTTAAGATTGGGTCGACAAGGGTGCCCAGGTGAATAAAATAAAAGTCCCCGCCTCGATTGGGATTCGAACACACGACATTCTTGAGCCCATAACATAAACGTTGTTCCTAACATGGCTGTGTTCAGTCTAGTTTCTATAATACTTGTCTCAGTCTAGATTGTACAACACTTGTCTCAATCTAGTTTCTTCAATTCTTGTCTCAATCTAGTTTAGTGGTTCTCAACCTTTTTTGGCCCATTCTCTCTCTCTCTCTCTCTCTCTCTCTCCTCCCCCCCCCCCCCCCTTTTCACCATATTTTCAGAACGTCATTCCCCCCTTTCGTATTTCCTACCTAAACATCCCTCTCCTCCCCTGCACAGTATAGGTAATAATGGAAGCTAAATTTAATAGCACATACTGAAACAAGTCTAGATGTCCACATAAAACGTGATTTGTGGATCTACTTACTTTATACAATTAATTTTAGAATGGTAAGACGTACAGAACCGTACAGTATGAAGGGAAAATCATTATTAAGTAATCGGTTCTTGTATTAACGGGGTCTTGAAATACTCTTCATCCCCCCCCCCCCTGGAAACCTTAAAATTCCCCCCTGGGGGTGGGGGGGGGGATTTCCCACCGGTTGAGAACACTGATCTAGTTTCTACAATACTTGTCTCAGTCTAGGTTGTTCAACACTTGTCTCAGTCTAGTTTCTACAATACTTGTCTCAGTCTACTTTCTACAATACTTGTCTCAGTCTAGTTTCTACAATACTTGTCTCAGTCTAGTTTCTACAATACTTGTCTCAGTCTAGTTTGTACAATACTTGTCTCAGTCTACTTTCTACAATACTTGTCTCAATC
>JACEFZ010004666.1:72500-81039 GCA_014155875.1 Cepaea nemoralis
AGAGAGAGAGAGAGAGAGAGAGAGAGAGAAAGAGAGAGAAAATTTATATACAAAATATATGTCCTATATATTCACTAGTGAGAATAATTATTGATGTTGTGCTTGATTTCCACTCATTTGGCCTGGCGAGTGTTAGGTGTTGTTCATGAGTTTGTGTTTGTTCACTTCTCCCCAGAAACATAAAATACACTTTTGTAAAAAGTACCAGAGCCCCACGGTCACCTAACCTCCAGTGGGATTTGAGCACAGAACTACCGGACATGCTTACGAGTGCAATGACCACAGCGTTACAACTGTAGGTAGGCGTTATCCAGATCTCTTGACGCATCTCTCGGTATCTTGGGAGGGCAAATTAAGTCATCCTCTCTGCGGGTATGTTACGCACATCCTAGAATAGAAGAGGAAATACGAAGGAGGACGGAAAAACAAGAATGAGAACAAGTACGTGGGGTGACGGCAGAAGGAGGTGATGCCAGAGATAAGAGGTGTTCCAAGAGTGCATGCACATTTACGACACCCAAGCCAGCCAGCTGATTGGCTTACAGATTTCCGGTGTGACACGAACAGGTGCGGTGTTTGTATGTGACATACCTGACCTTCAAGTGTGTGCACACGGCAGGGATACTCAAAGTCGGAAGGGCTTCACCCGGGCGGTCAGATACAATGTTTATATGTTGCTTACGGAGTGCTCAGATACAATGTTTATATGTTGCTTACGGAGTGCTCAGATACAATGTTTATATGTTGCTTACGGAGTGCTCAGATACAATGTTTATATGTTGCTTACGGAGTGCTCAGATACAATGTTTATATGTTGCTTACGGAGTGCCTTATACAGTGAGAAACTGTGGTAGAAGTAACACTTATGGTATCCTGGGGAGAAATAACAATTATAGAAATAAACTGTCGTAGAAGTAACGCGCATAGGATTCTGGTCCCGGGAAGGTTAACCCGGTCAACAAATGCCCGCAGAAGTCGGATGTGTCAGCCGAAAGTTGCAAGTATCGCAGCTCTGCTGTAAACTGGCACAACGCAATTGCGTCTAAAGCAACATTCGGGACGAACGCAGAAGAAGAAGAAGAAGTAGAAGGATCCTGGTGATAAATAACAATTATAGAAGTAATGCGAGGAAACAAGACAACAATGAAAGAAATTAACACAATAGAAGTAATAAAACTGGAGGAATGGCTGAGAGATCGCGGTGCCCGCCTCATGCTCATAAGCTACTATGATCGTTTCCTGCATAGGACTGGGCATGTTCCCAGAATCTTTAGTTTTAAACGATATCGCAATTCTCCTTAATCTCTTGGATAGTGAGATAGGATATCTAGCCATATTGGATAAGGCGCTAAAACATGAAGTCCTCGTGTGTACTTTGTACGCGTTAAAAATACCACGGTGGTTGGAAATCACAAAGAATAGGCTGTACGACGCCCGCCCTGGCAAGTATATACAGTCCGTTACCTTGGATAGATCTATCTAGGGGGGGGGGGGGGGGGGGAATAGTTGCACATCCTTTACAGGATGTAGCAGTCAACACCAGCATTTTGTTGTTGTTGTTGTTGCTGCTGCTGTTGTGATATCTAGAGGAAAGAGACCTTAAAACAAATGCATGCTGAGATCGATCTAACCGACCTGTGCTGTCTATAACTAGGTGTCAAGGATCCAGATGGAGTAACTATAACTGAAAGACGAGATGTAAAGAGTTTAAAACAGTTAAACCATAGTTCACATGAAAATAGGCTACAGTAAGACAGAAATACGTGACATGACCAGAAAGCTGCACAGCCGGCTAAACCTGTAAGCTCCAATCACAAAACTCGGCTTAGCACGAGGAAAGTTCACGATCAGAGTTGTCGTTCCAAATCGGACAGACAGAACCCCTCATTAAGGGACGAGGCAGTTTAGAGACAAGTCGTCTAGCTTAACGACATCTTTGGGCTAAAATCAAAGTGTTGTTAAAAATATTTAGTTGCATATACTTTACAGGGCGTTTGCAGTCAACACCAGCATTTTTTTTTTTTTTGCTGCTGCTGTTGATATCTTGGCAAGTTAACGTCCAGTAGTTTGCCATTACTTTCTGAACGACCGGCATCCATACCATTTCGTAAAAAGAAAAAGTCAACGCGGTCTGCTGCCAAATCGCGAACAGCTGTGTTTCGAACGCCGGTTTGCGGGATCATGAGCCACGTCCGTAACACCTTCGCCACGGAGAGGCCAAAGTGTAGAATCTGCACTTAATCTTGCTAGGACCACCCGTAGAGGCGGTCATCCAAATGACACACCGGGACGTGGGACCTGATGGGTGGGCTCTGGCCCCTGGGGGAACCACGAGCCCTTATTTAAAAAAAAAAAAACATACAAAAAATTAGCGACATGTCATACAAGCTAGAGAGGTTAGACACATGCATACATGCAAGGAGTATATTTGCAACATGTACTTTACGGACGCGTTGGAAACACAGCTGCGGGCGAATTGGCAGCAGACCACCTTCCCTTGTTTTTTTTTTTTCGTGAAATGGTATTGTTGTCCGTCGCTCAGAAAACAATGGCAAACTACTGAACGTAGGCGTTGTCACGAATCACGAACAGACAAAAAATTATGGGGTTTACGTCCTGTAAAGGATATGCAACTAACTTTACATCACTTAGTATCAACTACACGTCCTGTAATTATACTTCAAGTACATTTTCACGAACATCGTAATCGTTAGCGGACGCAGCAGTAGCAGCAGCAACAACACCAACAACAAAGAAAACAAGAAGAATAAACGACGACAGATCTGTCTTCAACCGCAGCAAATATTAATATTTACAGAAGTCCGCTAGTACTGAACTTTCCACATTGTAACATATCCCTGAGTAGTACAAGTTGGGAACCACAGGAGTGGGTGTATCCTATCTTTTGTAAGCAAAGCCATCTATTATTGCACATAGAGCACATTAGTTGATAGATAAAGTAAATTTTTATGACAGGGAGCGGCAGAGAATTTCAAAAGTACAATATACAAATGTAAATACAACGACTAGTGCCATACAGTGGGAACATGACATTCCTATGGTCTCAAATCAAGGACAAGAAATGTGTTACTGAAAGTCGGTAGCTTTAAAGATAAGGATAGTAAATTCTACAGTTTGGAATGTCACGCGGAGAAGGTAATTTCCATAATTAGTTCTAGGATACCAGTCTTAACAGGAAGGTGCGGTAGGATAGTGGCTAGACGCTTACTTTCTGGTACGGTAGGCATGGGTTCAAATGTGCAGAATCTTTAAAGTTGAACTGAACTGCCCGGTCGATTAAGCCCAAACTGGGCACTCGGACATGTTCTAGTCAGGTTAAATCGGAGGGTAGTGGTGATAATACATACGGGGATCATCATCATCAAACGCCATGCCGACAAGCGTGAGCGGTCATGAATCGCATTCTCATACCTTCATCGCAGTAATGGATTGGGCCTGTATTCTTGCTCTGAATGTGCTCTGTCGCGAAGTCATCCAGTTGTCATCTTTTTGCTCGTTTGCTATTATGTTTACCAATTATCAATAATTTATCAAGGTTACATTTTGTACTCATAACCTGCCTAAAAATTAACACTGCATAATTCCTCTAACCCAGTGTTTCCCAACGTGGGGCCAACGCCCCACAGAGGGGAAATTCGATTGTTAAGGGGGGCAATTCGAAAATGGAAGAAATCGGCTGGATATAACAAAACGGGGAGACTTGAGACTGAAGATAACTAAATTGGAACCTGACATAAGATCTCTTTGCAGCAAGCATCAATCGCAAGTATCTTACTAAATATAAATAATAAATAATTACTAATAATTAAAATAATATAGAAAAATCTTTCATTAAAATTATTTTGTACTTGAATTTCAGTTCTCCATTATATGTTTTGAAAATTTACTTACTGTGTTTGCTCAATAATTTCCAAGTGATTTCTTCCTAAAACCTATCAATCAAGTTTCTTTAGTGAACATTTCAATTTTTGAATATTAAAAATTATGTATATGGCGCGGGGCGGGGGACATAAGAATTTTAGAAAGGCTTAGGTGGGGCATAACACAACAAAGGTTGGGAAACTGCTCTAACCAGATTACGGTTTTCAGTTCTTCCTTGAAAGACTCTCACTTTCGTTGTTCTATCCACCCATGAGGAGAGAATGTTTAGTAAACAATTCTTTATTGATTTATGCCTCCCCATTCTTTCCTCCTCAGCAATCTCTGTTTCAGTCTGTTTCTCTATTGCAAGCGGGACACACACACACACGCCACAGAAATACAGAGAGAGAGAGAGAGAGAGAGAGAGAGAGAGAGAGAGAGAGAGAGAGAGAGAGAGAGAGAGAGAGAAAGCGGCGGTTCATCTGGAAGGGAGAGAGAAGTTGTTCGGGAAATTATAAGACAGACTTACTTAAAGAAAACTCATATTAAAGGCAATCTCTTTATTCTTATTTTCAAGTGATCCAGATTACATGATCATTACCGATTGCCCGTATCGCAGGGACATGAGGAAACCAAACATTAAAACGAAAGTTCACTTCCTTCCATCAGATAGATGATACATGAACATGTCGGGGAGGGACAGGTTTCACTAAAGAGCTGGATAGTGTAAATATCACGTGCTGGCTTTTCTTCCATACGTGTCTACATCGAGTGTGAGTTGTAAATGTGTTATATCCCGCCCCAGCGGTAATACTGGATTACCCAGTTTCCACAACATGACTGCTGCAGTAGCATCTCCTCTTAGTCTCTCCGTTTCCCACCTTACAGTGGTAGAGGGGTTTGTGTGTTCCAATGGCCCCAGAGCTTTGGCGACTGTAGCGAAGCTACTGGTATTGTCGGACAGGTCAAGGGATAGGAACCAGAGGAATAGAGATATAAACTTGCTGTCGTGTAGGTAGACTGGGGGACACACAGAAATGCTTCTTGAAGTCGAATGTTCAGATGTGCAGAATGTTCGCCTGACATGGTGCCCAATTGTGTGTTTGTTTGTGTCTGTTTTATTTGCGGCCCCTATACCACTGCTAGTGCCAGCCAGCATTTTATTTATTTATTTATTTTTTGGTAAAGAGAGAAAGAAGGCCACTTGACAAAGCAACGGCCGCGTTGTGTACAGCTTAGGATTTATTTGCTCAGTTCTTAACCTTAAAAAACAAAACAATGCAGGCTATGATTTGCTCAGTTTCTTGCCTTATAAAAACAATGCAGGCTAGGATGTGCCCAGTCCATTGAATTATAAAACAATACAGGCAATTATTTGCTCGATTCATTGCCTTATAAATTAATACACGTTAGGATTTTCTCAGTTCATTGCTTTATAAAACACGCAAGCTAGGATTTGCATATTTCATTGCCTTATAAAAACAATGCAGGCTATGATTTGCTAAGTTCATTGCCTTATTAAAAACGATACAGCTGGGATTTGTTCAGTTCACTGCCTTATAAATACAATACTAGCTAGGATTTTCCCAGTTCTTAGCCTTATAGAAAGTGTGTCACTTAAGATTCGGAATTTAAACTGTGGATGTTCTCTTCGCCTCGTCGATAAGTACCACTTTGATGTCAACTGTCATTTATAAAATAGCTCACTTAGATATCTATAGAAAGAAAACAGCCGTGACGAAAGAAACCAGTCACTAAAGACATAACCAATTGTGTGAACTTCTGTCACTTTATAGCACTGTAAGAGTATTTGTCATGCAAACTTAAAAAAATTGTTATTGAGTTATTTGTAGAAAGAAATAGCGGTGACGAAAGAAGAAAGTCAACACATGCATGACAATATTTGTGAAGTTCTATCACGTCATATTTTTAATAATAATATCAATAATGGAGACATATACAACATTAATTATTAACTTGAAAATTATTAACTTGAAAATTTTTAACTTGAAAATTAACTTGAAAAACTTGAACAGAAAATTATTAACATTAATTATAAAACATTAAGTTAAATAGTTTAACCTTTATAAAGAAAAAGCGGTGACAAAAAAAAACACTCACTAAAAGATGTGAATCTTTGTCACTTCGTATCTCTAGAACAATAACTAATCTTTGTCACTTCGTATATATAGAACAATAACTAAACTTTGTCACTTCGTATCTACAGAACAATAACTAATCTTTGTCACTTCGTATCTCTAGAACAGTAACTAATCTTTGTCACTTAGTATCTCTAGAACAATAACTAAACTTTGTCACTTCGTATCTACAGAACAATAACTAATCTTTGTCACTTCGTATCTATAGAACAATAACTAATCTTTGTCACTTCGTATCTCTAGAACAATAACTAATCTTTGTCACTTAGTATCTCTAGAACAATAACTAAACTTTGTCACTTCGTATCTACAGAACAATAACTAATCTTTGTCACTTCGTATCTATAGAACAATAACTAATCTTTGTCACTTCGTATCTCTAGAACAATAACTAATCTTTGTCACTTAGTATCTCTAGAACAATAACTAAACTTTGTCACTTCGTATCTACAGAACAATAACTAATCTTTGTCACTTCGTATCTATAGAACAATAACTAATCTTTGTCACTTCGTATCTCTAGAACAATAACTAATCTTTGTCACTTAGTATCTCTAGAACAATAACTAAACTTTGTCACTTAGTATCTCTAGAACAATAACTAATCTTTGTCACTTCGTATCTCTAGAACAATAACTAATCTTTGTCACTTCGTATCTATAGAACAATAACTAATCTTTGTCACTTAGTATCTCTAGAACAATAACTAATCTTTGTCACTTCGTATCTCTAGAACAATAACTATTACGTGCATGTATAAAATAGTTAGTATTGATATTTCTGGGAAAGGAACAGAGGCGAGAAAAGAAACTAAAAATTGTAAAGGCCGGTCTCCGTGGTCGAGGCATTAGCAGCATTCTCCGTAACCCCGAATACTCTCGTGGTTGACGTGAGCGCACGAGAATTGGAAGCGGTTCGAGTCGCGCCAGTGACTTATGAGAGTATGGAGCCGGTCGCTCAGAAAGTCATGGCGGGCTGATGAGCGTAATCTAGCCTAGGAATCAACATACAGCTGAAAGATGCTGATGTTGACCGCAATATCCTGAAACAGGATGGACACGCGGAATAAAAAACAAAAACAAAAAACACTTTACACAACTGCAACCGTTTCTGCTATGCGGACTAATGTTACCGTTATCTCTGCTTGAAACTTTCATAAAATGAAATCAAAATACTTGCCTGTGAATACGTTGTGACAATCAGGGTAATCCTTTCAATATCAAAAACAAAACGTTGATGTCAACAAATTCCAGTCTAAACAATCCACACAGAGTTCTCAAAGTTTACCCACAGCAGAGTCCGGCACACAAAATGACAGATCTCCTATCGAATGCACTTTGTCCATTAATCCCTCACATTAGTAACACTCGAAAATAAACACCCCTTGTTTAATGTGAAGCTATGAAAACAACTACTAGCGTTTACTGCGGCAAGCTGTGGAGGGAACGCGTCACAATCTAGGATTACCGTAATACCGCCGTGTGAAGTTATGCGAACATAGCGGACCAGCTGATCTCAGCTTGCCGAGACTGAAACGCTATAAGGAAGTTTAGTTTATGTAGCGTCGCAGCACTGAACTTGACGAGACAGGGTTAGGTCAAACATTTGAGACAGTCGCCCCTGTAACTTAAACCCGCACGTCCTCGGTCTACTTTTCATCTACAGCGCTTGTTGGCAAGAAGTCGGTATTCAGACAGCGTATTCAGTTGACAGACAAGTTACAAGAAAACACGGGACTGTATTATGCCAAATAAGCGTTCCTTCGGCACTTAGGGAAACTAGTGAGACATGTTTACCAACAGCGCCCGTTACACCTCGTCTGTCTGGGGTGCCGCGGTAGTTGGCGGGCTAGTTTAGCATCATGCAGACGACGGGGTTCGGCGTAGGTGATCAGTAAGTAACACTTGTGTATATTAGCTTATATTGGAATTAAGGCAGACCACTTTGTGCTGGTTTTCACACAGTGGTATGAGTGGCGGTTGTTAGGAAAGAAATGGCAAGCTAGTGAACGTAAACTCGCCAAGAAATCACAAAAAACCCAAAACAATCCCGAGGTTGACTGTGACGCCCTGTAAAGGATATGCAATTAACTCTTAATTGGTTTTAAGCTAATCTGAAGGTCCAGTAGTCATATGCCCCATATCATATTGACGTGGGTTCCCAGGTCGACCCAACTTAAACATCATCATCTGTATCCTGTCAACTGGCATAGGCGTTGGTGTCTGTCTAGATCTCGGTTCCTGGTGTTCTGGGATCAAATCTGTTGATGATGTACCGCTAAGCCACAGTCTCAGTCCATCCAGCATCGAATCCTCACAGTCTGCCTCTGCCTCTTTCCCCACTGAGCTGTCCAGTGTGTCACGATGTTCTCATACCTCTCTTCTCATCACATAACCAAAGAATGCTGTTTGTGACTTCCTCTGACAGTTGTATATAACGTAGCCTAAACATAGGTACCAAGAAATCTTCTAGAAAACAAAGGCTGCCGGTCTGCGGAT
>JACEFZ010004667.1:0-126160 GCA_014155875.1 Cepaea nemoralis
TGAAGGTTGACTTATGGTTGGTTCATCAACTACACTGAAGGTTGACTTATGGTTGGTTCATCAACTACACTGAAGGTTGACTTATGGTTGGTTCATCAACTACACTGAAGGTTGACTTATGGTTGGATCATCAACTACACTGAAGGTTGACTTATGGTTGGTTCATCAACTACACTGAAGGTTGACTTATGGTTGGTTCATCAACTACACTGAAGGTTGACTTATGGTTGGTTCATCAACTACACTGAAGGTTGACATTATGGTTGGTTCATCAACTACACTGAAGGTTGAATTATGGTTGGTTCATCAACTACACTGAAGGTTGACATATGGTTGGATCATCAACTACACTGAAGGTTGACATATGGTTGGATCATCAACTACACTGAAGGTTGACTTATGGTTGGTTCATCAACTACACTGAAGGTTGACTTATGGTTGGATCATCAACTACACTGAAGGTTGACTTATGGTTGGTTCATCAACTACACTGAAGGTTGACATATGGTTGGTTCATCAACTACACTGAAGGTTGACTATATGGTTGGTTCATCAACTACACTGAAGGTTGACATATGGTTGGATCATCAACTACACTGAAGGTTGACATATGGTTGGTTCATCAACTACACTGAAGGTTGACATATGGTTGGATCCTCAACTACACTGAAGGTTGACTTATGGTTAGGTTCATCAACTACACTGAAGGTTGACTTATGGTTGGTTCATCAACTACACTGAAGGTTGACATATGGTTGGTTCATCAACTACACTGAAGGTTGACTTATGGTTGGTTCATCAACTACACTGAAGGTTGACATATGGTTGGATCATCAACTACACTGAAGGTTGACTTATGGTTGGTTCATCAACTACACTGAAGGTTGACTTATGGTTGGTTCATCAACTACACTGAAGGTTGACATATGGTTGGTTCATCAACTACACTGAAGGTTGACATATGGTTGGTTCATCAACTACACTGAAGGTTGACTTATGGTTGGTTCATCAACTACACTGAAGGTTGACTTATGGTTGGTTCATCAACTACACTGAAGGTTGACTTATGGTTGGTTCATCAACTACACTGAAGGTTGACTTATGGTTGGTTCATCAACTACATTGAAGGTTGACTTATGGTTGGATCATCAACTACACTGAAGGTTGACTTATGGTTGGTTCATCAACTACACTGAAGGTTGACTTATGGTTGGTTCATCAACTACACTGAAGGTTGACTTATGGTTGGTTCATCAACTACACTGAAGGTTGACTTATGGTTGGATCATCAACTACACTGAAGGTTGACTTATGGTTGGTTCATCAACTACACTGAAGGTTGACTTATGGTTGGTTCATCAACTACACTGAAGGTTGACTTATGGTTGGTTCATCAACTACACTGAAGGTTGACTTATGGTTGGTTCATCAACTACACTGAAGGTTGACATATGGTTGGTTCATCAACTACACTGAAGTTTGACACATGGTTCATTAAACAACACTAACAGTTTATCTATTGTTGGTGCATCAAACAACAACACCTGTTGACATGTTGAGGGTTCGTTAAAAAACACTAAAGTCCCATCGCGAACGATTGTTTAGAATATATCCCGATCTCTCACTTTGTTGATCGTTGGACTTCAATCTCTTCTAGTTGTATAAAGAGTACCTCTGATGATGCTTACGGTCGAGTACTCATACTTTACCACGTGGTATGCTTTCCCTTGCGAATAGTAGGTGGCGGGCTCCCAGAACGTCTACCTCCCAGTATCATGGGCGATCTTACTGGAATGAGCCTGTAGCCAAATCATTTCATCGACAAACCACTGGGATTTCACCGTGAAAGGCAGACCCTGCAAGGAGAGTGGTAGGTGAGAGCATTCGGTGCCAACTTGGACATATATAGCACTCATATATTTTACACATGCCATCAACTAAATTCATAACCTAATACAGTGGAGTCTGGATAAGTACAAGTCACATGGGCCGAAGGAATTTATTCTACTTATCAGAAATTCTACTTATCCAGGCTGCACACATTTACACTAATTTACACTAACACCATGCAGTAGCATTGATTAAAATGATTGTACCACTTAGGAAACACAGTTAGTGGATAAATACATAGCAATACAATATCAGACATGTTTAATTATTGTAGACAACGGAACATTAAAGTCATAATTAAAGAAAACGTCTGTCTTTTTTAAATCGATCTAACCAGCCAGCACTACAATTCCAGTCTGTCTGACCTCCAAGACGTGCAAATTATTCTGCTTTCGCAATAAGTAAAGGCCCATTTGCCAATTTATTCACAGTGAACCATTTTAAAGGAGCAGCATTAAAAAAAAACAATTTTCTGTAGAGGTCTTTATGCTTTAAAATGCAGACAAGTGTCGATGTTGGAATACCAAATTCTCTAGCTACATTCCCTTTATTCTTCCCACTATGTTCAACCCCTTCCAACAGCTCAATCTTTATTTTTAAAGTTAAAGTAGTAAGCTTTCGTCCACTAGCCGCCATGTAGCGAGATATATCGTATGTGTAGGATTGTTGTTCTCCAGGCTGACTAAAAATAATTCTTTCGCAAAACAATGTGTGTGTGTGTGTGTGTGTGTGTGTGTGTGTGTGTGCGTGCGTGCGTGCGTGCGTGCGTGTGTGTGTGTGTGTGTGTGTGTGTGTGTGTGTGTGTGTGTGTGTGTAAAATGAACAGTTCAATTTAAACACGAACACTTATATACTCGGTATTCATTTTTATGGTCGACTAATCTGAAAATTCGAGTTAACCGAATTCAACTTATCAGGACATTTTATACAATGATAAAGAAGGATAATGGCCGGGACTAAGCCAGTAACGTCGACTAAAGCGAAATTCTACTTATCCGAGTTCGACTTAAGTGGACCCGACTGTATTTCAAGTTATAAGGTCTTCTCTCTCATCAAAAGAAGGATCAGACCTGCATGGACGCCCGTTGTCAAATTGCACCTAGAATTGCTCGTCTGAGAGGTATGGTTTCAGGAAGTATCAGTCTAGTCATGCTGTGCCCCTGTCTTCTGATCCTGCTACCTCCCGATATCCATCTCTCTTTCTATTCTACCACCACAAGGCAACATATAGAAATATTAGTTAGTTAGTTAGTCATAGTTCCAACCTCACAGCAACGGGTCGTCCCCATTATGCTCCGTTCCTGTGCCAGTGAATATCGCACGAAATGCTCCCCACTGCCCAATGTGAAAAGTGGAAAAGACAGGAGTCTCGACAAACAACAGCCCGCACAGATACACTGTGCATAATGCCGCTGCCAGAATGTCAACACAATAGTCCCCCACGAAACACCCAGTTCATCTCTGATGGAATCGGCAGTCATTTTCCCATCTGGATGTTTCCTAGATGTTCACCCACACAGTCCACGAAAATACAGTTCATAGAAATATTACTCCAGTGTATAGGTTTTCTCTCATGTAAATTTTCCTTCTGGACAATTCCTCTTCATCTATCCATCCATAACATCATCATCATCATCAACATTCAATCAATCAATCATTAATCAATTAATAAATCAATCAATACATCAATAATAATAAATAAATAAATAAATCCCTCTGTAGATTTTCCTCTGGGATCTTCGTCCTCGACCATGGAGAACCCCTCCTTGATATCCCAGAAGGCAAGAAGGCTTATCACAATAAATGTGTCTTCCACCTCATGTAGATGGTGTAGTCCTATCCCGTTCCCTTACCCTGTGAAGTAGCGTTGGACAAATTATGAACGGTTCAACTGGCCTGCCAGGGCCAGTCATCTATGATTTAGCATGCTGCAAGCATCCCATCCTATAATTCATATTGTCTCCCGAGGTATAGAAGACCCCTCTCCCTCATTGCCCTAACCCTAGTATATGTGTCCCCAGACCATGAGGGTAGAGCAGAGGAAAGTGTAGAGCGGTATATCACACGGTCCACTCGAAATCCCGACGCAAATACACACGCTATTCTGCTCGGGCTCGCGTCGTATCACCACACACCGTTCCTTTCCAAATTGCAAGGAATAATCTAATATATACACCTAGACTTCACAATATGGAAATCACCACCACCACAATGTCCCTGCACAGCTCATCAGCACATTTCCCTGGAATGACAGCACCACAATTTCATTGGAAATACAGTAGCGCCACTTTCATAAAAAATCAACAGCATTTCCTTCCCGTGGAACTACACAGCACTGCATTCACTAGCAATGTGCGCACGTCCAGACACGACTTCCGTCCCAGTTAGTTCACGTGTTGATGTATTTCCTTTTTGGGTGGTCTCGAGGTATGGTGTAAGCCTCGAGTGCTGGAAGTCCCCGGTTCACGCCCCGGTGAGAACCAGGATTTATTTAAAAAATCCACCTGGACTTCCAGTAATTTCCCATGGTCTCTGGGTAGTGAGATCGGACGCCCGTGTGTATTGGTGCGCACGTAAAATATCCCTTGACAATTGGAAACCGAAAAAGAGTAGCCTAATGGCGCTGCCCGGGAAACATTTCGAGTTAAAAATCTACCCAAAGCATTTCAGGATCCTCGCCGATGCAACGGAGTTCGTGCATTAAGCTGAGTTTCTCCAAACTCAGGTTTGAGTTAGGAGGAAAACGGAGCACTTATGGGTTAAACCGTGTGCCGTGATGTTGATCCAACGACTAAAAAAAAGAAAAAGCACTATTTTAACTCAGCTGGTTAATAATCTGTAGCACACAATACACGTCCTGCTTAAACTAGCCCTGTCTGCTAGCACACGACAAAACTAGTTTTAACTTATATTACAGCAATAATTATCCTCTTGCAATTACCTGCCAGTTATTAAAGCACACGCAACTATTATGTGGATCTATTACCTCATGCCTGTATAAAGGCACTTAAATTAATTCTTAGTTATACACCATATTCAACGAAATCCTGTTAGAATTAAGAAATAAATACACACGCATTGTTCCAGTTTTGAGCTCAGTATTGATCGGTCGCCCTACTTAATATTCATAAGTTGTCACACTAATACCACAATTAAAACCACGAATAATCATGAATAATGCAGTCCCATTTTATTGTAATATGTATGTGTGAGTGAGCTTGACTATTGAAGCATTTACTAAGTAGTACGACCAGACTGTACTACTTTTCATCTCATGTCAATGAAGAGTAAACCGACTAGACTAACAAAATGTTGTCAACATTTCGGGGGGGGGGGGGGGGATAATGCCATGTCCAAAAAGAGCTCTCTAAAGAGTTATGAGTTATTGTCAGAAGGAGAAGACGGTGATAAAATAAAATTATAAAATCAGACAGAATAATCAAGAAATAATCAGTTAGTGACTGAGAATCAGCTCAGTAGAGATTTAAGCAGGATATTGTTATGAATAGAAATCAGCTCGCACGGAGCGATTTCACAGACGATCATGTGACTTCGGGTCTGACACGGCTGGTAAGGCAGTCAGCCAAGAAGATCAGCTAGCATCAACATCTCCGCTACAGCAGCTAAATTCATGTAGATATTCCTAGACATAAATTAATGTGTCCATTTCAAACCACCATTGAAGAGTCAAGGAAAATGGGCTGACTCAGTTAACAAGCAGCGTTTCAAACCAGACATTGACTGAACTAACAAATAGTCAAATAACTGTGTCAACATGTTTGTCGATCGGAGAAAGGGACATTTGCATAAAAAATGTGTATCCAGTGTGGCAGTAGCAGTAAGTAGTGATCACGTTGATTTGTAGATTTTGAGAGACAGTGGGTGAAAGGCGCTACACTTCCTTGACAACAAACCCACAGTTTATTGACGTCTTGACTGCGTGCAAATGGCCATGCACGGATACACGATAACAACCAGAGATTGGTGGTGCATCGGGATTTGTTTCAATATTGTTCTATAATAAAAGATATACGTGGATTTGGGACGCAGGCATTGTGCAGTCATTTCATCTCAGCTGTATCTGTAAAAACATTGTAATGTAATTAAATAATCACAACGAGCCTAAGAATAATAACATGGCATGTATCATTTCAACACTATAGCAGTATCATAACAATCAATCAATCAATCATGTGCCATGCCGGAAAGCGAGGGCGGTCATGACTCGCCATTTCATTCGATCACCAGTGTCGTTTTCCTCTCTCGTCCATGCCATGTGGCCAGGCCATCCAGGTATTTTCCTCTCAGTCTTCCTCTTGGTTAGTTCCCTTCGATCTTGCCAGTTGTCACTAAGTTCTCCAATCCATTTTTTCTCATAACATGTCCAACAAATTTTGACTGTCTACGTCTAATTTCTCTAACCAATTTACGATTTCCATTTGTCTCCTGTATCAGTTATCAGTTATCAGTTGGGGTATCTTCATTGCACTCCGGACATGTCCATGGGTGCTCATAGGTGTCTCCTGTAGTACTTGGTCATTGGTTTTTCTGTCTGTTCGTGGTATTCTTTGCATTTTCCTCAGAAACCACATTTCTGCAGCCATGAGATGTCTTTCTGCTTGACTGCTCATTTTCCAAGTTTCACATCCATACAAAAGAACAGGCTCTATGTATCCCCTCAACACTCTTTTTCTCGTTTCAATTGACATTTTTTTATTGGTCAGAATGTTTTTCATCTTGCTAAAGGCTAGTTTTGCCATGGCGATTCTTATTCTAATCTCTTCAAGGCATCTCCCACCAAATGTTATGACTGTTCCGAGATAATTGTAACGATTCACTTGTTGAAGAATATTCCCATTTAATTGTATATTACATAGTGGTACTTCGTTCTTCCTAGGGACGACCATACCCTGTGTCTTTTTGCAATTTAATTCTAACCCCGGTTGCTCACTGTGTACAAAAACCGCATCTACTAATTGTTGCAGATCCTGTGCATTAGTTAGTTAGTCGAAAGATCATCATCATTGCACATCGAACCATTCAGTCCATAAGTGCTCGGATCCCCTCCTCAGCAAATCCGGATCGCCTCCTCAGCAAATCCCGCAGTGTGTAGTGGCTAACGACGCCAGTTCTGTGTTGGTTTATCAATCTTCTTTGGCTACCTGCGTAGTGTTCTTGTTTGGCCACCCCTCGTTTAATTTGCTGTTCTCGCAGTCTGGCCATGGTTGTAGATTCACAGTCATCACTTGGTTCACGCAAAAGTCTTATTTCTCGTAGAGCATTCAGAATGTCAGCCTGGTCCATGGCGCGTCCGCCCTCCACAGTAGCCTCACCTGCGAGCTTGTCAGCCCGCTCATTTCCTTGTACTCCCGCATGCCCTGGCACGAAGATGAAACTAATAATCTTTGCCAGCCGAGACCAGCTCCAGAGGCAGCAACCATTCTCTTCGGATCGATCCCTCCTCTATCCTCTTGATCATGTTCATTGAGTCGCTAAGGAAACATGCCCTAGTGAATGTCTGTGTCTCGAGCCATGTTATTGCTTTACTTACTGCCATGACTTCCATAGTCAGGCTACTTGCGGTCTCAGAAAAAGCACCAGAGTCCTCCTTCACAATTCTCCCTCCGGCCCGAGCCGTAAAGGCCTATGAGCTTCTCACATGTCGGACGACCGACCCATCTGTGTAGATGACCGCTTCACCGTCTAGCGAATTCTCGAAAATCAACGCTTGTACTTCAGCCTCCACAGCAGCCGGATTTTCTTGTCTGCATTTTCTATCTAGTTGAATCAAACTGAATAGGATGTGCAGAAATCTGTTGGCACTTGTACCCACTCCTCGCCAGGTTCTAAGTCCTCAAGTGAACACACCTGTTGAAGAATGTCTTCGGCTTGACCCATCCACGACCGTTCTCTTTTTAACCTGCTGCCATTCACCTTCATAATTTCACTATGCAGTGGATATTGTGTGTTTGCGTTAACTCTGAGGTAGGCGCGTGCTCTGAAAACTTGTATTCTGTCTTCAATGGTTGGAAAATCAAGAAGGTAGCGCATCGCCCTGCATGCTGTATCTCTTGTACATCCAAGAATAATGCGCATAGCTTCATTCTGTATCCTTTCTATCTGCTTACGGCTGAGAGTCAGGATTGCCATTGCATACTCAAAAACAGACATGACCAGTCCCTTGTACAGAAGACATAGATGGCGCTTCTCACAGTTTGCTGCCGCCATCACCCGCATCGCAGTCAAATCCCGCTTGGCCTTTGTTATCACCTGGTCTATGTGCTCATTATAAGCAAGGCTTCGATCAAAACGTATCCCCGGGTAATTCATTGCCTGCGTTCTTTCCATCGTCTCTCTCTGCACGCACACGCGCTGTCCCTGACACAGCATTACAGTTGGTGTTGGAGTGTTGACAATATGATTATTCAACGAGAACCAAGTCACTGTTGCCTTTGTTGGGTTGACCATTGCCCCAGCTTCAACACACCAAGTACTTATGCAATTGAGTTCGGTTTGTAGTTCCACAGCAACCTCCTCTCTATCCTTACCCTGACGATACACTAAAACATCATTGGCATATGACAATATGATTATTCAACGAGAACCAAGTCACTGTTGCCTTTGTTGGGTTGACCATTGCCCCAGCTTCAACACACCAAGTACTTATGCAATTGAGTTCGGTTTGTAGTTCCACAGCAACCTCCTCTCTATCCTTACCCTGACGATACACTACAACATCATCGGCATACGACAATGTCCTGCCAGGTCCAGTGATCTGCTCACTGGTGATTCTCACAGTGTAGGCGTTGAACAGTACCTGAGATAATGATGATCCCTGTGGTAAGCCCGGATGCAAGCCAGATCCTGTTCATTGTCTGCAATCAATACTGTATCATCTGCATATCTAATGTTATTGATGTTTCATCCTGCAATGCTGATTCCATTGATATCTTCTACATTTCTGAAAATATTTTAACTGTATAGGGAAAAAGATCTGGAGACACTACACATCCCTGCTGCCATGCTATACCTCCCGTATTCATAACTGATAACTCAAATAACGAAATAGCATGTCAATAATTTTGGCTCGAGACAAACTTGTAAAACAAATGGGCAACGTTCAAAGCTGGAACGGCAAGATAAGGACGAAATTAACTGCCATACTGAAGATCGATAATATGTAATTTAATAACAGTTTACAGTCACGTTTTGATTAAATAAATATTGTACCTTCGTTTATCCTCAATTGACCTTCTGTCGCTCTGCCCATCGTTCGCTTTTCTGCTCTGTACAAAACATGTCTAGGTGGGTCCGTTGGTTCTGTAGCGACACGTGTAGCAGACACGGAATATCTTCTTCTTCTGCTAGTTTAGTCGCAGCCACTGTTTTCTGTGCCAACCTTGTCCATAGCCAACGTTTGAATTTTGCACGGCCTCCTTCTTACATTCCTCGTCCGTGTCCTTCTGTTGTGATCCCAAGTTTTCCTCTGACGTATTTCTCGGTATCCAAGTGTCTCCTAGATTTCCCGTGTATTTTATGTCGAGATTTCTCCCTTTTCTTCTATGACGTCATCTCGCCTGCACGCACAATATGGCATCTGCCTATATCTCTCTTAATAGGCTGATATTGTCCCACTTCATTATCAATTCTTATGGCAGCTTGTTGTTTCCAATATATGTTTTTTATAAGTCTAATGTCTTTCCCATCAATTTGTACATCTGCAAGCATATCCACCATGTTGACATGTCTAACGCTATCAAAAGCCTTTGTATAGTCAATAAATCAAAGATGTATATCCTTGTTTACTTCTATAGCACGTTCAATAACTGTTCGCAGCATATACACAGCATTTACTGTACCCTTTCCTTCTACAAACCCACATTGTTCTTCCCCTATTTCAGGTTGTATCTTCTTCCTCACTCTTTGCATGATAATTCTTAGCAAAACCTTTGTGATGCGACTCATTATACTAATTGTTCTATGTTGATCACATTCCAAGGCTCCTGATTTCTTTGGGATTGCAATAAATACAGAATTACATAATTCAGAAGGTATATCTCCAGTATCATATAATGTGTTCAGCAGACTGGTGACTTATTCTAGTCCAAATTCTTCTAAAGCTTTAATCATTTCTGTTGTGATGTTATCTGCACCGGGGGGCCTTGCCAGCTTTCATTTGCTTAAAAACATTTTGAACCTCCATCTTCAAAATTGGAGGTCCTTCATTATTAAATCTAATATCATACTGTTCGTCTCTGTAATCATCATAAAGGTGTTTCACACAATCTGTCCAAACATGTAGAATCTGATCTGTCTCTTATGATTTTGCCATCTTTAGTTTTCAGACTGCCTGTTGATGTACTTGTTCTTTTATTAGTAAGTTCCTGAATTCTTTTGTGCACTAATATGGTATTTTGACTGTTGTGTTGTTTTTCAATTTCTAAGCACTTTTCCTCAAGCCATAATTCTTTTGCCTTCCTACATAATATTCTGACTTGTCTGTGAATTTCTTCATATTTGGCAGAATTATTTTTGTTCAGTCGTCTTGTTTCCATTAGGTGTACAATTTCTTCAGTCATCCATTTCTTACGACCCACCTTCTTTGATTTTGGAATAGTTGTTTCTGCAGCCACACTGATTGAATTCATCAACGTTTCCCATTGATCATCCACATCCTGGAATAATATCTCTAGATCAGACAATATTTCAAATCTGTTCTGTACTTCTATGTTGAATTTATTTTGTATTTCCTTGTCATTACTCAATGTACACAAATCATATTTATTGTTTCCTGTTATAAACTTGACTTTCTTCAACTTTATCCTCAATGTAAAACTATGGCTGCAATGGACACAGAGCAGAGAATGCTCTTTACACTAAACCAGCACTTGATCCTCTCAGTAATTGATTATGGACTAGGAATGCTCACTGTCTCAAAGAGTCAGATGGTGAAATTAGAGCGCATACAGAATGAAGCGATGCGGGTCATTCTGGGATGCACCAGAGACACCCCAGTAGTGTGTATGCGTTACATCCTTGGTCTGCCGACTGTTGCTGGTAGGCACAAGGTGATGCAGGCGAAGGCATACCTCAGAGTAGCTACAGACACAGATCACCCGTTGCATGAGGCGCTGGACCCAGTTAAGGGTCAGCGGCTGATAAGAGGGAAATCATGGATGGCTCAGGCGGAGGATACGATCAGACAAGTGTGCCCCTTGGAAAACATCAGGCGAGGAGAGGAGTGGGTCAGAGTGCCAGCGGAGCAGTCAGACTTGTGCAGAGTTATAATCACATTGATGCTGGAGTGCAGGGAGTGGCCAGCAGGGGCCACGGAAGTGGAAATCCAGCAGCTAATTCAGGATAATGCTCGCCCGGGTGATGTGATTATCTACACAGATGGTTCGGTGTTGAGAGGTAGAAGAAGTGTCTGGGGATTCGTAGCAAAAGCTAATGGTCAACGTTTGGTGTAGGAGAGCCTGGCGTATGATGCCACAACATCTAGCTTAAGAATGGTGGAGGTGGTCAGTGCAGCTTTCCGCTGTATGGATAACACGATACATACACACATTGTGATTGTAACTGACTCAGAAAGCATGCTGAGGAGGGTGAGAACAGGCAGGCTTCATACAGAGTGGCTTGCTTCACTTCGGAGGTCACGGGTAGCAAGCATCACATGGATCTCTTTTTCAGGGGCATGACGGTGTGGTGGGGAATGAACAGGCGGACAGATTGGGCGGCTCGGCAAAACTTGGAGTATTGATGCATGACAAGGCAGACGTGGTTTTGGCTTTGTGGGAGCATGTGTACACCTCGGAGGAGCAAATGGATCACCATAGTCTGATAAGAATGAGGCAGCGAGGTGTGATGAGGGGATCTGGCCGACGCTTGACGCATTGAAGTCCCCTATTATGATGTTTATTTCTGAATTTTTACATTTCTTTAAGGCAGTCTCTATGTCATTATAAAATTCCTCTACATATCTTCACTGGTCTCATAACATTATAGCACAAATATAGCACAGATATGACATTGACAATATAGTACACGATTCATATCAATAAAATAGCACAATTCTTTATTACAAATATAGTACATATCAAAATTTAACATTGCAGCATACATTTCATATCAACACTGTACCACACATCAAATATCACACTCATAGCACATATCTCACATCAACACCACAATATAAATCTAATGCCACAAATATAGCACATCAGATGGATCTGTAGTAAAGCAGCAGAGAAGTGCGGGGGTATTTACAGCCCGTTCAGCGGGCCGAACCGTTCAAGAATCCAGTGGTGCCCACTCTATGACCACGAGCAGCATGACGATGGAGGTGATGGCAGTTACACAGGCTTTCATATGGCTGGAATCACAGCATTATACCAACGTGTGTGTACTAAGTGATTCAATGAGCATGATTCAGAAGGTCGAAGCTGGATCTGTACGTAGACAGTGGACTGAGTCGCTGCGGAAGTCTGTTGTCCGCAAAGTCACCTTCATCTTCGTCCCGGGACATGCGGGAGTCGAGGGAAATGAACGAGCTGATAAATTGGCTGGCTCTGCACCCCCTGTAGATGGCCAGCCCATGGATCGTGCCGATGTTATTAACGCCCTTAAAGATATGGCGAGAACAGAGGATTTTGACGCCAGTGATTCCACATCGCTTTCCAGGATGAAAGACCTGGGAGTAAGAATCGGCACAGCCAGACGCGAGAGGTACATCGGGAAAACAAAGCGCCTCGTCAACCAACACAGAACTGGCACTATTAGCCACCGGACGCTGATGCATATGCTGGGGGGAGGATCTGAGCACCTATGGACATGCCCGGAGTGCAACGAAGATACCCCAACTGATAACTAACTAACTAAATAGCACATCAAGTTATCCAACACACACACACTACATTCATTGAATGACACACTACAGTCATTGCATGATCTAACTCACTCACACACAGAGGCAACTGAGTGGTCTCATTTTCACACACACACACGACTAACTTACACGCATACTACTCTCCTCCCAAAAACGTATGTACTACAATGAATGAGACTATTCATACACACACTTCTCACTATTCATACTACTCACTCACAAATCCCACACCCACACATACTCTCACTCAAACACAATACAGCCAATGAGTGGTCTCACTCACACACACACTCCCTTATTCACAAACATGTGTGTACTACAATCACTGAGTGATCTCATTTACCCCAAGCTATAAACCCTCCCAAAGTTGTATTTATTACGTAAACTAAACGAATGCATTGTATCACCATCACAACCACCATCACTATCAACAAACAGTATCCTGTAGAGTAAAGAGCCCAAACTGCTGTCACACAACAAATTCTTTCCAAGTTGTTTCTCCATTGTAACAATGACAAAATCAACACCTGTGGCTTAGCGGATACAAAACACCCACTATCTGGAAACAGTCCGATACATGGAAACATGGTAGCTAGGGACATAAACAGCTTCATTCAAGTGAAAATATCCACTACTTGGAAATAAACAGCTGCAATTGATAAAAACAATTATTTACTTGGCTAAGACAGCTGACATTTGGCTTGGCTACGTCTTCAGACACTTTAAAATTAAGAAAACAAAAGATGCTAAACTTTGGTCACCTATATTTCCTAGAAAACAAGAGCAAACAGAAGCTAAACTCTAGTCCACTATACTTCAAGGCAGCAACACAAGCTAAACTTTGATCAAACATACAATTTAAATTTAACCTCAGAATTATTTAAAGTTGCAACAAACCAGTGGTGTTTGCCTGGGACTGTTTATCTAATGTCACAATCATACAAAAATTACTTCCTCTAGAATCTGATTTCCAGCCTCATCACTGACGTCTGTGTTATCATCGGCAATAGCCTTTATACAAACATTAGCACCAAAGTCAGCTGATCTGTGTGGAGCGCTCACACACTCTCCAGTGGGGAGCTGAGTTTCTATAGTATGTCCAGAAATGAATGCCGTCATTCACAATCAGTTATTTTGAAAACTGTCTGTTGCATCGTTATGAATTTTTCCCTGCCGTCTTATATTTACCCCCACCCAAGGAATATATCTTTGATAGGTCCAAAAGCAACTTACATCATGAAAAGAGGCAACATTTCTTTGATGTTTTGATGAAAAACTAGTGGTTTCTCATTAACAAACTTGTTTTACAGTAATGCCAATGCCCCCGCCAGTTTGGATGACAAACACAAGGCGTATCCAGATTCGTATGGGAGTGGGTGCATTGTCTGCTCTGCTGAGACGGAACATGATTACATGTTTTGCACGATGAATATAGCTGTGAAAGTCTCTGTAGTAAGCTTCCTTCTTAACGGTCACGATTTGGTCCTCTTTTCATTGAAGTTTATAGAATAATTCATATGTTCGTGTGTTGTCCCCTCATTTGACGTGTTTCTTCTCACGTTTCTTGTTATGCCACAATATGTCAGTTCCCACCGCAATATTACTCTTCGGTTGGTATTCGATCCGTCTAGAGCTTTTTGTTTTTTCAACGTCAGTTTTTTGTCACCATTGAGGGCTCACGGAATTGAAAATTCATCACTGTGGAATACAAACTGTTGTCATTAACAAGTTGCATTGTTTATGCCGATGCTGTAATGTTTAGGGCCTGCAAATCTTCTGAATATTTGTAGCAAAATATCCCAGTTGGTGTGCACGTGGATTAAAGTCTGCGATCTGCTCACACCTTAATCTGTGTTGGACGATTCCAGTAGGTTGATGACTGCTCTCGGTTGCATAAAATTAAATCCATCCTTTCTCCAATTGTCCTCTTCCTTTTTCAACACATGGTCCTCACATTTTTCCAGTAACTTTTATCAATATTTAATAGCATGGACTGGATTAGTATCTTGACGTCAGACAATTTGAATATAGTATTGTCAGATGCCACCTGTCCTTTAATTTTAGCCCACACAAGTTCTATAGGGTTAAAATGAGAATGGTACGGCAGAAGTCTCAAGCACCCATGACAATGCTTTTCTATCAACTTGTCGATTTGTTATTTCTTGCTTTTTGGCATCTGTTTTACAAGGGACAACAATTCTAGCTAGAAATAGGTTTCTGGAAATGGTATGTTTTCCATTCTGAGCCATATCTTTATTGCTCCCTTTGTGCTCGATGCTGTAGGTATTTTGTCTTCTTAGGCAACAACATTAATATCATGCTTTGTCCATAATTGGACACGACGGTCTATTTAGGGATGGAAGCACAGTATTCTCGAACCAATCTCTAAATACATTACCATTCATCTTATTATGATAATCCCTATTGTCTGTATGCTTTGATACAAACACGAGCCCAGCATTCTGTTGTAAGCAATTATGCACATTACCAGCATGGGCCATGACCAAAAGCTGTCCTATACTACTGGGCACATATCGCTTTATCTGTCCATCCACTGATTGCCATTCCTTATCACTTATGTGGTGCTCATTGATTCACATTTCACCCAAACACACTATGCCATAATTTTCTTTGCGCATTTCCTTTATTTCACGTAGGTATCTGCTTCTCATGGCTCTTAAATGCGGTTGCTCACAAAGAATATTTCTACCGCCCTTGTACTTTCTAAAAGTGAAGATAACGTCCTTATAATTTTCCCAGCATTTTTATAATGCTGGATAATCCTGGATATAAAATCCAAAATTTTTATAATTTTAGGAGTCTCGTGGCGAAGTGGTCAAGCCTTTTGACTTGGGCTCCAAAGGTTGTGGGTTCGATTCTGGGCTGCATCCTTCGGTTCACGAGTTAAATTTTTCGGAGACTTCTGTGGGTCGCCACTAGAGCTGCGGAGTTCATGCTTTTTGCGATGCTTTCCACGCTGCGGAAAGAGACAGAGCCATATGGGATAAAACCTGGTGCAATGAAGTCGACCCTGTCGACTTTTTAAAGCATTTTTATAATAGCTCGCCTAATGACATCATTGTCAAAGCTGTCTACAATAACCTTTCTACCTACCGTTTGGTTATTGCATGGTGGTTTAATTCCAGATTCTTGCACCCATCAACGAAATTACCGTTTACTCAAACCCAATGCATGTACTGTTCTTTTTCCGGAATTTTTAATAGTATAAAACTTTCGTGCGAACAGCTTCTTGACAAAAATTCAATCCCATTAACAAATATTCACACATTTCAATGTTAGCGATAAGTGGTAAGATTAAAAAAAAAAAAACATATTAATCAGGTTTCATGAAATAACCCACATTTTGAGACACCTCTGAACAGTCCCAGTTTAAATAACGTGGGGTTCTTGGCATAAGGCCAATCCCCGTAAAACACGTAAAATATTCAACACATACATTTAAAATGTAATACATTTAAAATTATGAACTTCATCTCTGACCCGTAAATTATATATTGCATATAAACAAACATTGAAATCTGCTGTAAAATCTCCAGAACAAAAATATATTTTTGTTGAGTGGACATAATGATAAGGTAATATGCTAAATCTCATCATTTTCCTTCAGTTGGTTACTGAGATATGGAATTTTGTATTGGGGCAGACAAAATTTAACACACTATAGATGACCTCTTGCACACTTATCTCATCATGCAGCAAGGCATTACAATCATTGTCACCTGAACCTACTCCATCCGTGCCCTTTTCAGGCATCCAGCTGCTTGCTAATATCATCTAACCTACTGTCTGAGCTGTTGACATGATCCAGCACATCTCTGGGACACTGCTGTCTGCTGGTATCACACCTGTCATCTCTGGGACACAGCTGTCTGCTGGTATGACTCCTGTCATCTGTGAGACACAGCTGTCTGCTGGTATGACTCCTGTCATCTGTGGGACACAGCTGTCTGCTGGTATCACTCCTGTCATCTGTGGGACACAGCTGTCTGCTGGTATCACTCCTGTCATCTGTGGGACACAGCTGTCTGCTGGTATCACGCCTGACATCTCTGGGACACAGCTGTCTGCTGGTATCAACCCTGGGACACAGCTGTCTGCTGGTATCAACCCTGGGGCGCTGCTGTCTGCTGGTATCATGTCTGACATCTCTGGGACACAGCTGTCTGCTGATATCACTCCTGTCATCTGTGGGACACAGCTGTCTGCTGGTATCAACCCTGGGGCGCTGCTGTCTGCTGGTATCACTCCTGTCATCTGTGGGACACTGTTGTCTGCTGGTATCACTCCTGTCATCTGTGGGACACAACTGTCTGCTGGTATCACTCCTGTCATCTGTGGGACACTGCTGTCTGCTGGTATCAACCCTGGGACACAGCTGTCTGCTGGTATCACTCCTGTCATCTGTGGGACACAGCTGTCTGCTGGTATCACTCCTGTCATCTGTGGGACACAGCTGTCTGCTGGTATCACTCCTGTCATCTGTGGGACACAGCTGTCTGCTGGTATCACGCCTGACATCTCTGGGACACAGCTGTCTGCTGGTATCAACCCTGGGACACAGCTGTCTGCTGGTATCAACCCTGGGGCGCTGCTGTCTGCTGGTATCATGTCTGACATCTCTGGGACACAGCTGTCTGCTGATATCACTCCTGTCATCTGTGGGACACAGCTGTCTGCTGGTATCAACCCTGGGGTGCTGCTGTCTGCTGGTATCACTCCTGTCATCTGTGGGACACTGTTGTCTGCTGGTATCATTCCTGTCATCTGTGGGACACAACTGTCTGCTGGTATCACTCCTGTCATTTGTGGGACACTGCTGTCTGCTGGTATCAACCCTGGGACACAGCTGTCTGCTGGTATCACTCCTGTCATCTGTGGGACACAGCTGTCTGCTGGTATCACTCCTGTCATCTGTGGGACACAGCTGTCTGCTGGTATCACTCCTGTCATCTGTGGGACACAGCTGTCTGCTGGTATCACGCCTGACATCTCTGGGACACAGCTGTCTGCTGGTATCAACCCTGGGGCGCTGCTGTCTGCTGGTATCATGTCTGACAGCTGTCTGCTGATATCACTCCTGTCATCTGTGGGACACAGCTGTCTGCTGGTATCAACCCTGGGGCGCTGCTGTCTGCTGGTATCACTCCTGTCATCTGTGGGACACAACTGTCTGCTGGTATCACTCCTGTCATCTGTGGGACACAACTGTCTGCTGGTATCACTCCTGTCATCTGTGGGACACTGCTGTCTGCTGGTATCAACCCTGGGACACAGCTGTCTGCTGGTATCACTCCTGTCATCTGTGGGACACAGCTGTCTGCTGGTATCACTCCTGTCATCTGTGGGACACAGCTGTCTGCTGGTATCAACCCTGGGACACAGCTGTCTGCTGGTATCACTCCTGTCATCTGTGGGACACAGCTGTCTGCTGGTATCGCTCCTGTCATCTGTGGGACACAGCTGTCTGCTGGTATCACTCCTGTCATCTGTGGGACACAGCTGTCTGCTGGTATCAACCCTGGGGCGCTGCTGTCTGCTGGTATCAACCCTGGGGCGCTGCTGTCTTCTGGTATCACGCCTGACATCTCTAGGATGCTGCTGTCTGCTGGTATCACTCCTGACAGGCCTCTTCACCTCAAACAACTCCAACACTGGGTCTGCATGTCCTGGCTGGGATTTAGCTGGTGGATTCCCCAGTGAAGTGTAGTTGTCTTCCACCAGGTGGAGCTTGTCTATCAGAACTGGAGGATTCTGTTGATGTCTGGAAGACAACTGTCGGGAACCAGGTGTGGGTGTCTTCGAGCTGGCATCATGTTGATTCGTGACCTTCCTCAGTGACAGTGATGTGTGACCGCGCTGTTCTTCCCTTCCTAGATAATAAAGGAAAGACAATTTCATGACAAAGAGACAAATTAGTTGCCAGATAAGACAAGTACAACACAGATAATAAAGGAGAGACCATTTCAAGACACACAGACATGGTAACAGACAGATAAGACAAGTACAACATAGTTGAGACAAAACTGAATGATTGTGACATTCAAGGAAACAGGAAGGCATCACCTTTTATAAAACTGGGTGAATGTTCAATTATGGGATGTGGAGTAGAATATAGAGCTACAGAGTTGCAACAGAACAAGTCAATATTTGCAGCAGCCACAAATCTGTTTCCTTAGTTTCTGTTTCCTCTTCTTTGTTTTATTTGCTTGTATTGGAGGTCAGCATGGCTGAATGGATAAGAGGACTTGTTCTTAAACACCCTGCTTGCTGATGTCAATGTAGTGGGTTCAATGACACATAAATGTGCTTGTAATCAGACTGCACACACTTGTACTCAGACTGCACACACACATGTGCTTGTCATCAGACTGCAATTGACGGTTTCCTGCAAGAGCTAGACCTTCTGCAGATCTTGCAGGCTTCCATAGAGTCTGGCATCTAGGACTGTTTTATGAAGCAACAGAGTAGACCTTTCTGATCTGTACCTGGTACAACCTTGAAGTATAACCTCCACAGTTTGAGGTGGCTGTACACACTGCAGTAGAACCTCTCTCTCTAACTGTGTGTACATGTAGCTGTTTAGTCTCTGTGTATTATTATGTACACATTGATGTAAACCCTGTCTCTAGCTGTGTGTACTGGTGGCTGTTCAGTCTCTGTGTCCTATTATGTACACACTGCTGTGAACAAATGAACGGACTTTATTTTCAAAGTGTAACAAATTAGGCACGCAGGCCCATCTTACATTTGGCCCTTCCAATCACTCATCTTTTGTTCATCAATAGTGCATAACACATTCACATAGGAGAAAAACATTGCCAAAAGAATGTTGTAAACTTAAACAATGCATGTTACCATGTTATGAGACACATCCCACCCCCAGACACACCCATCCCCCATCCACCCACCCCCAGACACACATACATTCCCCCACCCAACCACTCATCCACACCCCATCTCCACCTACACACATCCCCCCACCCACACACACATCCCCCCAACATACTCCAGGCACAAATTCATGCACCCACCCACACACATCTCCTGACCTACCCTCCACCCACCCACATATCCTCCACCACCCCCAACCCCCCAACCACCCAGTCAAACACACATCCCAGAACCACCCCACCCACACATATCCCCGCCAACCCACACATCCTTCACCCAACCACACACAAAACCGCACCCAACCACATTTTCCCCACTTACACAATCTCCCCCAACTCACCCACAAATCCAGAACCCACTCATCCCCCAACCTACACACACTCACCCACCCACCCCCAGTCACTCATACCCCAATCACACATCCCTTAACCGCACATCCCCCACACATCTCCCCAACCACACACACACCCCCACCAAACAACACATCCCCCATCCACAAATACACACCCCACCATGCACACACATATACCCCCCCCCCCTTCCACACACACACACACAATCCCCCCACTCTATAAAAGGGTAATATTTGGCACAATTATCTAGAAACACTCAGTGATGGTCAGTGATTTAACTAGTCTTTCTCAGACAGTTGTTGCATTCAGAATGTTACCATTGTATCTGTGAAGTAGTCAGTGAAGCACAGTAAACTCATTCCCAACACACATCCATCCACTTACTCATCCCTCAACCCTCACCCCACAATCCCCCACCCACCCATCAACACATACATCTCCCATCTATCCACTCACACACCCAAACCACCCAGCCAAACACATCCCCAACCTCACATACATCCTTTGCCCACCTGCACATCCCACACCAAATCACACCTCCCCTACCCACCCACACACACCTCCCCTCCCACACAACACCCCACCCATATACATATCCCCCCCCCCACACACACACACATCCCCTATTCACATCCCCACCCACACACATCTCGCCACCCATCTCCCACCTAAAAACACCCTCACCATCCACACAGACATATCCCTCACCCACACTCACATCTCCAAGCCAATCCTCCCACACACATCCCTCAAACCACACACATCCCCCACACCCATTCACCCACATATCCCTCATCCACCCACATACACATTTCCCACCAACACAACCCCCACCTCTAACTGTGTGTACATGTGGCTGTTCAGCCTGTGTGTCCTATTCTGTACACACTTCTGTAAACCCTGTATCTAGCTATATGTACATGTGGCTGTTCAGTCTCTGCGTCCTATTATATACACACTGCTGTAAACCATCTCTAGCTGTGTGTACATGTGGCTGTGCAGTCTCTCTATCTCACAGCCCCCTAGACTATACAGCCTGCAGTCACAACATGCTAGACAATGCAAGCTGGAGTCACAACATGCTAGACAATGCAAGCTGGAGTGACAACATGCTAGACAATACAAGCTGGAGTCACAACATGCTAGACAATACAAGCTGGAGTCACAACCCCAATATAAAACAAGCTGGAGTCACAACCCCAAGATAACACAAGCTGGAGTCACAACCCCAAGATAACACAAGCTGGAGTCACAACCCCAAGATAACACAAGCTGGAGTCACAACCCCAAGATAACACAAGCTGGAGTCACAACCCCAAGATAACACAAGCTGGAGTCACAACCCCAATATAAAACAAGCTGGAGTCACAACCCCAATATAAAACAAGCTGGAGTCACAACCCCAATATAAAACAAGCTGGAGTCACAACCCCCAAGATAACACAAGCTGGAGTCACAACCCCAAGATAACACAAGCTGGAGTCACAACCCCAAGATAACACAAGCTGGAGTCACAACCCCAATATAAAACAAGCTGGAGTCACAACCCCCAAGATAACACAAGCTGGAGTCACAACCCCAATATAAAACAAGCTGGAGTCACAACCCCAATATAAAACAAGCTGGAGTCACAACCCCCAAGATAACACAAGCTGGAGTCACAACCCCAATATAAAACAAGCTGGAGTCACAACCCCAATATAAAACAAGCTGGAGTCACAACCCCAATATAAAACAAGCTGGAGTCACAACCCCAATATAAAACAAGCTGGAGTCACAACCCCAATATAAAACAAGCTGGAGTCACAACCCCAAGATAACACAAGCTGGAGTCACAACCCCCAAGATAACACAAGCTGGAGTCACAACCCCAAGATAACACAAGCTGGAGTCACAACCCCAATATAAAACAAGCTGGAGTCACAACCCCAATATAAAACAAGCTGGAGTCACAACCCCAATATAAAACAAGCTGGAGTCACAACCCCCAAGACAACACAAGCTCCAGTCACAACCCCCAAAACAACACAAGCTGCAGTCACAACCCCCTAGACAACACAATCTGCAGTCACAAACCCCACGACAACACAAGCTGCAGTCACAAACCCCACGACAACACAAGCTGCAGTCACAAACCCCAAGACAACACTAATTTGAGTCACAGCTCCCAAAACAACACAAGCACAAACTGGAGTCAAAATCCCAGGATATGTTATATATGGTTGGTAGTTGAGTAAAGTTGAGTTAAGAACCGACATCACTGCACTCAGGATATTTCCATATATGCTCCGTAACCTCGTTCAACAGCCAGTGAAGAGTTATGGTTGGTATTCCATGGCTTGAGCCAGTCACAGATTATGGAGGTATCAATGGGGCGGCCAGATTTCTGTAGCATGCTATAAACAAATGTAAAAGGCAAGAGAATACTTGATATGACACTTAGGACTCCATGGCAAAAGCCAATCTCACATCATTCAATGTTTTCCGCTGTAAAAATTAATTAACTTTCAAACATTTCTATTTCTCAATTACCTGGCTCCTTGTGAGCATATTCTTGTCGTTTCCTTTCTAGAAGTTGCCGCTCATAGAGCAGTTCTTGTTCCTTTCTTGCAACTTTTTCTTCTTGTCTAGCCAAGGACATCTACAATTAGAGAAATAATGCAACATTACAGCAAGGACATCTACAACGAGAGAAATAATGCAACATTATTGCAAAGACATCTACAACAAGAGAAATAATACAAAATTACAGCAAGGACAACTACAATGAGTGATTTAACGCAACATTAATTTGTAATATTTACCCTTGTTCAGTTTAGTTTAGTTTAGTTGATGGATCAACATCACGGCACACGGGTGCAACCCATAAGTGCTCCGTTCTACTCCTAACTCAAACCTGAGTCTGGAGAAACTCAGCTCAGTGCACGAACTCCGTAGCACTGGCGAGGATCCTGAAATACTTTGGGTAGATTTTTAACTCGAAATTTTGCCCAGGCAGCGCCGTTAGGCTACTCTTTTTCGATTTCCAACTGCCAAGGGATTTTTTACGTGCACAACAATACACACGGCGTCCGATCTCACTACCCAGAGACCAGGGGAAATCTTATTACTAGAGGTCCACGAGAAAATAATATATGATAAATATTTACTGTTGTGTTGTTTTTCAATTGCTATGCAATGTTTCTCGAGCCATACTTCTTTTGCTTTTAACAGATTGTTCTGACTTTCCTGTGAATCTCTTCATATTTGTCAGGATTATTTTAGTTGTGTCATTCTTGTTTCCATTAATCGTAACATTTCTTCAGTCATCCATTTCTTATGAACTCTTTTCTTTAATTTTGGAATAGTTGTTTCTGCAACCAAACTGAAGTCTTCAACATTTCCCACTAATAACCCACATCTTTAAATAAGATCTCTAGATCAGACAATATATCAAATCTGCTCTTTATTTCTATGTTAAAATTGTCTTATAATACCATGTTAATTTTTTTAATGTGCACAGATCATATTTAGTGTTTTCTGGTGTATACTTGACTTTCTTTAACTTTACCTTCAATGTGCTTGTAATTAATCTGTGATAACTGTAACAGTCTGCTTTTGGAACTGTTTTTGTGATTGTTAATGCATTTCGAAACCTGCTTAATCAGGATGTAATCAATCTGGTTTCTAATTCTGCTGTTAGGTCTCCTCCATGTCCATAATCTTCTTGAATGTTGCTTAAAACAGGTGTTTCTAACAATCAGTTCAGGCTCTTTTGCCCATTCTACAAATCTGTTTCCTCTTTCATTTCACTCTCCCAAACCATGTTTGCCTACTGTGCATCCTTCACCTTGATTTCCTACTTTCACACTGAAGTCATCCTATTATAATGTTTATTTCTGAATTTTTACATTTCTTTCAAGCATTCTCCATGTCATTATAAAATTCCTCTATACTACCTTCACTGCTTTCTCCTGTGGGGTAATATATTTGAATGTTTATGTGAAAAGATCTGCCTATTCACTTCACCAATAGAACCCTGTCTGACACTGCCCAGTATCCTTTTGCAGATCCAGTATAATTGCTACACCTCTTTGCTTTTACAGATCCAGTATAATTGCTACGCCTCTTTGCTTTTGCAGATCCAGTATAATTGCTACACCTCTTTGCTTTTGCAGATCCAGTATAATTGCTACACCTCTGTGCTTTTCTTCCCCCCCCCCCTTTCATCCCCCTGAATATATAATTAAAACAACTGAACAACTCAAATCAATGCAGTTCCAACAACACAGATTAACATGCTGACAAATCAACCAGCAGAAATCTCGGTTCTAAACCACTCAATCAACTGCTAACCTTTGCTAACTGCTCTTCCAGCTGGGTCCTGTAGCAATCCTTCGGTTCAGCCTCTCCTTGGGAATATTTCTCATACAGGGCTTTAAAGTTGTCCAGTTCTTTCAGGAGGGATCTCAGTTTATGGCTGTTCCAGAAATACAATAATATTTGAAACAAAAGTCCATGTTGAACAAACAGACAATCCTCACAAACATATAAATAAAGTCAAGCAAAAATGAAATGGGTGAACAAAACCAGACTTCAGTTTCAAGGATTCAGAACTGCACATTCAGGCCACACTAACATTCTGTCCTTCCTATGAGTAATTGTTTGTACATAATCAGCAGACAGACATACTGATGAATAGACAGACATGGATGGATGATCAGATACATACATGGACACAAGAAGAGACAGGCATGGACACAAGAAGAGACACATATGGACAAAATAAGACAGGCATGAAAACAGGAAGAGATAGATATTGGCACAAGAAGAGACAGACATGGACATAAAAAGAGACAGACATGGACACAAAAAGAGACAGACATGAATGCAAGAAGACAGGCATGGACACAAGAAGACACACATGGACACAAGAATGCAGAAATGAGAAAATGAAGACACAGACATGGACACAAGAAGACAGGCATGGACACAAGAATGCAGAAATGAGAAAATGAAGACACAGACTTGGACACAAGAAGACAGGCATGGACACAAGAAGACACACATGGACACAAGAATGCAGAAATGAGAAAATGAAGACACAGACATGGACACAAGAAGAGACAGGCATGGACACAAGAAAAGACAGGCATGGACACAAGAAGACACAAATGGACACAAGAAGACAGGCATGGACACAAGAAGAGATTGACATGGACACAAGAAGAGACAGACATGGACACAAGAAGACACACATGGACACAAGAAGACAGCATGGACACAAGAATGCAGAAATGAGAAAATGAAGACACAGACATGGACACAAGAAGACAGGCATGGACACAAGAATGCAGAAATGAGAAAATGAAGACACAGACATGGACACAAGAAGACAGGCATGGACACAAGAATGCAGAAATGAGAAAATGAAGACACAGACATGGACACAAGAAGAGACAGACATGGACAGAAGAAGAGACAGACATGGACACAAGAAGACACACATGGACACAAGACAGGCATGGACACAAGAAGACAGACACGGACACAAGAAGACAGACATGGACACAAGAAGACAGACATGAGAAAAAGAAGACACAGGCATGGACACAAGAAGAGACAGACGTAGACACAAAAAGGCAGGCATAGTTGCAAGAAAATATAGACATAGACATAGGAAGAGATAGGCATGGACACAAGAAAATATAGGCATGGACACAAGAAGAGATTGACATGGACACAAGAAAATATAGGCATGGACACAAGAAGAGATTGACATGGACACAAGAAGAGACAGACATTGACACAAGAAAAGATAGATATTGGCACAAGAAGACACAGACATGGACACAAGAAAATATAGGCATAGTCACAAGAAGAGATAGACATGGACACAAGAAGAGACAGAAATGGACACAAGAAGAGACAAAAATGGACACAAGAAGAGACAGACAAGGACACAAGAAGACACACATGGACACAAGAAGAGATAGACAGGGACACAAGAAGACACATGCATGGACACAAGAAAAGCTAGACATGAATACAAGAAGATACATACATGGACACAAGAATACACAGACATGGACACAAAAAGAGACAGATGAACTGACAGATTTGGGTGCAAGAAAACACAGGTGAACAAACAAACAGTTGGGTGCAAGAAAACACAGGTGAACAAACAAACAGTTGGGTGCAAGAACACACAGGTGAACAAACAAACAGCTGGGTGCAAGAACACACAGGTGAACAAACAAACAGTTGGGTGCAAGAACACACAGGTGAACAAACAAACAGTTGGGTGCAAGAACACACAGGTGAACAAACAAACAGCCAACTCAACTCACATCATATTACCCAGCTTGCGCTTTGAATCCGCTGTAAGCGATTGAAATCTCTCCTCAGTGTACTGGCGGAACTTGTTGAAGCTTTCCCGATTCACAGCCTCCATGGTCTGCAGGCATATCTGCATGGTGGCTTGCATATCTAGGCCAAACTCGATGGCCTTCTGCACAATCTGTTTGAGTCTTGCATTATTTCCTGCCAGCTTGGCCTCGCTGTCACTGAGCTCCTTCAGATGTGTCTTGTAGTCCTGCACACAAAGATATCACATCAATACTGAACTCATACCACTGATAGACAGTTATATTGGTAACAGAATATTTGCAACTTGATCAGAGGAAATGACATCAGTAATCCCACATTTGCAACTTAGGAGTTACAACAATATATGTATGAAGGATTTACAACAAAATATGTATGAAGAATTTACAATAGCATTACTATTGGCACCTTGCCATCTTGAGAGAATGCTCAGACAAATGTGAGCTGTAAATGTTCATCCACAATAGATGCTTGTGAACTCATGGTCATTTTCACCATCATGCACCATCTTACATCTCACACGCTCAATGTGTGATCTCTATGCAAACATTTTCTCCTTTTTCTTTATTCCATTTCTGATATTTACCCTCCATACCCACACGTTCGGCGGTGACTTGCTCCCAATGTGCATTATCAATGCCTGTATCAATCATGTCCCACTTACACACATCTTTGTATCATAGTAGAGGCCAACACCAAGATCTCATACCCATCTGTAATTCACCAAAAAAGATGTATTTTGGTATTCTACCATCATCCATCCTCCTAACGTGTCCTTAAGTGCCACTTAAGGTGATGTGTTGTACAAAACATAATGATGTTGGGTCATGTTGGCTATTTTTGGAATAGATCATTTTCACACACCTTAGCATGTCACCTATTAGGCTCCGTACTTGTTTAGTTTTTAAAAACGATATATGTAATATTCATATTTTACTTAACCTACCCTAGGTGTCAAATTGTCTACTTATTGAAAATTGTTATGAAATTGGTGGTTTTTAAACCACAGCAACCCCTGGGAAGGTTAACCTGATCAACAAATGCCCGCAGAAGTCGGATGTGTTGGCCTAACAGTGCAAGAATGCAGCTCTGCTGTGCACAGGCACAACGCAGTTACGTCCGGAAAAAAAAAAACTCCGGATGAACGCAGAAGAAGAGGAAACCACAGCAACCGTATCTGCGCAAAGCAGTAACCACATGTGTCACACATCATTTTGATCGTCATTCTCTCCCCTGAATTGTCCATGAAGCTTCGGGTTCTTGTAATTGCAAACTCTACTATAAAAAGCTGTTTCTTTCAAGTCAAGAATCTTCCGGAAACTTCCATATATGGAACACAACTCGTGACCATAGGCAATGTCCGATTCCCGTTGGCTGAAACTGATCACGTGGGTATCAAATGTTTCCAAGCTGACGATTTTGTTATGTTTACGCTTGTCGATTGATTGACACTTCGAACTGAAAAATGCTTCATTCCAAGAAAATTTAACATCCAGTCATCTGCTCAAAGTTTTGGAAGTGACTCTTTTATTGCAGAAAAAAAAAAACCTGAAGCCAATTTAAAAGAGATACATATGAATATATGACCTCCTCTAGCAGCAAGTATGTTTCTGTTGATGACAATGTATACCAAAAACTGGAACACAAAGCAGTAGTTGATTGTTCAGAAATAAATGAAATAATCAAAATGTTATGTTGTCAAGTATGTAAAAATACTAGTCTTATTTTTAAAACTGACAGCAAGAAAGCCAAAGCTGTGCAAGCAGAGGTTTACTGCTCTTGTTGTGAAGAATTAGTTTGTGGAAGATACCTAGCTGCAAGAAGTAATGTTGGGGAATGATCTTTTGCCATCAACAGCCAGTCTGTATTTTCTGCAATCGTTTGTGGAAAGGGTGCAACATTCAATAATGTTTGTGAAAATATGAACCTGTAAGGTCTTCATTACAAAACATTTCACAAGAAAGTGAATAACCTATATTCAAAGTTAGAAGATCTAGAGATATTTTCTCATGGCAAGATGTTACTCACATGACTTAACCAAGACAAGCTAGAGAAATATCTTTTGCTATTTTATGACAGGCTGTCTGACACTAAACTACTTAGTAGATGTGTGTCAGGAGAAAGTCAGAATTCAAATGAGTGTTTACACATCTTGATCTGGACTCGCTGTACCAAAGACAAATTTGCCTCACACAAGTGCGTTTAGTTTGCAGTTATTACTGCGGCAAGAGAGTTCAACTTTGGAGTTGCTGCTGCCCAAGACACTGTCCAGTATTTTGCATTTTCTACAGGCCTGGATATGAAGAGACTAGGAGCATCTAGAATGCAGAAGAGTTAGAAATAGCTTGAAGATCAAGCAAACTAACAGACATGACAGTGTATGGGCGGCCAAACTGAAGAGACAAGGGAAGCTGCATGCCCTGATGGGAGGTCCTGAATATGCAGGATTGTTCTAATTGTCACATACTGTTAGAAACTGTTTTTCTGTGTAAAATAACTTGTTTTAGCATTAAGATAACTTTATTAGTATAATAAACCATGAAAATAATTAGTTTTTTCCCGTTTTCTCATTTTGCCAGTTTTTTGTACTTTGGTAAAATTTTCTCAAAAACTATATTTCCAATTATAATGAAATTATGTACACTTATTCTTTATTGTATTACTTACATTATATACTGAGCATTTTTAAAAATTAATATTTAGTTTTTGTGCAGGAGTTAAAAGACCACAAAGATTGTCATGACAAATGTTAATGTTTTTTTTTTTTTAATTATGACGGAAAAATATGCCAAAAGATATTAAAATTGTATGTCAAAATTGTAAAGGGTCTATTTATGTACATATATACCAAACAATTGAGCCTGTACATTAAAAATGACTGTGTTAGATCTCCTTTAAGAAATACAATATGGTCGCTATTTATCTTAGTTCACATGGCATCAGTTAAATTTGACAGTATTTTATTGATCAGTAATCTTCAGTATCAAACTCTATAGCATATCAGAACATAGAAATTAAACATTATAGAATGTAATGTTTTCGGCCTCACATCGCCTTAATACCAAGAAACAGCAGCAGCTGCAGCAGGTTATAACAATATGAATTATAAACAATTAGGTCTATATAGCTCCTGCGAAAAGATGAGACATACTAAAAAAAAAACACACACACACACACACACACACAGAGAGTACATGCCTTACAATGGACTCCATACAGGTGAAACAGAGTAGAGATTATCCAAAACCAGAAACAATCAACAAATATATAATAATGAAGCAATAAAATAAAACATTAAGTATTATAGGACAGAGTAGACAACCGACGTTACGATTCTAAGATTCTTTTTCAAGGACAGGACAACATACACAAACAGATATACAAATAAAATGATAAAATAAAATGTTTTATCATTTTGTGTTTTTCCCTTGTGCCATGGTACCAGACATATACATTGACATACCGTGCATGCCATAGACATGTACATTGACATACCGTGCATGCCATAGACACATATATTGACATACCTTGCATGCCATGGCACCAGACATATACATTTGTCTCCTGTTGGCTACCGCTGCAGCCAGAAACTGTCGCTGGTAAGATAGCGCTCTGTCGATAAGAGCAGTGGTAGGTTGGTGATGGTCATGTTCTGTATTTGCTGATTTCACAGGAACTGACACTGAAGGATTGACCTCAGTTGAGCAATTATCGAATCCTTCTTCATGTGCAGTACTCACGCACAGGTTTCTCTGCCACTGATCTACTCTGTCTTGGTACAGACCTGAAACATAGAACACATTATGTGCTATAAGATCTGAAACATAGAACACATAGTATTGTGTCTGAGGTGTGTGTGAGTGGGTGAGGGATGTGGGTGTGGGGTATTGTAGTTGGTAGGAAATGTGTGTGTATGGGTGGGGAGATGTATAGATGTGGGGATAGGTGGATGGGTGGAGGAATCTATGTGTGCCTGAGGTGTGTGTGTGTGGTTGGTTGATGGTGGATGTGTGGGTGGATGGAAGATGTGTGGGTGGGTGGGAGAGTTGTCTCATAACATGGTAATATGCGTTGTTTATGTTTACAACATTCATTTGACAATGTTTTTTTCCTATGTGAATGTAATATGCACTATTGATGAACGAAAGATGAGTGATTGGAAAGGCAGAGTGTAAGATGGGCCTGCATGCCCAATTTGTTACCCTTTGAAAATAAAGTCTGTTCATTCGTTCTTGATTTCAAACTCTTCTGAAGTTGCACCATCCAACTTGATTATACCCTTCATGCCTGTGTGGAACGATTCCACAATGGACAGAAGAGTTGGTGGGCAGCCAATCTTCTTTAGTGCCTTGAACAGACCCTCACGATTGACCGAATCAAATGCCTTTATGAGGTCCATGAAGGCAACTAAACAGTGGTTGATTCTGCTCACGGTATTTTTCTTGCATTTGTGGCAATTAGAATATCATATCAATGGTAGACCGGTTCTGTTGAAAGCCACACTGATTCAGGGTAGACTTGATCTCCTAGGACTTTAAGTCTGTGCTGAACAACTATGGCAAATACTTTTCCAACAATACACAGAAGTGAGATACCCCTATAGTTGTTGCAGTCGCTCCAATCGCCCTTGTTCTTGTACAGTGTTATGATGCTTGAATCTTTAAAATCCTGTGGGACATCTCCTTCTCGCCAGCATAGATCTATTAGCAGGTGGATCTGTAGAGTGAGTGTGTCTTGCCAACTTCTGGTAACCTCTATTGGAATGGTTTCAGAAACCATGTGTTGCAGGGGCCCATAAGGGAAGCAAAGAATAGCAACACTGTAGCCAACCACGCATGTCGTAAGAAGCGAGTAAGGAGGCTTGATGGTTCCGTTGCCCTGCTACTGAGTGAGTACATGGCGCGACACTGTGAGCTGCAAGTTTCATGTGAAATGCTTTTGAATCTGCCTGAGGTTCTTTTGGAACGTGACTGCATGTTCAGAGCGATGGCAGGTGGCTATGTCCCAGAGTTGACAGGTTATTGCCTTATGCAGAAATGCGTGGCTGCTGGGCTTCTGGTTGACTGCCACTGCCGTCGGAGATGAACTGTATTTTCGTGAACTGTGTGGGTAAACATCTAGGAAACATCCAGATAGGAAAATGACTGCCGATTCCATCAGAGATGAACTGGGTGTTTCATGGGGGACTTGTGTGTTGACATTCTGGTGGCGGCATTATGCACAATGTATCTATGCAGGTTGTTGTTTGTCGAGACTCCTGTCTTTTCCACTTTTCACATTGGGCAGCGGGTAGCATTTTGTGTGGTATTCACTGGCACAGGAACGGAGCATAATGGGACGACCCGTTGCTGTGAATTTGGAACTGCGACTAACTAACTAACTATCAGTGATGATTTCTCCAGTCAAGGTTTTCAATGGTGCACTTCTTTTGATTATTGGACCACAGGCTTTGATTGTTATAGTGACCACAGATTATTTACAGGTACACTGAGGGTAAAGTTAAAGAAAGTCAAGTATATAACCATCCATCCAAGCCAAGCCGATAAGCGTGGGCGGTCATGTTCTGCCATCTCACTCGATCACCAAAGTCGTGGATCAGCTCCATGTTCCTGTCTTGACCAATCCATGTGGCCAAGCTATCCAGGTATTTATTTCTCGGCCTTCCCCTTGGTCTCTTCCCTTCGATCTTGCCAGTCGTCACCAAGTTCTCCAAGTCATTTCTTCTCATAAAATTATTTTTCCTGGTGTTTCCATCCTGTTTCAGGATATTGCAGTCAACACCAGCATCTTTCAGCTGTATGTTGATTCCTAGGCTAGATTACGCTCATCAGCACGCCACAACTTTCTGAGTCTTCTCATAACATGCCCAAAAAATGTTGACTGTCTACGTCTAATGACTCTAATCAGTTTACGATCTTCATTTGTTTCTTGTAGGACTTGTTCATTGGTTTTTCTGTTTGTCCATGGTATTCTCTGCATCTTCCTCAGAAACCACATTTCCACAGCCATCAGATGTTTTTTCAGCTTGACTGCTCATTGTCCATGCTTCCATCTGAGTTTGAAATCAAGAGTGGAGTTAAGCAAGGTTGTGTACCAGCTCCCACCCTCTCTGGAATATACTTTTCACTTCTACTGAAATATGCCTTTCGTGATCAGGATGGTGGTATATACATTCACTCACGCTCAGATGGCGGCCTCTACAATGCTCAGAGATAGAAAGCCAAGACCAAAATTAGGAGGGTACTGATCAGAGAGTTGCTTTATGCAGATGATGCTGCAGTTACGACCCACTCTGAGGAAGAATTGCAATGTCTACTATCTGCATTCTCCAATGACTGTTCTGAATTTGGTTTAACAGTTAGCAAAAAGAAGACACAGATTATGTCACAAGGTGCACATGGGGTACCATCAATCTTTATTAATGGCACCGAACTGGAGGTAGTAGACCATTTTACATATCTGGTATTAAGTGGCAAGACAAAATCACAAATACTGAAGTATTGGAAAGATCAGGTTGTGTGACAGTTTATTCCGTGCTCAGTCTTCATAGACTTAGATGGATAGGACATGTTAGGAGGATGGATGATGGTAGAATACCAAAGGATATCTTTTTTTGGTGAATTACAGATGGGTAAGAGATCTCAGGGTCGGCCTCTACTGCAATACAAAGATGTGTGTAAGCGGGACATGATTGATACAGGCATTGATAATGCACATTGGGAGCAAGTCGCCGCTGGATGTGTTGCATGGAGGGCAAACATCAGAAATGGAACAAAGAAAAAGGAGAAAGTTATTACAGATAAACCACACACCGAGCGTGTGAGACTAAGATGGTGCATGATGGTGGAAATGACCATGTTTTCACATGCACCCACTGTGGATGAACATTTACAATACGAATTGGCCTTATCAGTCACATTCGCTACTGCCATGGGTGATAGTTATTATGCCTTTTTGAACCACAAACTATCGTCTGTCAAGACGGCAAGGTGCCAATGAAAGATAACAATTGGCACTGGAAACTGTGTTTGCAATTGTTAATGCATTTTGAAACCTTCTGCTAATCAGAATGTAATCAATCTGGTTTCTAATCCTGCTATCAGGGCTTCTACATGTCCATAATCTTCTAGGGTGTTGTTTAAACCAGGTGTTTCCTACAATCAATCATTTCCTGCTCTCTTGCCCATTCTACAAGTCTGTATCCTCTTTCATTTCTCTCTCCCAAACCATGGTATCCTACTGTGTATCCACCACTTTGATTTCCTACTTTTGCATTGAAGTCCCCTATTATGATGTTTATTTCTGAATGTTTACATTTCTTTAAAGCAGACTCTATGTCATTATAAAATTCCTCTACACTATCTTCACTGGATTCTCCTGTTGGGGCATATATTTGAATAATGTTTATGCTAAAATTTAAAGTTTGTGCCACTTAATGTAACTAGTAAAATTCTGTCTGACACAGCCCAATATCCTTGAACAGATTTTGATGTTTGCCGATCCAAGATCATTGCTACCCCCTTTGTTGCTCTTCTCCTCCAGAATAAATAATCTTAAAAGCTTCTTATATCTTAATGCCTGCTCCTGTCCATCTCATTTCACACATCCCTAATATATTAATTTTCCCTATTTCTATTTCTTGCTTGATGCTATCTAATTTTTCGTTGTCATTTAACTTCCTAACATTCTATGTTACTAATTTTAATGTCTCTGTCCTTGTCTTGTGATCTGTAATTAGGCGATTCATAATGAACTAGGCAGTTTTAAAGAAGGTAATTTGCCGTTGCTTTCCTTCCTGGGCATGACCATACTGGTAAGTGATGCCAGCCATTGTCCCATGAAAGAGATCTTCTGCTTACCGTCGCAAAAGTTGAGACCATAACCAACAACTATCTGTCGGCTGCCCTCAAAATTTCATCACATCAACTACCACACACAATATCCACAACCACACACAACATCAACCACCACACATAAGTAATGAATCACCTTCACAGTCCTTCAGCAGCTGTGTCACAAGCGACTGAATCTGGTCTTCGAATCGCTTCCACTCTTCTTTGAAATTATTCTCTGCATTATCCATTTCCTCTCTATGTCTAAAATTGATAACACATACCGTAATCAGTACTCTCCTCAAACAGACAGATAGGTGTGTGTGTGTGTGTGTATATATATATATATATATATATATATATATATATATATATATATATATATATATATATATATATATATATATATATATATAGGGAAGTAAGACCAGACTGACAGGTGTGTATAATGAGTTACATCACAAAGATTTTGCTAAGAATTATCATGCAAAGAGGTAGAAAGAAAATACAACCTTAATTAGGAGAAGAGTGTAGGAGAATAGGAGAGAGATGAATAACGACGGACAGATAGGTGTGTACATATACAGGGAAGAAAGGCCAGACAGACAGACAGGTGTGTATATATACAGGGAAGAAAGGCCAGACAGACAAACAGGTGTGTATATATAAGGGAAGGAAGACAAGACAGGCGTGCATATATACAGGGAAGGAAGAGCAGACAGACAGACAGTTGTGTATATATAAGGAAAGATAGATAAGACAGGCAGACAGGTGTGTATATATATAGGGATGGAAGACCAGACAGACAGGTGTGTATATATTAGTTAGTTAGTCGAGGTTCCAACTTCATGGCAATGGTTGTCCTCATTATGCTCAATTCCTGTGCCAGTGAATATCACATAAAATGCTCCCCAGGAGGACCAGACAGATAGACAGGTGTGTATATATACAGGGAAGGAGGACCAGACAGATAGGTATGCATATATACAGGGAAGAAAGGACAGACAGGTGTGTACATATATATATATATATATATATATATATATATATATATATATATATATATATATATATATATATATATATATATATAGGGAAGGAAGACCAGACAGACAGGTGTGTATATATAGGGGGAAGGAAGACCAGACAGACAGACAGGTGTGTACATATACAGGGAAGGAAGACCAGACAGACAGGTGTGTATATATAGGGGGAAGGAAGACCAGACAGACAGACAGGTGTGTACATATACAGGGAAGGAAGACCAAAAAGACAAGTAGTGTTAGACAAAGACAAATGTACACTGGGAGATAATTGAACATTTTGAATATCTCAAGTCGATTAAGGCGATGTGCAGCAGTAAAAACATCGATTTTTGGTCAACTTGGCTATTTTTGGAATAGTTCATTTTTAGACACCTTATCATGTCTTCTATCAGATTCTGTACTTGTTTTTGTTTAAAAACTGTTATTTTTATGCAATATTCATAATTTACTGAACCCACCCTCTGTGTCAAATTGTCTAATTATTGAAAATTGTTGCGAAATTGACGGTTTTCAAATCCTAGCAACGATATCTCAGGAAAACACGACACGCACGTGTAAGGAATCCCTGGAAAGGTCGTGATCTTCCGTAACTGTTCATAAAACTACGAGTTCGTCTAATCGGAAGCTCTTCTGTGTACATCGGGTTTATTCGTGTCTATCATCTTCCAGAAACTTCCATATATGGAACATCGTAAGCAATCCGCGTTCGCCGATGACTGAAATTGATCACGTGGGTTTCCAAAATGGCGGCTTTGTGTTGTTTACACCTGGCGACGTGCTGAAAGTTCATTGTTGACGACAGACTGACACGCATTGAAATATGCCTCGTACTAAGAAATTTAACATCCAGTCATCTACTCAACGTAAGTCATCTCTCAGACTACACCTCGCAAATGCTCGTAAGCAGCGAAAAGCCTATCAGAACATCGTAAACGATACAGACAATTCTGAAACTACTGAAAGCGATCCAGCTAAAGTGCACATGCCACTTCCAAATCCAAGTGTTTTGACAGTGAATCTGAATGAATCAGTGCTATCGTGTTCTTCTCAAAGTTGTGGAAGTGATTCTTTAATTACCCGAAGCCAATTTAAAAGAGATACGTATAAATACACAACATGCACTAGCAGCAAGTATGATTCTGGTGACGACAATGGATATCAAAAACGGGAACACAGAGTAATAGTTGATTGTTCAGAAATTGAGGCAATAATCAAATTGTTATGTTGTCCAATTTGTAAAAATGAGTCTTATTTCGAAAACTGACAGCAAGAAAGCCAAGGGATTAGCTGTGTATGCAGAGGTTTACTGCTCTTGTTGTGAAGAAGTAGTGTGTGGAAGATACCTATCTGAAAAAAGTAATGATGGGGATAGATCTTTTGCTGTCAACAGCCAGTCAGTATATTCAGCATTAGTTTGTGGGATGGGTGCAACAACATTTAATAATTTTTGTGAAAATATGAACCTGCAAGGTATTCATCACAAAACAGTTCACAGCAAAGCGAATAAACTATATTCAAAGATAGAAGATCTGGAGGACACTGTTTTTTCTCAAACCGTAAAGTATGTTCGACAGGCTCATGCACAACAGTCAGGCATAACTCTACATGACAATGATATGCTAGATATTAGTGTCAGCTTTGATGGCACTTGGCTGACTAGAGGCCACACATGCCACATTGGAGTTGGCTGTGCAGTGGATGTTCTTACAGGACTTTGCATAGATGCCCATGTTATGTCCACATATTGCCAGGTGTTTGAAACCACTGGTAAGACACTTTCCAGGGACAAACCAGATGAATTTGCAGCATGGAAGGCAGAACATCTTCTAAACTGTGACAACAATTTCACAGGATTTGCTGGAATGATGGAGGTGAAGGCTGCAAGGGTGCTGTGGCGACGGTCTATGGCCCGTCATAAACTTCACTACACGTCAATACTTTCTGATGGTGACACCAAAACATTTGCGGAACTTACCAAGATCAACCCATATGGGGATGACATTCAGATAGACAAAGAGGAGTGTATCAACCATGTCAGTAAACACCTTGGAACAGCACTGCGCAAACTAAACTAAACTACTTAGTAGATGTGTGTCAGGACAAACTCAGAATTCAAATGAGTGTTTACACAGCTTGATATGGGCTCGATGCACTAAAGACAACTTTGCCTCTTGCAAGCGCGTTCAGTTTGCAGTTGTAACTGCAGCAAGAGAGTTCAACTTTGGAGCTGCTGCTGCCCAAGACACTGCCCAGTTTTTGGACCTTCTACAGGCCTGCATATGCAGAGACTAGGAACATTTAGGATGCAGAAGCAAGTAAGAAATAGTCTGAAGTACAAGAAGGACAAACAAACTAAAAGACGCGACACTGTACGAATGGCCAAACTGAAGAGACAAGGTGAGCTGCATGCTCTGGAGGGAGGTCCTGCATATTCAGCAGGACAATTTTAACACTCAAGGTACAGTTTTACACTTTTTTTCTCTGTAAAAGAGTGCATTAGTAATAAAAAACAAAAAAAATAATTAGTTTTTCCCCGTTTTCTCATTTCGCCAGTTTTTTAATACATAAGTACAATTGTTTTAAAAACTATTTGTTAGATTTCACTCAAACTTTGCAGAGATATTCTTTATTATATCACTTACATTGTGAGTAGATTAATCTTGAAAATTACATTTTAGGTTTTGTGCTACACTAAAAAAAAAAAAAATGTCATGAAAAATGTCATTACCATTTTCACATTTTGAAAAAAACAAACTGCAAAGAGATATCATTAAAATTTTCTATTAAACTTGTAAAGGGTCTATTTATTTACAAATAAAACAAAGAATTTAGCCTGTACATTAAAAAATAAATGTTTTAGAGGTACATTAAGAAATTCAAGATGGCCGCTGTTTATCTAAAAAATATTAAATAATAATTAAATATTAAAATAAATGTAATTCAAGTATATGCCCCAACAAGTGAAAGCAGTGAAGAAAGTATCGAGGAATTTTATAATGACATGGAGTCTGCTTTGAAGAACTGTAAAAAATCAGAAATAAATATCATAATGGGTGATTTCAATGCAAAAATAGGAAAGCAAAGCGATGGATGCAGTGTAGGCAACCATGGTTTGGGAGAGAGAAATGAAAGAGGTTACAGACTTGTAGAATGGGCAAAAGAACAAGAAATGGTTGTAGGAAACACCTGGTTTAAACAACATCCTAGAAGATTATGGACATGGAGGAGTCGACAGCAGGATTAAAAACCAGATAGATTACATCCTGATAAGCAAAAGGTTTCGAAATGCATTAACAGTTGTAAAAACAGTTCCAAATGCAGACTGTTACAGTGATCACAGATTAATTACTGGCACATTGAGGGTAAAGTTAAAGAAAGTCAAGTATACAGCAGGAAACCCTAAATATGACTTGTGCAAATTGAAAACTAACAAAGAAATACAAGATAATTTTAACATAGAAATAAAGAACAAATTTGATATATTGTCTGATCTAGAGATCCTATTTCAAGATGTAGATGATCAATGGGAAATGCTGAAGAATTCAATCAGTTGTGCAGCAGAAAAAACTATTCCAAAAGTAAAGAAAGTGGAAAGTACTTTTTAGATGTGGCAGTTGGACTTCGGAACCAACAACAATATATCCTAGCCTACCACAGGGATCACCGTTATCTCCGGTACTGTTCAACGCCTACACAGTGAGAATCACCAGTGAGCAGATCACTGGACCTGGTAGGACATTGTCATATGCCGATGTTTTAGTGTATCGTCAGGGTAAAGATAGAGATCAGGTTGCTGTGGAGCTACAAACCGAACTCAATCGCATAAGCACTTGGTGTGAAACAGCTGGGGCAATGGTCAACCCAACAAAGGCAACAGTGACTTGGTTCTCGTTGAATAATCATATTGTCAACACTCCAACACCAACTGTAAAGCTGTGTTCAGAGACGGTGGAAAGAATGCAGGCAATGAATTAACTGGGGATACGGTTTGATCGAAGCCTCACTTATAATGATCACACAGACCAGGTAAAAACAAAGGCCAAACGGGGTTTGGCTGCGATGCGGGTGATGGTGGCAGCAAACTGTGAGCAGCGCCATCTAGTCTTCTGTATGAGGGGCTGGTCATGTCTGTTTTTGAGTAAGCGATGGCCATCCTGACTCTCAGCCGTAAGTAGATAGAAAGGATGGAAAGGATACAGAATGAAGCTATGCGCATTATTCTTGGATGTACAAGAGATACAGCATGCAGGGCGATGTGCTACCTTCTTGAAATTATGAAGGTGAAGGGCAGCAGGTTAAAAAGAGGATGGTCGTGGATGGGTCAAGCCGAAGATATTCTTCAACAGGTGTGTTCACTTGAGGACTTCAAGCCTGGCCAGGAGCAGGTACAAGTGCTAACAGATTTCTGCACATCCTTTTCAGTTTGCATCCAACTAGATAGAAAATGCAGACAAGAAAATCCGGCTGCTGTGGAGGCTGAAGTACAAGCGTTGATTTTCGAGAATTCGATAGACGGTGATGCTGTCATGTACACAGATGGGTCGGTCGTCCGACATGTGAGAAGCTCATGGGCCTTTCCGGCTTGGGCCGGAAGGAGAATTGTGAAGGAGGACTCTGGTGCTTTTGTTGAGACACAAGTAGCCTGACTATGGAAGTCATGGCAGTAAGTAAAGCAATAGCATGGCTCGAGACACAGACATTCACTAGGGCATGTTTCCTTAGCGACTCAATGAGCATGCTCAAGAGGATAGAGGTGGGGTGGATCCGAAGAGAATGGTTGCTCTCTGGAGCGGTCTCGGCTGGCAAAGATTAGTTTCATCTTCATGCCAGGGTATGCGGGAGTACAAGGAAATGAGCGGGCTGACAAGCTTGCAGGTAAGGCTACTGTGGAGGGCGGACGGGCCATGGACCAGGCTGACATTCTGAATGCTCAACAAGAAGTAAGACTATTGTGAGAACCAAGTGATGACTGTGAATCTACAACCATGGCCAGACTGCGAGAACAGCAAATTAAAAGAGGGGTGGCCAAACAAGAACACTACACAGGAAGCCAAAGAAGATTGATAAACCAACACAGAACTGGTGTCGTTAGCCGCTACACGCTGCGGGATTTGCTGAGGAGGGGATCCGAGCACTTATGGACTGAATGGTTCGATGTGCAATGAGGATGATCTGTCGACTAACTAGCTAACTATCTCCAGATCGGTGTATCGGACATGGGACATCTTGCTTACAACCAAGAAGTTTTCCATACGGTTGTCTTGGGAGTGAAACTCTGCAAATAACATGCTACTGAATGAATGAATGAATCAATCAATCAATCAATCAATGGCTACCAACAATAATCTACCTCTGATAATCACGGCTTATACTGGCCAGTTCCTTGGTCAGATTGGCCACCCGTTTCTTGTACTTCACACACAGATTTCTCAGAGAAACACCCTGGCTGCTGGCTGTAGTAACCTGCTTGCACACGGCTGTGTCTGACACATGTTGGGACACCTGATAAATGCCAGAAATAATTGTACAAACAAATATTGAAACTACATAACTGAACTACAGAGACTACTTAACCAAGCATGCCAAATGCAGATATTCTATTTCTTTTTCTTCTTCTTCTCTTCCTCCATTTACCCTAGTGAAGTGTTGGGGGAGATTTAAAGATCTTGTATGTGTTCTTTCTAATGCTCTTTGTAAGTTGGTATTCATTTCTCTCAGGTTGTTCTTGATAAAATCATTCCATCTTTTACGTGGTCTTCCCCTCGCTTCATTATATTTCATCAATGTGGTTCTTTGTGGCAGGTGGTACCAGGGCAAGCTTGTGAGGAGGCCAAACCATTTCAGCTGCTCCTTAATGAAGTGCAAGACTGGTGTCAGACCTGGTCGTCTTATCATTTCCTCATTCCTAATTCTATCTTATCTTATAATTTCCTTATTCCTAATTCTATCTCTCACGGTTACTCATGCAGCTTGTCTAAGGCATCTCATCTCTGTTGTTATGATTTTGTATTCATTAGCTGCAATGTCAATTGAAACGAGAAAAAGAGTGTTGTGGGGGTACATAGAGCCTGTTCTTTTGTATGGATGTGAAACTTGGACAATGTGCTGTCAAGCTGAAAAACATCTGATGCCTGCAGAAATGTGGTTTCTGAGGAAAATGCAGTGTACCATGGATAGATAGAAAAACCAAACACCAAGTACTACAGGAGACAAATGAAAATCGTAGACTGATTAGAGAAATTAGACGAAGATAGTCAAAATTTTTTGGACATGTTATGAGAAGAAATGGATTGGAGTACTTATTGACAACTGGCAAGATCGAGGGGAACAGACCAAGGGGAAGACAGAGAGGAAATACCTGGATGGCTTGGCCACATAGCATGGACGAGACAGGAACACTGAGCTAAAGTTAAAGAAATCAAGTATACAGCAGGAAACCCTAAATATGACTTGTGCAAATTGAAAACTAAAAAAGAAATACAAGATAATTTTAACATAGAAGTAAAGAACAAATTTGATTTTGTCTGATCTAGAGATCCTATTTCAAGATGTAGATGATCAATGGGAAATGCTGAAGAATTCAATCAGTTGTGCAGCAGAAAAAACTATTCCAAAAGTAAAGAAAGTGGAAAGTACTTTTTAGATGTGGCAGTTGGACTTCGGAACCAACAAAATATATCCTAGCCTACCACAGGGATCACCGTTATCTCCGGTACTGTTCAACGCCTACACAGTGAGAATCACCAGTGAGCAGATCACGGGACCTGGTAGGACATTGTCATATGCCGATGTTTTAGTGTATCGTCAGGGTAAAGATAAAAATCAGGTTGCTGTGGAGCTACAAACCGAACTCAATCGCATAAGCACTTGGTGTGAAACAGCTGGGGCAATGGTCAACCCAACAAAGGCAACAGTGACTTGGTTCTCGTTGAATAATCATATTGTCAACACTCCAACACCAACTGTAAAGCTGTGTTCAGAGACGGTGGAAAGAATGCAGGCAATGAATTAACTGGGGATACGGTTTGATCGAAGCCTCACTTATAATGATCACACAGACCAGGTAAAAACAAAGGCCAAACGGGGTTTGGCTGCGATGCGGGTGATGGTGGCAGCAAACTGTGAGCAGCGCCATCTAGTCTTCTGTATGGGGGGCTGGTCATGTCTGTTTTTGAGTAAGCGATGGCCATCCTGACTCTCAGCCGTAAGTAGATAGAAAGGATGGAAAGGATACAGAATGAAGCTATGCGCATTATTCTTGGATGTACAAAAATACAGCATGCAGGGCGATGTGCTACCTTCTTGAAATTATGAAGGTGAAGGGCAGCAGGTTAAAAAGAGGATGGTCGTGGATGGGTCAAGCCGAAGATATTCTTCAACAGGTGTGTTCACTTGAGGACTTCAAGCCTGGCCAGGAGCAGGTACAAGTGCTAACAGATTTCTGCACATCCTTTTCAGTTTGCACCCAAACTAGATAGAAAATGCAGACAAGAAAATCCGGCTGCTGTGGAGGCTGAAGTACAAGCGTTGATTTTCGAGAATTCGATAGACGGTGATGCTGTCATCGTACACAGATGGGTCGGTCGTCCGACATGTGAGAAGCTCATGGGCCTTTCCGGCTTGGGCCGGAAGGAGAATTGTGAAGGAGGACTCTGGTGCTTTTGTTGAGACACAAGTAGCCTGACTATGGAAGTCATGGCAGTAAGTAAAGCAATAGCATGGCTCGAGACACAGACATTCACTAGGGCATGTTTCCTTAGCGACTCAATGAGCATGCTCAAGAGGATAGAGGTGGGGTGGATCCGAAGAGAATGGTTGCTCTCTGGAGCGGTCTCGGCTGGCAAAGATTAGTTTCATCTTCATGCCAGGGTATGCGGGAGTACAAGGAAATGAGCGGGCTGACAAGCTTGCAGGTAAGGCTACTGTGGAGGGCGGACGGGCCATGGACCAGGCTGACATTCTGAATGCTCAACAAGAAGTAAGACTATTGTGGAGAACCAAGTGATGACTGTGAATCTACAACCATGGCCAGACTGCGAGGAACAGCAAATTAAAAGAGGGTGGCCCAAACAAGAACACTACACAGGAAGCCAAAGAAGATTGATAAACCAACACAGAACTGGTGTCGTTAGCCCGCTACACGCTGCGGGATTTGCTGAGGAGGGATCCGAGCACTTATGGACTGAATGGTTCGATGTGCAATGAGGATGATCTGTCGACTAACTAGCTAACTATCTCCAGATCGGTGTATCGGACATGGGACATCTTGCTTACAACCAAGAAGTTTTCCATACGGTTGTCTTGGGAGTGAAACTCTGCAAATAACATGCTACTGAATGAATGAATGAATCAATCAATCAATCAATCAATGGCTACCAACAATAATCTACCTCTGATAATCACGGCTTATACTGGCCAGTTCCTTGGTCAGATTGGCCCCCCGTTTCTTGTACTTCACACACAGATTTTCAGAGAAACACCCTGGCTGCTGGCTGTAGTAACCTGCTTGCACACGGCTGTGTCTGACACATGTTGGGACACCTGATAAATGCCAGAAATAATTGTACAAACAAATATTGAAACTACAAAACTGAACTACAGAGACTACTTAACCAAGCATGCCAAATGCAGATATTCTATTTCTTTTTCTTCTTCTTCTCTTCCTCCATTTACCCTAGTGAAGTGTTGGGGGAGATTTAAAGATCTTGTATGTGTTCTTTCTAATGCTCTTTGTAAGTTGGTATTCATTCTCTCTAGGTTGTTCTTGATAAAATCATTCCATCTTTTACGTGGTCTTCCCCTCGCTTCATTATATTTCATCAATGTGGTTCTTTGTGGCAGGTGGTACCAGGGCAAGCTTGTGAGGAGGCCAAACCATTTCAGCTGCTCCTTAATGAAGTGCAAGACTGGTGTCAGACCTGGTCGTCTTATCATTTCCTCATTCCTAATTCTATCTTATCTTATAATTTCCTTATTCCTAATTCTATCTCTCACGGTTACTCATGCAGCTTGTCTAAGGCATCTCATCTCTGTTGTTATGATTTTGTATTCATTAGCTGCAATGTCAATTGAAACGAGAAAAAGAGTGTTGTGGGGGTACATAGAGCCTGTTCTTTTGTATGGATGTGAAACTTGGACAATGTGCTGTCAAGCTGAAAAACATCTGATGCCTGCAGAGGAAAATGCAGTGTACCATGGATAGATAGAAAAACCAAACACCAAGTACTACAGGAGACAAATGAAAATCGTAGACTGATTAGAGAAATTAGACGAAGATAGTCAAAATTTTTTGGACATGTTATGAGAAGAAATGGATTGGAGTACTTATTGACAACTGGCAAGATCGAGGGGAACAGACCAAGGGGAAGACAGAGAGGAAAATACCTGGATGGCTTGGCCACATAGCATGGACGAGACAGGAACACTGAGCTGATCCACGACTCTGGTGATCGAGTGAAATGGCGAGTCATGACCGCCCACGCTTTCCGGCATGGCACATGATTGATTGATTCTTCTTCTTCTGCTGCGTTCATCCGGGTTTTTTTTTCTTCGGATGTGACTGCGTTGTGCCTGTTTACAGCAGAGCTGCGTTCTTGCGCCGTTAGACAGACACATCCGACTTCTGCGGGCATTTGTTGACCAGGTTAACCTTCCCAGGATTGATTGATTGAGCTGTAGTGTCCATGTTTTACACTGGTAGCATTATGCGGGCAAAAAATAATTCTTATGAGATTTGCTTTAGTACTTATGTCTTTTTCCATGTGACAGAAGTGGTGCTAGTTGTCCCTGTACCTGTTTTGTCATTGTACAACTAGATATTCTACACCTCATTAAAATATGTACACAGAAACTGGAGCAGGAGACAGACTGGTTAGTGTGCTCGCCCACCCAGACAGTGGCCTGGGTTTAATCCTCTGCTGCAGAAAGATTGTTTGTTCTGACCAGTAGTGTCGAGAAAATACCAGGCAAGATTTCCAGAGGAAAGCATAGAAAGACAGAGATAGGCAGAGGAAGATGGAGGAAGGCAGAGGAAGTAAGAGACATCTGGAACTACTGGGCCACTAACGACAGTATTAGAAACAACATCTTCATCACAATATCACACATTATTCAGAATTGGGGAATCATGCTCTAGACCAGGCGGAGGAGGAGGGGGAGGAGGGGGAGGAGGAGGAGACGATGACAAGGAGCAGGAGGAAAGAAGTGGTGGAGATGCAGAACTGATGTACATCAGGAGATGAACCTAACTGTGTGTATACTGATCTCACAACTCATGCCATCATCATCATAAAGTGCTTTATCATCTGGCCTGGGCAGTCATGTTTCTCGCTTCTCCACACTTTGTGACCTCCAATGGTGTGGATGGATTCATGAGCCACGCCTCCATGCCATGACACAAGACTGTCATGAATTGTTCACTTCTAACTTCCTCTATTTCTCTTTCCACAAATCTGTCCAATTGTCACAATATGTTCTGACTTTTGTCATCTCATAATGTGGCTAAAAGAACATGACTGTCACATTGTAATGTCTGTGATACGTCGTCTTTGTGTCTGTTGAAATATTTAGATCACCCATTGTGGATGTCCAAAGAATTTTCAGCATTCTCTGGCAGAACCACACCTTTGAAGCTTCAAGTGATGTTTATTGCTTGTTTACTAACAATCCAGGGTTCACATTCGTAGGTTAAAACTGGTTCTACTGAATATTCAAGGCTTAGGGCCTCTGTAAATATGAGTTTATTACTTAACACACAAAGTACTTACAGATGAGCTGCCTAATGATTGTGTCCTGGGACTCAGATGTTCAACTGTTGACTGTACAACAGACATCCCAGCTTTGATTTCTTTTGTACGTCCTCCACTTACACGTGGGTGCATGTTTCCAAGGTCATTCACCCCGGGAACTAGAGAATCTTTCTCTGATGACTCTAGAAAATAGAATTTGTGTATGTTTTATCAGAGACATATCACACAGGTAATAGATACTTTAATGTATGTATCAGAGACATATACACAAATTATAGACACATGTATATATATATATATATATATATATATATATATATATATATATATATATATATATATATATATATATATATATATATATATATATATATATATATTTCAGGGACATATTAAACAAGCTATAGACACTTGTATGTATGTATCAGAGATATATAACACAAATTATAGACACTTTTTTCTATATAACAGAGACATATCATAGAAGCTAAAGACACTTTTCTCAATGTATCAGAGATATATCCCACAAGTTATAGACACTTTTATGTATTTAAATAACAATGGCACAAACAATAGATTGCATGATTTATTGCCTGGCATATTTCACTGCATCTCGTCAGGTACATACTGCAGAATTCACACAAAATTTTAAAAAATAACTAGATAAATCCTTCAATCTGAAATATACACATTTTCACACAGTAATGTCAATTGTCTACCATGGTAATTTCAAACTGACTATCATGTCTTTCTGTTTGCATAAAACTGGCCTATCTAGATTAATAATTATGGCTTCTGCAAACTTTAACAAGTGATTATTTTGCGTATTAAACAACACCTGAAAGGCACTGTTTCTATCAATAACATGGTCGCTTTCCAACACGTGCCGCGCAATCAACAAGCAGGAAGTTTGAGGTGTGTCAGTCTTCCTAGACCACCATCACCTGTGTCTAGTATATTGTCAATCCAATTATGTATGTGTTCAACCACTCTGTTCTTCAACTGTCACTCTGTTCTGCTGATATAGGTAGACTGGCACCTGCATGTGAATTGGTAAATGCAATTGGATTTGGCGTACAGAGGAACAGGTTCTTTTACTGCTAGTGTGGGAATCGGTGAGGTTCTATACCTAATGACTGGAGTTGCAGCACAGAATGTTCGGCATACTGCTGTAGTGAGCCGGTCTTGTAGACGTTGCATTACATCATCCCCTCGAAAGGTTAGCTGGATGAATACCTTGAGTTTAGGGACTAGTTTCTTCTGGTTTTGGTTTGGGCTGTTGGCAGTGGCACTTTATAAATCCTGTGGAGTACCCATTCAGGTTTAAGACATTCTTCAGAGTTTCAAATTCCAGTGTCAGTGTGTCCTGGGTGCATATCTTTCTAGCACGGTCAAACAGGGTCCGTACTAAGCCCCGTTTGTACTGGACAGGTGTGAAGTTCTGAAAATTTAAGTATTGGCCAGTCCACGTTTCTTTGCAGTACACCGATCTTTGAATTGTGCCATCTACTCCATGTCTCATTAGAATATCTAAGAATGGCAATGCTTCATTGTGGTCGGGAGATGTTTTTATGCGCATTCGCAACTGCGAGCACTAATAAGACAAGTCGCCTTAACAAGTCAAGAAGCCTGATACGGCAGAAAATATCATGTGGCAAGTCCAACAACAAGAAATGCGGTATCCAAGATGTGCGAGGGAGCCGACAAGACCGTGAAGAAGATGAATGTGGAAAACATGCCTGTCAGCTGCATTAAAGAACCTGAAACTACAACTACTACTGAAGCTACCACGAGGGAGAAGATTGACAGCCTACCACAGACAAGACCCAAGACAGCAGAGAAGAAGGAGGAGAAAGACACCAGAGCCGGGAACACCGGCACAAAAACAGTCCGATGGATTGTCAAGCGGATTCAAGTGGAGCTGACAGATGAAGAAATCCTGAATCAGCTACGAGAAGAAAATCCTCACATCCAATTCTTAAAGGCGAAGCGGCTCCTCACCTACTCCAAGATACCTACAACCTTGGCAGTGGTGACATCGGAGGGCAGCAAAATGCAGATCACAGTATCAATCAGCAAGAAAATACAACAGCCAGAGAGATTCATCCCAAGAGTCAATCAATGTTCAAGATGACTGTCACCGCCTCACCTTTAGAGATATTAATTAAAGGGCTGCAACTCCAGCCCAAGGGATAGAAGTGAGTCACTCGAGGCCCCAGTAATCTAGAGCCTTCTCGAAGGACTGGTCATTGAGTCCATGGTTCCGTGGACACTGACGTGGCCCGCCTATTGCGGGGTCCACGGGGAACTCGGACAGAGTTACCACCCTGTGTCGGATTGGGACACGTGTGGACGGGCAGAGGACAGACGGACTTCAGAGAGGCAACAGGGCCTGCCTTAGAGGGACTCAATAGATATATATACATAGGCTAGATAGTTTGCTAGACTGTTGTATGATAACTATGTGTTTGATGTTAACTATCTGTGATATGTAATATAGCGCAGGTTTGTTAACCCACTGCGCCAACGCACTGTATATTGAAATACAATAAATGTTCGATATCATAGCGAACGGAGTTATTGTTGCCTGTGTGAACCCGAGCTCAGATACCTAGATAGGAGCAAGACGATGACAGGCTTTTTGGGGGCTAGTTTTCCGGTTTTGGCATACAATCTATTGTGAAAGAACTATTAATTGCCATGTAAAATCACTAAATTGATTTTTGTACCACAAATTGTTAACTTTACAAGTTTAAATATTAGTAGCTATCTAGCAATAAAATAGAATTAATCTGAGTCCCTCAGCAGTGTCTCAGCAGTGCCTCAACAGTGTGTCTCTCATTATTTTGATTACTGTAAACTATTTTTGACATGACTGTGACATTTTTTGACTGTTACTAATGTTTTCTCACTCTACGAGCAGATTGTTCCGCGAATAGTGGCGCGTGCAACCTATGTAACCTTTCCAACAGTGGCGAGAGTACAAGACAACATCGGAGAGTTCTGGGATTAAAAGCTAAGTTTCATATCATACCCATTGCAACTCTAAGCTGTACTTCTCACCATCCATCAATGTATCATTTTGTTTCGCATTGATTTGTTTGCATATTCATGACCTTGTAACCAACATAACCTTGCATTTTGATTTACAAATTTAATAATTAAGGGAGATAACTAAATTTTCTACTCCCCAACATTTTTTCTAAGGGATTTAACTTTATAAACAGTACCAACAAATAAAACACAATATGGCTAGCTTAGATAAATGCATTGAGCAAGGAATAAAATTAGGTTATAAAGAAGAGAAATTGTCAGAATGGGCACAGAAAACGCACGCATAAAACATTGCCCGTGAAGAAAGAGCGATAGAACGAGAAGAAAAACAAAAGCAAATGGAGGCAGAAGAAAAGAAAATGCAAATGGAGGCAGAAGAAAAGAAAAGACAAATTGAGGCGGAAGAAAAAAAGATGCTGATGCAACTACAAGCTGAAGAGAAAATAATGCAATTGCAGGCTCAAGAAAAACAGCTCGAGCTTGAGGTGGCGGCCAAACAAGCCCAATTGAATGCCGATACACAACTAAAACTAAAACAGATGGAGATTGAGTCCAACGCAGAAATATCTGTGAATAAGCTAAAAAGCAAAGAGGAAGAACAAAAATATAACAAGTATAAAGGCCTCGTGAAGGCGTTCTGCTCAGGAGATTCCATCAGCGCCTACTTGGAAAATTTTGAGTGTTTAATGTCCTACCATAAAATCATAAAATCAGATTGGGCATTTATTTTAATGAGAAACTTAGCTCTTGAACCTTTAAAAGTAATAGAGACAGTGCCACAGGAAATGCGAAAAGACTATGACTATTTAAAACAACGCATTCTCCAACATTTTTCTTTAGATACTGCAGGTTACCAACAACAATTTGCCAAATTATCCCCACAACCAAACCAAACCTTTATAGATTATGTCAGTACAGTCCAAGACGTGTGTACAAAGTGGATTAACTCGGCTAAAACTAACAACAGCCATGACAAACTTAAAGAGCTCATTATTATAGACAAAATAGTTAGCACCATCCCTACACCTTTTGCTAAGTTCTTAAAACAAATGGACTGTAAAAGTATTCAGGAAATCGAGTCCAAGGGGAATGCATTTTTCACAGCAAATAGAGACATTTTTCAGCTAAACATAAGTCACAACGATACAGCAGCAGCAGTAGTGAACACCAAATACTCGAAACAAACAGAGAGTAAATTTAAACCGCGCTCAAATGTCAGTAAAGTAGTTAAATGCCAATATTGCAGTTTGAATCACGACAGTTACTCGATGTGCGATAAATCGCCTAACTATCCTCACCACCTCAAAATGATGGTGGAGAAGCAGAAGACTAAGCGCAATGCTTACCAGAGAGCGGTCAAATGTTTTTTTTGCCGGAGCTTTGGCCACTATAGTCGCTTCTGTGATGGCCGAAAGTTATTGAAACAGGCCAATGCTGCACTGGTGGAAACGTCGTCAGACGAAGAGATTAAATCACTGAATGAGTGTGATAATCAAAACGACAATGTAAGTGAGCTTGGAAATGCTGTACAAATTATTGACACCATTACAGACAGTAAGTGTAACACCTGTACGAAGTTCCAACTTGACACAATATTACTATGTGGCCACACTATCCCTATTTCAAATGAAACAGCCAACGCTGCTTTGTCATCTACAGGCAAGCTAGTTTTTTCAACAGGGTTTGTAAATAACAAAAAGTGCACACTAATTAGGGATTCCGGCGCAACGCTCTGTGGGATTAAGAAAACATTAATAGACACTAAAGACTACACAGACAAACATGTGACTTGTCGCACATTCTCAGGTACTATAGAGAAATACCCCCTTGCTCTGGTCGAAATTCGAACACCGTTCATATCAGGACAAGTATTGTGCGCTGTCCTTGAAAATCCAGTCGCTGATATGATACTTGGGAACCTCCCCAACATACAACCATGCTCTGAAAAGGAAATCAGAGATTGGGAGCATAAAAACGGTATCCACCACCAAAACAGCGATTCTAAGGAGAAACACCATTCATGCTTGTCTCAATCTGCCAAAAGACCAAGGGAGACAACCACTGAGGTAATTCAGAAAGAATTCACCGAGGTGTACAATGCAGGGGCGGTCGAATCTGTCAGTGATACGACCAAATTAAAACCTCGAATTGAGGATGCTACCGATCTACCAAATACCAAACCTGTAGATGTGCAACAAAACACACAACACACAAATGCAATAACACGACAGACAACCCATAAAACCAACACCGACCAACTGCAGGAATCACTAGAAATAATAGCACCAAACGCAAATAACACTAATTTTGGAAATGAACAAGGATAGATAGGAGCAAGACGATGACAATGACAGAGGACCTGCCACAGCAGAGCAACATGTCGCAGTAAGACAGAAATCTGTCGGTACTGCGCCGATCACCACGCCTTCAAGGAGTGTCCGCTGGCCAAGCTGGACATGGACTTCCGAGCACCCAACAACAAAAGAAAGTGTGCCAACTGCCTGGGCAAGCATGGAGCAAGATACTTAGGTTGTCCGTACCTCCAAAGACACAGAGACATCTTAAAGTTCGCCATCACCACAAAGACATCATATAAGGACACAATGCGGAGGTGCGAGACAGCAACCTGCATCTCACAAGCTGAGAAAGAGCAACTGCAAAGCCAGATTGATGAGTTGAAGAAGCAAGTCAAGCTACTGCAAACATCGGCACCAAACAGCGACAATGGGAAACTTCTTGCTGAAATAAAGGAGATCCAGCGGGACATCAAACAAGAGGTGGAGAACATGAGGCAGATGACAAAGATGAAGAGATTCTACAAGACATCAAGCGATAAGAGAAATGCTAACAACTGAAAGGGAGTCAACCCAAATCAAACCAGCACAAGAAATGGAAAAGAACACAGAGAAATCACAAGATGAAATCCAACAAGAGACAGAGCCAGAACTGCAAGATAAAGCAAGCAGCCTAGCCACGACAATATCCAGCCAGACATCCGAAGAAAACAGAGATGAGCGCCCTGATGATGGCACGGAGAGGCACCAGGGACCTATCTTAGAGGAGCTGCAAGATTGGAGGAATGCAGGCGCCAGGAATTCAGAAGACGCTGGGAAGAAAAAGAAAACAAGAAGCCCAAGAAACTCAGGAGACTGGTAGACTATCCAGAGGTATACTATGAACCTGAGGACGGACCCGGCTATGAGTACTATATAGAAGATGGAGAGATGCTCCCGTGGATAACCGCAGAGGAAAAACTTGAATGGCAACAGAAGCTCAAACTCGAAGAAGATAAAAGACGCAAGGAGGAAAATGAAAACATCGATAAGCTCCTACAGAAAATACACAAACAGGAGGCAAAAAAACAAATAAAAAGTCCTTTTAAGGACTGCTACCACTCAAGCCAGGAGCCTTCACTAACAAAAGATATCACAAAAGGAGATGAGCACAAAAGACAGCCACCGACCGATCCCCCAGCTGATGTCACAGACACAAACCAACAGAACCAGTCCGGATCAGGACTAACTCGTAAGAGCGCACAAGACAAGAATTAGGGTGAATGAACCCACAAAAACCACGGACCTCAACAATAACCACAGCTGAAAGATGCAGGTTTAACGAGGCCGAATTTGGAATCTTTGTTTTGAAAATTGGAATTGGAATGTGTCATGTTCATTATGGCCTCGAATGATGTTGCTTGTAGCTCGTCTATGGTAATAATTAGTATATTGTCAACATAACGACGGTAGAAGACCAAGTTTTTCTTCTAAATATGCCATGAAGAAGTCCACTAGAAGAGGACCAAGAGGACTCCCCATGAGAGCAGGATCAAGTACAGTTTACAGCAAAATCAAGTAGAGTTGAGAGCAAAATAAAGTAGAGACTAGAGTTGAGAGCAAAATAAAGTAGAGACTAGAGTTGACAGCAAGATCAGGTAGAGTTGAGAGCAAGATCAGGTAGAGTTGACAGCAAACTCAAGTGGAGTTGAGAGCAAGTTCAAGTAAAGTTTACAGATAAATCAAGTAGTGTTAAGAGCAAACTTGGGTAGAGTTGAGAGCAAAATTGGGTAGAATTGAGTGCAAGATCAAGGAGAGTTTACAGATAGATCAAGTAGAGTTTACAGCAAGATCAAGTTTATCTAGCTAAGAGAGCAGGTGAGAGCAGTACTAGTAGTGCTGATGATAGTTTTAGAGCGAGTCGTGGTTGGTTTGAGCGCTGTAAGAAGCGTTCACACCTGCACAACATTCAGACAACAGGTGAAGTGGTGAATGCTGATACTGGAGCTGCAGAGCGAATCCCTGCAGAGTTAAAGGCCATGATTGAGGAGGCTGGTTACTCTCCCAAGCAAGTCATCAACGTTGATGAGGCAGGACTTTACTGGAAAAGACTGCCACCAAGGACTTATATTTTGAAAGATGAGAAGACTGCGTCTGGCTTTAAAACTGCCAAAGATAGGCTTACTCTTCTTCTAGGTGGCAACGCTGAAGAAGATTTCAAGTTCAAGCCCTTACTGGTGAACCACTCAGAGACACCAAGGGCTCTGAAGGGCTACTCAAAGGAACACTTGCGCGTTACATGGTGTGCCAACAAAAAGGCTTGGATAGCAGGAATGTTATTCCAGGAATGGGTAACTGTTTTTGCTATTCCTGCTCTAAGGGAATATTGTGCTAGAGAAAACCTAGCATTTCTTCTTCTTCTTCTTCGTTCATCCGGAGTTTTTTTTTTGGATGTGATTGCGTTGTGCCTGTTTACAGCAGAGCTGCGTTCTTGCGCCATTAGGCCGACACATCTGACTTCTGCGGGCATTTGTTGACCGGGTTAACCTTCCAGGGGAAACCTAGCATTTAAGATATTGCTGCTATTGGATAACACCCCTGGTCATCCAGTCAATCTGGACGACTTGTCTGAGAATGTCATGTTCATATTCATGCCACCAAACACGACCTCAATGATCCAGCCAATAGACCAAGTTGTAATTGCACCTTTCAAAATGTATTATTTGCGTTGCACCTTCTCACTGCTCATCAAGGCTACGGATGGTCAAGGTAAGCCTACCATTAAGGGATTCTGGTGAGATTACAACATCCTCAACGCCATTGACAACATCACAGATTCATGGACTCATGGAGTGAGGTAACGTCAGCATGCATGAATGCTGTGTGGCAAAAACTGTGGCCAGAATATGTGCATGACTTTTGTGAATTTGACGACGTTCATGCTAATTGACAACAGATCACTAACTTAGCCACTAAAGCTGGCTTTGAAGGGATGATGGAAGCTGACATTGATGAGTTGCTGGCATCACATGGAGAAGAGTTGTCTAGTGAGGACCTAATGCAACTCAGCAGGAAGAGGAGCACCCTGCTGCAAACACACACCCCTCTCCCCCACCACCTCGATTGTTGACAGCTGAACGTTTGTCACAATTCTTTCAATTGATTGATGTGGCAATGGACATAATAAATTAGGTTGACCCAAGCAGAGAATGGAGCTCCAATGTGTTGAGGGCAGTAACAAGCGTCATCAACTGTTACAAGGAGCTTTACTTAGAGAAAAGGTCAGAGTGCGTGAACAATAAATTAAAAGAGGTGTTGCGAAACAAGAACACTATGCAGGAAGCCAAAGAAGATTGATAAACCAACACAGAACTGGTGTCGTTAGCCGCTACACGCTGCATGATTTTCTGAGGAGGGGATTCAAGCACTTATGGACTGAATGGTTCGATGTGCAATGAGGATGATCTCTCGACTAACTAACTTAGAGAAAAGGAAAAAGGCTGTGCAGCAGACATTGGAAAATATTTTGTTCAAGCAGAGAAGAGCCAGGAAAAAAGGCAGGAAGGGATTACAGTTTCATCCTCAGATGAAGAGGCAGAATGTAATGTCTCTACATCCCAAAAACTCTACCCCTCGCTCTCCAACTCACCTCTATTTAATATTACAGAAGACACTGTATTTTGATTATGTGTTTGTTTCGGGATTTGAAATTTAAATATTGAGCACAACCCACTACTGGTAACGCCGATCGCATTCCGGTATGAACCTAAGGCCTATCCACGTCAATATGGAAGCACTATACTCGAGTTTCGCCCTTGTTTGAGCTCGTCAGTAGTGCATATCCCTGACCGGATCCGGAAACAGTCCCGGATCACGCGTGTGAAGCGGGTGTGTAACCACGCGGCACACACTGGACACACCAAATTATCACAACGGAACACCACAACGCCACCCCTCGTAGGCTATGCTCAAGATTGCCCAATCGCTGCGACCGACGTCCGTCAATCGATGGGACCCGAACGATCAGGACTTCTCACTGGCAAGGAACACCAGGCCTCCTAAATCCAGTGAGCAATAATAAATTGATTATGTGTTTGTTTCGGGATTTGAATTGTATTGACACTGTATTTCATTTAATTCTATTGGGAATAGTGTTTCACTATACGTTATTTCACTTAAAGTTGCGTTTTCCAAGAACATAACCCTGATGTTCTCCAGAGCCTCCCTGTATACAAGTAAATGGGAATAATCTTAAGCAATTGAATTGGTATAATTTATCTCGGAACAGTCATACCAACTTATAGGAGATACTTGAAAAGATTAGAACAAGAATCATCATAGTGAAGGTAGCCTTTTGCAAGATGGAAAACATACTGACCAATAAAATGATGTCGATTGCTATGAGAAAAGGAGTGTTGGTTAAGGTGCTACATAGAACCATGAGAAAAAGAGTGTTGAAGTGCTATACATAAACTATACTTTAAGTAGTGTGTTCCATCGTGCCATTACCCGAAGTAAAAACAAAATTCATGTACGGAGTCGTCACGCCATTGAAAATGTAGTCCCGGAAAACGCTGTCTAATTTACCATGCATTCTTTCGACATCATTCATTAAAATCTCACGTGACAATAACACACGTCATCCGTGGTCTTCCAGGAAAGGTATGCCTAATATTCCGCGCACAGCGATTGGTTGACATCATCGTGACCTTTTCTATAAATAACATATTTCATACTTACCGTATTTTATTGGGTTTTTTTGGTGTTCTAGGTCGAAGTAAATCAATTATAGATGTATTTTTTAATTCTGCATACAATTTAAAATATATCTGGAAAGTTTCATTGCTTTATAATCTCCGCCGGGTGAATGTAAACAACATTTCTGCGAAGATGTGTTTTTTTGCTCTTTGCGGTTATATATCGGAATGGCATGTGCACTTTGTAACACTATTCTGGAGTTCTAAGTCGAATTAAATCAATTATAGATGTATTTTTTAATTCTATATACAATTTAAAATATATCTGGAAAGTTTCATCGCTGTTATAGCTTCATCTGTGGATGAAAAACAACATTTTATGCAAAGCGTGTCTTTGTGAATGGAGTAACGCAAATGGCATGCTCCATGGCGACTGCGCATATCGATCGAAGTGGCATGTAATTTATACTTACTGTAATTAATTTTTTTTTGGTGTTCTAAGTCAAAGTAAATCAATTATAGATGTATTTTTAAATTCTGCATACAATTTAAAATATATCTGGAAAGTTTCATCGCTGGTGTAGCTTCAGCTGTGGATGATAAAGAACATTTTCGGCAATGTGTGTTTTTGTGAATGGGTAAACGCATGGCCATGGTGACTGCGCATGCGCGTATCGATCGCTATGGCATGTTACACTTTCACTTGTCAACACTCAAAATGTGCAATTTGAACTACTAAAGTTAAAGAGAACACAAGTTTAATGATTATTAATAACTTATTTGTATATTTGTGCTATCTTTTAATCATTTAAAATGACGGAACATATTTTTGAAGTCAGTTTTCATAATCCGTCTATGACCCGTGTTGGTTGAGACCAACCTCGCACGCGGAGAAAAATGAAAACGGCAAGCTGAACCGTAAATAATGTTTTTCTGGCGCTTTCAATAGAAAACCATCACTTGTAGATGGATCTTCGAATTCTGCATCAGATTTTTCAGACATTTGGAAAGTTTCATCGCTAAACTTGCTTTAATTGTGGGTTTAAAAAAAAATAGGCGAAAATGTTACGATCATCAAACCCAACACGGCGGCTTTACTATATAAATATCTTTGCAGAACAAGCATTGTGTGCTCGTTAGCGTAAGTCGTAAGCAGCCCGCCTGTCACGCGGGAGATCGGGGTTCTGTTCCCAGCTGGACATGTATTTTTTTTTTTTTTTAATTTTTCACAAAATTATTAGGTGATATAATGATAATGGAAACTTTTAAACATTACGAAGTAAAATATTATAGAGAACTAAGAAACTGGAAGTTTGTGAATTAAGTGTGCTCTATGGATCTGTGCGAGCTGCCGACTGCCGGGGAGCAAGCAGCGGAATTATCGCGTATCGGAATCGATGAATCCAATAGATGTCTTTGTTTAATGTGAATTTTAATTGCCATATAAAATGTCGCCCCGGAATCAGCAAAGTTTCATCGCTAAACTTGCTCGAATTGTGGTTGAAAAACAGATTTTCTGCGAAGATGTGACTTTGTGAATATTGGAAACCCACGGGTCATGACGGCTGCGCATATATCGATTGCGCTACACTTTTCAACACATAAAACGTGCGATTTGACCTACTAAAGTTAAATAGAACACAAGTTTAAAGATTATTAATAATTTATTTGTATACTTGTACTATTTTGTAATCATTTAACATGACGGAACATATTTTTGAAGTCAGTTTTCATATGACCGTTTGAGACAATCTCGCATGCATAGACGCGCAGACACCAGCGGGTGTCGCTGGTTGGAGGAAAGGGACACACTAGAGAGTTCTCATTACGAGTGAATAGAATGAGAAGTCGCAACTCGTCTCACCTTCACAAAGATGTGAATATCTTCACTTATAAGTGACATACAGGCATCATTGAGGTACCATTAGATTTTGAATTTCAAGGCCTATCTACTGTGGCAGTATCATTTGTAAATACTCAAAATTAAATTGATGATGGGACTCGCTAAAGTACGAATACTTTTGTATGGATGTGAAGCATGGACAATGAGCAGACAAGCTGAAAAACATCTGATGGCTTTGGAAATGTGGTTTCTGGGGAAAATGCAAAGAATACCATGGACAGACAGAAAAACCAATGACCAAGTCATACAAGAAACAAATTAAAAACGTAACCTGATTAGATAAATTAGAAGTAGGTCACGCTATGAGAAGAACTTGGTGACAACTGGCGAGATCGAGGGGAAGAGAACAAGGGAAAGTCAGAGAAGTAAATACCTAGATGGCTTGGGCACGTTGCACGGTCGAGACAAGAACACCGAGCTGATCCACGACTCTAGTGATCATGTGAGATGGCGAAACATGACCTCCCACGCTTATCGGCATGGCACATGATGGATGAATGAGAATGATCAAAATAAATAATACCTACTGCACTACTGGACTGGTGTTGATGTTACGCGAAACGAAGTACTCTGATTTAAAATGTACAGTAGTAGCCTATTTTATTAAAGCATGGTGTTAAATGAAACTGTCTGGTGTGGATGAAGCCGTAAAACAACTGTACTTACCCGGTGTCGTCCAGAAAACAAGTTGACCATGTTCTGTGTGAACTGCCTGGGCCGCCATGTCTAAACAACCTGCAGTGCTAGGCGAGTGCGCATGTCCAGGCACGACTTCCGTCCCAGTTAGTTCACGTGTTGATGTATTTCCATTTTGGGCCTGTACGACTACCAGAGACACCAGACACCGGTTTGGCCACGATGCCCTACTCCCTGAATATTCTTGACGGCATTTTTTTTTTTTTTTATGTTGACTTCGATAGTCTTTAAAAAAATGTAAACTTGAAATTCTACAAAACCCTTTGGAGGAAAGCGTTGACCAAACTTGGTTTAGTTAGTTAGTCTTTCCTCTTGAGCCTAAGGCGGCGCATACATAGGGCAGAAGCCCTGTCTCTCCATGCCTGGCGGTTCACTGCTACCTGTTGTAGATCTTGGATATTTACTTGGCCGTTGAATGAGCCTTCTCTAATGATGGTTCTACGCAGGGTCTCTCTTGGTCTTCCCCGTTTTCTTTTCCCTACCGGTGACCATATGAGGGCTTGGTAGGGGAGTCTTGTCTTGTCCATTCTGAGTACATGGCCGATGTAGTTCCAACGGCGTCTTCTTATGAAATTGGATACTGTATCTTGCTTAGTCTCTTGTATTATTTGCGCATTGGTTCTGAAGTCTGTCCAGTGGATGTTTAGAAGTCTTCTAAGACATTTGTTCTCAAAATTGTCTAATTTTTTATCTAAAGCTACCGTTGATTTCCAACTTAGTGCTTTTGAGTTCAACACACCCGGATGCCCAAGAGAAAATAAACCACCTCCAAAATGTTTCAGGGCAAATTGGTCTCCAAATTAACACCACAAAAACAAAGACTATTGATCTTACCAACAGTTCAGATGACACCAAATTGAACAGCTACGTTCTTGAAAAAGTCAATAGCTTCACATACCTAGGAAGCAAAATGACATCTACAGGGGACTCAACACCAGAAATATCATCTAGAATCGCACTGGCATCTAGTGCCTTCAATAAGAACTTGGTTGAACATCATGAATACAATTCAATCTACCACAGAAGAATGTCTCGGTGTGTTAACCACGCATAGAAAGAACAGATGGTTCAATCAAAAATGTGAAGAAGCAGTCATTAGGAAAAAGAATGCCAGACATCTATGGCTAAATGACATCAACAACATCCAATAGGAAGAGCATTATAGAAATGAATGTAAAGAGGCTACAAAAATAGTCAGACAGCAGAAGCGAGAATATATGAGTAATATAATCAAAGATATGGGAACTAATCACCAGAAAAACGAATCCAGAAAGTTTTTTTAAAGAACTGAAGTCAATGAAACGAGGGCACCAACACAACACATATGGTTTAAAAGACAGAAATGGGAAGATGATAAATACCAATGAGGAAATGTGCAACACATGGAAAGAATATTTTGTTGAATTACTAAATTGTGAAGCTCCAAGTAACATTTTCCCACAGGATGAGGTTCTCACTTGCGAACCACAAATTGAAGAACCTACATTTGAAGAAGTCCTATATGTAATCACACGACTTAAAAACAATCAGGCAACTGGGACTGATGGAATTGCTGCTGAATTTATAAAGGCAGGTGGCCATGCATTGCATCTAAAGCTATACGAACTAATAATAAAAATCTGGAGGACAGAAGAATTACCCCATGACTGGAAAGAGTCATTATTGATACCTATCTTTAAGAAAGGAGACAAGTTCCAATGTGGAAATTATAAAGGAATATCACTACTGTCCACAAGCTATAAGATACTATCCGTAGTATTACTAAATAGACTAAAACCATATTCAGAAGACATTAGGTGACTACCAGGCGGGTTTTAGACAAAACAGATCAACAATAGATCAGATATTTATCTTACTACAAATAGCCGAGAAAAATTGGGAATATAAAAGAGATCTCCATAACATTTTTGTGGATTTTAAAAAGGCTTATGATAGTGTCCATAGGGATAGTCTATGGAATGCTATGCAGGAATTTGGAATACCAAGGAAGTTAATCAACATGACCAGACTATGCATGGAAGATAATTATAATATAGTAATATATAAAGGCAGGAAATCAGACCCTTTCCAAATAACATCTGGCTTGAAACAGGGTGATGCACTATCGCCGCTACTCTTCAATCTGGCTCTAGAGAAAGTTGTTGTTATAATCCCCCATTGATATGCCGCGACATCGTTACGCCCGCCAGGCGAACACCAGTTACCTATCCACAGGTTTCGCTGATGAGAGAGAGTGACCGTCAGCGGTCAAGTCAGTATAAGTGTGACGCATGCAATTCTCGCTGCGCTCGAATCCACAGGGCAAGCACTTTGAGCGGGAAACAGCAGACACGGCTAGCGGATCAGACGAGGCTGACGTGTATGAAAGCGGCTTTTGTGTTTCTGTGCCTGAATGTAGATTGCTCGTAGCTCTTGTGAGAAGATAGAAAGACTGCATAGCTGTGGGTTTGAGTCTGTGAGTGCATTGATGTATTATGTATAGGTTGTGATATTCATCTTGTGATGGCCACATGCCGAATTAGATTGTGTTGCATGTGAAGTGTAAATAAAACCATCAAACTTGATGTTACCGTGTGTCCCGTCAAATCATTCTGTACTTGTGTATGTCTCACATATGTTAGGTCCAGCGAGCCAGATTCATTAGATTGTAAGACCCTGACATGTGTGAACGTGGGCGCTCGTCCTCATTGAACATACTAACGTAAATTACATAGATTTGAATGTGTTAACGTGGAAAAACATCAGTGATTGTGAAACTTGTCTCTATAAAATTGTGTAATCTAAGTGTAAGTGATGTACCATCATAGTTGTTGAACGTTTAAACATGGCTAACTTGTCTTCGTGAAAGTAGTTGTGTACAGGAAAAAGCGTGTGGAAGCAGAAAGTTCGGGAAAGAAAACAACTTGTGAAAATTGTTGAACGACGACATTACGACCAACAATAACACTCAACGCCATACAAACCTAACCAGAAATTAATTGACAAGCATACACATCACACAGACATAGATTCTAATTTATTTCCGTCCAAAAGTAACCAGGTTTTCTGTGCCATCTGAAACTGTTACCCGTAGAGGTCATTTGCCGTTGCAGTAGCGACCCTACAAGTTCCTGACCCTGGTTTTCACCATTCTTCAGTGTATCCAGAGTACTTTAGTATTATCTTTTTATATACTTTTGGATGCAAATTTGGGCACACGCTGTAAGTCTAAAAGTATTGTAAAAATTGTTCACATTACTAATGTAACAAAGCGAACTCATACAAGATGACTTGACTCAATTGGTTCTTTATAAATATGGTTTATTCGTCTTGATGACAGCTGGACCCAACATGGCGTCCTCTTGTTCCAAGCCCTGATCTTGACTGCCCCCTGACAACCAACTACGTCACGACTTGAGCATCTCTCTCCCATTCTCCCCTGATGCTCAATCGTGCCGTAGCCTTTTCCCACCTAATACTCTACTTCTGTTACACCTCCCCATGTTAATAAAAGAATTTTTCTTGTAAAGGAAAAAATCTGTACTCCTAATCCCCTTACTCTATTCCCTCTTTTTGTATCTTACCTCTTACAGTTCCTCTAGTCTTCCCCAAACCAACTCCAAGTTAAGTAAATATTCTATTCTTTAACTCTTTCCCGTGCTATATATCAACCCACTTCTTCTTCGTTTCTGGCCCTTCAACAACATAACATATTTACATATTCTTAATAACATTTAAACCTCAACTTTATACAATACATCATAACACGTCTTCTTAAATACTTCTTCTTCTCTTCATAAGTAATCCGCTTAAAATTTCAAACTCTGTACTCATCTGATACCAACTCCCTATTGTCATCACCAACCGCACTAATTCTCCACTTTTAATCAACCTGAAACCACTCTCACACGATAGAAAGACAAAGAATCGGTGGCCACCGGAATTTAAAGAAGCAGTAGAACTCTTTCACCCAAAGACCACACTCAGCTAAATCACACACCCCTTTACCCCCCTATGTCATTTGAGACTTTATGTAATAAAGTCTAAAATAATTATATCTCCTACCGTACCACTTATTATGGTAACAGTTTACGCTGCTATCTACAGCATCAAATACCAACCAACAACTTCCAATTGTCTATATTTTACAGACACTACTACTTTTATGGCACTGAACCTTACTTCAACCTCTCATTGTAATGTCAACCACAAAACATATCGCGAGGACACAATTAAAAAATCTATTATCCCTTAAGACCTCCTCTAACATTATACACATCACCTCACATAACTAATCTTCTCCTATACCTCACCCAGAATTCTCTCGCCGAAAATTTCAGCGACCCCTTACTGTCCATTTATTATGGGCGTATCAACCAAAACCTCCACTTATCAATTTATGCCGTTATCAACAGCAACCATATACTACCCCTGAACTCATGTGTGTGACTGCTTGCAACTAACTTTATTCTATCTCAGTCACGGACTCTCAAAAATCCCATGTCATTATGTTTCCACTATGTTCATTTCTCATTAACACACTTACACCCCTTTTTTATTTTACTGTTATCTACAGTGTCTAATCAAACATGGATCCAATTCATGTTTATTCTTTGTTTGGGGTAATCTTCTTATTCTTCTATAACCCAGCAATCTCGTGTATATCATGGCTCTTCTGACCCCATGGAAACTATGTTCAAAACTTTTCTCACACTGCTATATTCAATAATCTTTTCTTCTCCCATATGGCTTCCAATCCCATATTTTTTTCCAATGCTGACTTTAGTATAACTCTAAACTTTCCCATAACCATCCCCGGTATATGTTTCCACTACCATATCAACCTCATTATGCTGATTATCACAGCACCCATGAACTTATTCTTCACAAAGAGAATGTGTCTCTCTATTATTAGCTCTCAGTAGTTTTATTAACTCTTTTCTGAACGAAGGGTCCCAATTAAACCCGATATATTGTCTTTATTCTAGACAAAACTATGTAAACTAAACATAACTTAATTAACTACCATTTAACATACAAAACAGCGAAATAAAATCACAACAGGATATCATGCCCCCCCCCCCAAAAAAAAAATTTTTTTTATAACATCATTTATGTTTCCCCTCATCTCAATTAAAGGTATGATGATGATGGTGATGATGATGGTGATGATGATTAAAATAATACAACATACATCCTAATCTATTTTTACTAAATACTACTGGTCTCTTTTACGGACCAATAGTTTGTACACAAAAGTCTAAGAACACAATAACCCTATTCTAAAATAATAACAATCATTTTACAGGACCAAATCAAGCAAAAACAAAAAAACTTACTATATATGAGGCATTAAAACTCAGACTCAATAAAACAACTGTCTTCTCGCTAAAGAGAAGGTTTTCAAAAAAAAAAATATAACTCCCTTCAAATTACTACGTACAGTGGCTCATCAACATTGGCCTCCTATATGAGCTATTCATTCCACTATTTCTATAACATAGAAAACAAAACACTTCACTGCCAAGTACGTATATCTGTTAACTACAGACCAATTTCTTAACTTAGAACAATATTTGTTCTCTCTACACACAAAAACCACTAATCAACAATAACCGTGCTATCGTTGATTCTCTCCCCTCACAATTTTCTATCTTTTGCAAAACTAACTTCTAACACATCACAAATATTTGGAATATCATCTTAAACAAGCACTGTAAACTACAGGTCAACTCATTTTACCTATTTCTAATATGGCGATTATCTCAATGTCATCTCAATGTACCAGCAGTCATCTATCTACTAATAGAACCTGTGGCTCGTCACACTAATTGTTTCCCTTGGATTTATACCAAGCATCACTACCACTTCTTAATCAATCTTACCGTTATCTACGGTATCTTCACCCTCCTACGTCCAACAAAACTTTGTCTATTTACTATAGACCTCTCACCAATACAACTACTTACTGTACCAATAACTAATTCAACTTTTAAGTTTCTCGTCTACCCGACGCAATTAATATTTCATTCTCCTACATCAGTACTTTCAAGTCTCTCCTATCACTCTTGCATCGTGACGATAATCAAACTAGTCACCCTCCTCCGAACACGTTTTCCAACATTCATTTAACTAAGCTTGTTTACCTCCGTATCTTTCACTCTTCGTCTTCTTTATAGGGATTCTTTCAGAACTGCAACTCACGCCACTTATAACTGACAGCAGACCTCACTTTTCTAGGCATTCCTGCTTCGATATGTCTCTGTCAAGAATACTAAACATGTTTTATGAAACTTCATTCAGAATGTTACTTCTCTTTCCGTTATCCTGTCATACAACTTCCATAATTTCTTTCCAACGTCAGATATTCTAACGAAAAGACATCACAATTCTCTAATCACGTTCTTTCTATCTCTCAATTTTCGCATACTCTATGTTCCACGTTTTATCAACTTCACTTATCAACCACTCTTCGCATATTCACACGGACAGTGATACACAACCTCGCTCTCATCTCAGGACTATTTTCGCATCGCGACAATGCTAACGTGTCCATACCATTACTTTAAAAAAAAACAACTTAGACGCCAATTCAATCTTCCAGCAATCACTCATTACAATCCAAGCATATCGACTTCCTCTACACACATTGACACAAGATACATCAGCTTCACTCTTACATTTTATCTATGTATTTCACTTAGGCGACGTCACCACACCTCAATCCTACTTCACTCATCGCGACGAACACCTGTTTGTCTACAGTTATACTCACGTATGAACAACGCATAACCAGACGAATTACTCCACAGGACTTTCACAATTCACTACTTTCTTATTTCTACTTTACTCAATCATTCACTCCTATACGAAGGTCAGACCCTATACATTACCTCTCGCAACTTATATCGCTTTCACAGCACTATCTACTATCTCTTCAAAACAAACCTCATTCCGCTGAACCACCAACCTCGTAACTATCATTCTATACTTCACCACACAACAACTTTCTCAGACTTAATCAGCTCCTCTTTCTCCACAAGCACGACGTAACTCGTATTCTTTAAGCATCAACTTCTACAGTTTTTTTTTCTTAATATTCTCTCGTTCAACTGGCCATTTTACACACAGGATACTCAATTCCTCCTCAATCTATATCTCCTCACCAGACAGTCTCGGTTCACCTGTCAACCATACTATATTTTCTTCTCAAACCAACAAGCACAACTATCTCAGACATCGCGTCATAGCTCTGAGTCGAACCATCTCTAGTACGAACATTCATACTTAGTTTATCTCTCATCCTCTACTAATTTTGTGCTGAATCTACTCTATTTTAATCACACCATTTATACATCACTCAACGTGATTAACTCTCTGTATCTATCCATTCCGGACAAAGGACTATATTTTCCTTGTTTACTCTCCCTACATCGTAACTAAACAGAAGATATCCTGTATTACGTATCCACGTAGAATATTATTTGCCGTAACTCTCTATTCTCAACAACACTATCACCTACCCTGTACCATGTGACGCTACACTAAAAAAAAATTCATCTGCCTATTTTAGACAGCTCATATATCTATATGCTCAAACCGCAATTCTTTTCATAAGCCAAAACTATTCCATTTGCTTTCCTCACCCAAGGAACTTTAACAACTATAGAGTGTGTCCAAGTTAAATAATTCATTGTCTCTCAGTACATTAGTCCGTCTTTCTCTAATTATGTCATCTTCACTATCTGTTGTTAACCTGTTGTTAAAGTACTCAGGTCTTAAGGTCATAAGGTCTTCTATTTTTCTTAAATCACTTTCTGTCGTTGAGTAAATTCCCGCTATCTGTCTACTATTATTCTTCTTCTTAAATGATTTCTTTCTATTTCCTTTATTTGCGTCAGTCTGCTCACTGTTTCCTGTATAGCTTACGTAACGTTTGTACTTCCCCATCTCGTCTTCAGATGACACACTGATAATAGTTCCTTCATCCGATTCATAATAATTTACTGCAGCCACGTCGACCCTATTCCCATAATCAGCTTTAGAACGTTTGACTTTCTTTTTCTTTCTTGGTATTCGTCCCTTAGCCTTCCCTACTTTCTTGTCATATAAACTGGTATCTAGTTCTAAAGAGTCACTAACTAAAACTCTGTCCGTCTGTCCACCAGCAACTATACCGTATGAGGGAACATCACGCTTCGAGTTGGGATCTGCTTGTAGTGCAATTCTCTCCTTCTCCGAATCATCAGTATTTATATCTGTTTCAGCATTGTCACCGCCTCACTTTCATATATAGTAGAGGGTTGCAACTCCAGCCCAAGGGATACCATTGAGTCGCGCAGGACCCGAGTAATCTAGAACCTTCTCGAAAGAGCTGGTCACCAAGTCCATGATTCCGTGGACACTGATGTGGCCCGCCTAATGCGGGGTCCACGAGGAACTCGGACAGAGTTACCGCCCGTGTCGAGTTAGGACACAGCGGAGACCGGCAGAGGACAGACGGACTTGAGAGAGACAACAAGGCCTGCCTGAGAGGGACTCATAGATATTCATAGATATACTTTGGCTAGATAGTGTGCTAGATTGTTGTATGACAACTATATGTTTGATGTTTAACTATCTGTGATATGTAATATAAGAGAGCGCGGGTCTGTTTACCCACTGCGCCAACTGTACACTTCATACAATAAATGTTCTATATCCTAGCGAACAGTGTATTGTTGCCTGTATGAACCCGAACCGTTATTTAGATCAGAGTAAGATGATGACAGGCTTTTTGGGGGCTAGTTTTCCGGTTTTGGCATAGAATGTTTTCTTAAAAACCTATTAAATGCCATGTAAAATTAATTATTTAATCATATCACATTGATTTTTGATAACACATTGATTTGTTTAAATCAAAGAAATTGTTGACGTTACAAGTTTACATAAAACTAGTAGCTATCTAGCGATAAAATAGAAGTAATCTGAGTCCCTCGGCAATGTCTCACCATTGCCTCCACAGTGCCTCATTATTTTGATTCTGTAAACAATTTTTTTTTTTTGACATGTTACTATTTTGACATTTTTTGTTGTGACAGTGACTAATGTTTTCTCGCTCCACGAGCAGATTGTTCCGCAACAAGTGCCGCGTCCAACCTATGAAACCTTTCCAACAGTGACGAGAGTACAAGACAACATCGAGGAGTTCTTGAATTAAAAGCTAAGTTTCACCTCATACTCATTGTACTTCTAAGCTGTACTTCTCATGTTTCATCAATGTATTATTTTGTATCATATTGATTTCTTTGCATATTCATGACCTTGTCACCAACATAACCTTGCATTTTGATTTACACGTTAATAATTAGGGGAGTTAACCAAATTTTCGACCACACAACATATTTTTCTAAGGGATTTAACTCTATAAACTTAACAAACAAGTAAAACACAAAATGTCTAGTTTAGATAAATGCATTGAGCAAGGAATAAAGTTAGGTTATAAAGAAGAGAAACTGTCAGAATGGGCACAGAAAACGCACGCAGAAAACATTGCCCGTGAAGAAAGAGCGATAGAACGAGAAGAAAAGAAATTGCAAATGGAGGCCGAAGAAAAGAAAATGCAATTACAAATGCAAGCAGATGAAAAGAAATTGCAAATGCAAATGCAAGCAGATGAAAAGAAATTGCAAATGGAGGCCGATGAAAAGAAATTGCAAATGGAGGCCGATGAAAAGAAATTGCAGATGGAATTTGAGGCCGCCGCCAAACAGGCCCAATTAAATGCCGAGACACAGATTACACTAAAACAGATGGAAATGGAGTCCAACACAGAAATATCAATAAATAAGTTAAGAAGCAAAGAAGAAGAACAAAAATATAATAAATATAAAGGTCTCGTGAAGGCTTTCTGTTCAGGAGATTCCATCTCCGCCTACTTAGAAAATTTTGAGTGTCTCATGTCTCATCATAAAATCATTAAATCAGATTGGGCATTTATCCTAATGAGAAACTTAGCTCTTGAACCACTAAAAGTAATGAGACAAATGAACAGACGCGACGAACTGATGACGGAGACGAAACGACAATTTCCCAACGAAATGACACCTCGACAAACGAAGCATCGTTAACGACACACTCTTACGACGACGAAAACGACGAAGACATATGGACATTACGGACAATCTGTGATATCGACAATGACGACAAATTTGACGACATATTGACGATTAATCTCGACGACTACGACAATGACATTCAAGACAATTTACAAACTGTAGCATCGGTGATAAATCAGACAGACATGGACAATACTGAAATCCCTGTGCCAATCATGACTGACGACGGAAGTATAAATGACATACATATCTCTGACACTTTGACACAACAACAGCGACAGGACATTTTGACGCTCCTAGACGACTATAAGACGATCTTTTCCAACAAACCTGGACGCACTGATAGAATAACACATTCAATTGTGCTAACAGATCTGAGACCGGTCAAATGTAGACCATATTCTATTCCTTTCCATTACAGATCTAATTTAGATAAAGAAATTTTAGATTTAGAAAAGAATGGCATTATTCAAAAATCTATGTCTCAATATTCTTCACAGATTGTCTTGGTGAAAAAGAAAGACCAGACAATCCGCTTGTGCATCGACTATAGAATATTAAATACCAGAACAACAACGGATGCAGAGCCTATGAACAGTTGTGAAGATCTTATTTTAGATATGGCTCAATCATCCTTATTTTCTAAGACAGATTTAGCGAAAGGATATTGGCAAGTTCCACTACACCCTTCGTGTAGACATATAATAGCATTCGCAACACCTCTCGGTTTATACGAATGGCTATATCTTCCTTTTGGCCTGAAGAACGCACCGGCCACATTTGTGAGACTAACAAGATTGTTATTACACGGAATTAATGATGTAGTTGCTTATATTGATGATATATGCGTCTATTCTTCTGATATGACTTCTCACTTACTCACCCTAAAACAAGTCTTCAACCAAATCTCTCTTTTTGGACTTACTATCAAACCTTCCAAGGTTGAAATAGGCTATACACAAATAGACTTCCTTGGTCATAGAATTTCTGAAGGAAAATTGTTGACTGATGATAAAATTGTTTCCAAGATCCTTAATCTAGAAGTGCCTACCACAAAAAAGCAGATTAGAAGTTTACTAGGTCTGATTAACTATTATTCTAACTTCATTCCACATTGGGCAGAACTCACCTCAGTCTTTTCTGATATGTTAACTAAAGATCATCCATCAAAAATTTGTAAAAGTACCAGCTTAGATGATGCAATGTGTAGGTTGAAACATATTTTTTCTAATCCACCAGTCTTACGATTACCCAACATAAATTTACCCTTTATTTTGACCACAGATGCGAGCGCTATCGCAATAGGAGGATGTTTAATGCAGGAAGTGGATGGCGTACGACACCCGATTCTCTACGTGAGCCGCAAACTAAAGAAGGCTGAGACTCGTTATGCCACAGTAGAATTGGAGTGTTTGAGCCTATTGTTCTGTATATTGAGATTATCTAAGTTCCTCTTGGGAAGCCACTTTGTGGTCCTCACAGACAGTTCGCCGTTATTAGTCCTTAACCATGGGTCGCCCAAAAACAACAGGTTACAAAGATGGTGTCTTCTACTTCAGGACTTTGACTTCGAAATTCGCCATATCAAGGGCACCGATAACATAGTGGCTGACCTTTTATCACGGCAGACAAATGCGCCAGTAGAATGACTCTTATCACATTGGCCAGTAGCCACACTATAAACTGTGATACTTTTAGTCCGTTACATATAACAGTGTGACTCTACACCTGCTAGAGTACTCTCAGTGATTAGGTGAATTACGACACCCATAAACATACGTGAAGAGCTATATTGTAAGAACTATACCATCAAATGCCTAAGCTCTAGAACGATTCCAGCAAGAAACAGTAACTGTGTTTATTTCAACCAATAATATCAACCAGTGAACTATCTCTGAACACTGTAATATTTCATACGGGACAGTGAGAGCAATCCATACTTGCTGTTGCTACAAAACTTTGCAAACAGCCGAAACAGAACAACATCGACGACAACACTCAAGAGACAGCCATACTAACTTTAACATTCATGGCATAACACACGAACGAAGGGACATAAACGCGCACATCATCGTTGGAGTTATTTAATTAATTAGTTTACTATTAAATATGTATTATATTTCCATTAATGATGTATATAAATTGTATTAACCTGTAACTTGTACATATTCTACTTTAATATTACAGACGGTACCATTCATAGGCTAAATAACCGTCCTATACAAGTGTCTCTAGTTAAATTATAACCTATTTTTCATTCATCGTACAAAAAGTATGTATTTTCTTAAGGGGCAAATATCGCCTAGCCCATTTTTTCTAAGGGCAATAACGCTTACCTCAACTTTAAGCATATATTTTAGCCAATTACTATTTTGAATGACAGATGAGTGAATGACTGCGTGAAAGGATTAAATGAGAGAACAATACACTTGGCGGACAAATTGTACGCAAAACGTATTCATTGTAATTTGTCTGCGTCTTCCATGTAAAAGTGCATGACTTGTCTAATTTGTCAATACATGTGTAGAACTTAGTTTAGTAGTGAGTTTAAGTTAGTAGTTGTTGTAATATACTTAGTTTAGCAGTTAGGATACATCTAAGCACCACTACTTGGAATGCCTAGTCAGGTATTGCACACAGTGCAGTATTACATGATTGAGGTTATCCCAACTCGTGACGCTTGGAATTACACCACACATTCAGCACGCACGTTACACAAACCTCAAAACTCAACACTAACAATTTAAAATACAGTCACTTTATTAGAAACATCAACTTATGAGTTAACACACTAACAAGCCAACAAGGACACATGTAGTCTGAGGGGGATAAAAGAACAAGGTAACTACATATTTAGCATTATATAACATACGGGAGTAAAAGTGTATAGAAATACACACACAGATCAAGATTTGAAGGTGTACTTATTTAGCCAAGACTTCGGTCTTGTTAACCCTCTTTTATATAGGGGTTATTTGTCTGGGTACCATTTCGGGTACTATGAGAAGGGCGAGTTGTAAATACAACTACTAAAACGCCACGTAACTTCGGTCTGATAAGCATATTTAAGCACACGAGAGACAGAGGGATCTCTGCACCAAATCAAAGAAGTGTTGTATGGTATAATACATGAGTTTTTAGTGCTAGTAGGTAGGTTACCAGGTTACTATCCACCAAACTACAAACACCAACTTTATGTGATTCGGTGACAAAATTAGAACGGATCTAATTACCCAACAACAAATCATATCAGGGGGGAGGGGGGATCCTGTCACCACCTCACTTTCATATATAGTAGAGGGCTGCAACTCCAGCCCAAGGGATACCATTGAGTCGCGCAGGACCCGAGTAATCTAGAACCTTCTCGAAAGAGCTGGTCACCAAGTCCATGATTCCGTGGACACTGATGTGGCCCGCCTAATGCGGGGTCCACGAGGAACTCGGACAGAGTTACCGCCCGTGTCGAGTTAGGACACGCGGAGACCGGCAGAGGACAGACGGACTTGAGAGAGACAACAAGGCCTGCCTGAGAGGGACTCATAGATATTCATAGATATACTTTGGCTAGATAGTGTGCTAGATTGTTGTATGACAACTATATGTTTGATGTTTAACTATCTGTGATATGTAATATAAGAGAGCGCGGGTCTGTTTACCCACTGCGCCAACTGTACACTTCATACAATAAATGTTCTATATCCTAGCGAACAGTGTATTGTTGCCTGTATGAACCCGAACCGTTATTTAGATCAGAGTAAGATGATGACAAGCATCACTATAATATGCAGCGGTAGGAATATCTTCTCCGTAACCTGAACTCTGACAGCTAATATTCCTACACCATTTGGGAATTAGTTTCATGTCTATACCTGAGGAACTTGACACGGCAGTACCTCAATTAACTATCATACTACTATTTCTTTCTTCAATACTTTTCCTCTTTGGCTTTCTTTCGTCCTTAGTTCTCGTCTGTCTATCTTTCTTAACTTCAACCTTGTCTCCCTTAGTCAAATGAGTTGTTCTTGACTGAGTTTCTATTAAGTCAGTTTGACTTCCCTTTGTTATCTTGCTGGCTGGTTGTACCTGGACCTTTTTCTCTACTGTATCTACCTGAGTCTGTGTACTATTTTCTATCGTATTACCTGCCTGCGTCTGTGTCTCTCGGTTTCTTTTCTTTACTAATATCGTCGTCTTCCTTTCCTGTTCAATCCTAATATTGGCAAGTACTTTAGGAGTCATTGAATTCTTATCTTTGTGTTCTACTCTGTCCTTCGATCCTGACTTCAAATATTGTCTTTGTCTCTTTTCAAACCAGTCGTTACGTCTTTTTCTAGCGGTTGCACTGTGAGAGGGCCAGCCCCATGATTTCCTTGAAAGGTTTCTCTCACATCCATTTTTGTATTTATTACAAGTATACCAGTCCGAACTTTCACCATTATGTCTGTTCTCACTCTCTTTTACTCTATATCCATTAGGCCTTGGTTCATCATAACTATATTGTCTTCTGTCTTTATTAAGCCATGGCTGTCTCCTGTTATTCTTTCCTACTCTATTGTAATCTACTTCAAATCTATAAGGGTCTTGTCTAGTCGTTCTGTTCTTCAACGTTTCTATAAAATTCTCTACTTCACTAACTGCCTCCTTTAATTCCCCCAACCATGTACTAATACGTTGTAATTCTACATATAAATAACTCATATTTCTACTTCTTCTTCTGTATATTTCTTGGTACCTGGAAAAAAAAATTCGAAGTCTTGAACTCAGCCGAAATTATCTACCGCTGTTCCCACTCCCGACAAAACTTGTGCTACTGGATCCTGTTCTATCATGTTAAAATATTTATACTTGTACAAGCAAACAAACAATCAACTCTTATTAATATCTAAATTAATTAAGTAAAGGATGTTATCGTCCTCCTGAAATTCAATTATTTTCTATCTAATATCAAATATGTTACCCTTCTTCTTGTTGAGGTTATCTTTTCAATCGAAAATGAAGTCCTTGGCGTCTATGTCTCTGTCTACTGAGTTTGAGAAACCCGGTACTCGAGTACTTGAACCAAGACCGACAAAGCGGCTTCAGTAAGGACCAAAAATGCTCAACTGGGCTCGATAGGCACGAATGTACTCCACAGACCTCGATAGGGCACGACAAAACTTCACAGGCCTCGATAGGGCACGACAAAACTTCACAGGCCTCGATAGGGCACGACAAAACTTCACAGGCCTCGATAGGGCACGACAAAACTTCACAGGCCTCGATAGGGCACGACAAAACTTCACAGGCCTCGATAGGGCACGACAAAACTTCACAGGCCTCGATAGGGCACGACAAAACTTCACAGGCCTCGATAGGGCACGACAAAACTTCACAGGCCTCGATAGGGCACGACAAAACTTCACAGGCCTCGATAGGGCACGACAAAACTTCACAGGCCTCGATAGGGCACGACAAAACTTCACAGGCCTCGATAGGGCACGACAAAACTTCACAGGCCTCGATAGGGCACGACAAAACTTCACAGGCCTCGATAGGGCACGACAAAATGATCAGCTAGCGGCTCTCATATGCAGTGGAGCCCAAAGATAGTCTGACTGCGTCCAAAAAATTATAGGTCAATTAATGAAAGAACGAGGTATTTATCTACTGTCCTGATTGTTAATGGTTATTTCCATTATTTTGACTTGATGATATAAGTTGTCCGAACTCAACATGGAAAAATTTTGAATTGTAGTCACGTATGTCTTAAAGTTTTTGTTTCTTTTGAGTAACCTCTGAAATTTTGGTTGGAGTCGAGTAAATCTTAAAGTCTTTAATTAACCTTTGCAAATTTTGATTGAAGGCAAGGGCTCAACTTGATGGAGTTATTTGAAAACTCTTGCTCACCTGAAAAATTGTAGTAGCATGATGACCCAGGACCGACCTTCAGCAAAATTTTTGTTCGTTGTATCAAACTGGCTCGACTTTCAGCAAAATGATGACACTCGCAGGCCCCGCACTCCTTATATCAAACTAGTCTTCATGCCTTTCTTGACAAGTACCGCCTGTACAGTTGAAAATTTTGATAGGAGGTCTGTACTTCTCACCTACAATATTGGCCATCTTTCCAAGTTCTTTGGTTTACGTTCAACTTGCGTGTAGAATCGTGCTGTAATAACTCTGTCTCCGGACAATTGGTTTGAGCAGAACAAGGACCTTTTACATTTTGAAGCTGCCTCTTCGAGTTTCTTCAAGGTGTCGACGTAGATAGTGGTTTGTTATGACTCCCGCCGCGACAATCTCCAAGTAAGCATCCTGGTTCTTTGGCGCCATTTCGCTATTGTAACAAAGCGAACTCATACAAGATGACTTGACTCAATTGGTTCTTTATAAATATGGTTTATTCGTCTTGATGACAGCTGGACCCAACATGGCGTCCTCTTGTTCCAAGCCCTGATCTTGACTGCCCCCTGACAACCAACTACGTCACGACTTGAGCATCTCTCTCCCATTCTCCCCCGATGCTCAATCGTGCCGTAGCCTTTTCCCACCTAATACTCTACTTCTGTTACACTAACACTTGATAACAAAATTGCGTGTGTGAGAATTCATTTTCTTTGAAACAGTCCATCATGTCTTCTCTAAACGACTTCATTGAGATGGGTTTAAAACTAAAGTTAACTGGTGATGAGTTGACAAAATGGAGTGAGACAAAGTATTCAGAACACCTCCTAGCGCAGGAAAAGGCTAGAGAACGCGACGACAGAGCGGCTGAAAGAGCTGCTAAACAGGCAGAACTGGAGTGGACTGCAAAAACTAAACAGGCAGAACTAGAGTTGACTGCAAAAACTAAACAGTCAGAAATAGAGGCCGAATTGAAAAAAGCAGAAATCTCAGCTCAAAGCAAACGAGTAGAGCTTGAACTCCAACTAAAAATCAAACAGCTTGAAGTTGAAACAGCTGTTGAAAAAGACTCTCGTAAATCTGAAAGACTGGAAAAAGAAAACCAGTACAAAAAGTACCAAGGTATTGTCAGAAATTATACCTCGGGGGACTGCATAGCAGCTTTCACCCAAAACTTTGAGACTTTAATGGACCACTACCAGATCCCAGTATCTGAGTGGAACATCATTTATATGAGATGTTTGTCAGGGGAACCTCTAAAAGTTATAGAGACTATTCCTAAAGATCTCAGAAAAGATTACCAGTACATAAAGTCAAGAATTATGTCACATTTCCTGTTAGATAAAGCAGGCTACAGAGAACAGTTCAGTAAACTAACTCCAAAACCTACTCAAACGTTCTCTGACTACATCTCTGTAGTACAGGATATATTCAGTAAATGGCTGTCAGCAGCCAAAGTTAATAATGACTTTAACACATTGAAAGATCTCATCCTTAGGGATAAACTCATCACATCCCTTCCACCATTATTTTCAAAATTTCTGCAAGAGAGTGAGTGTATGAATGTAGAGCAGATCGAGAAACGTGGGTCGGCGTACTTTACAGCCAATAAACATTGTTTTGCTAGTGGAGCAACTGATATAAATTTCGTATCAGCTGCTAGCTATGAGAAATCACAATCAGATACATATAATAGTCAAAAGACATTTAAGCCTACTACTGAGAAATGTAGGTTTTGCCAATTTCCGCACCACCGGAATGAGATGTGCGATAAAAACCCGGCATATCTAACATACTTGCAAAACTATGTAAATAACCAAGTTAAAGAGCGAAGAAACTTCAAACGGCTAACCAAATGCTTCCTTTGTAAAGCTTATGGCCACTGGCGTCATGCTTGTAAAGGGAAACAGATGACCAGGAAGGCGAATGCCGCCTTGTTTGATAGCTCTTCATCAGATGAAGAACATCTTGAACATCATCCTGTGAACTCAGCACAGGCCATAGATACATTTAATCCACAAAAATGTACCATCTGTAATCAGTTCCATGAAGATGGCCTATTAACATGCGGCCACTCGATACCTATTGCCAATGAGGAAGCCAATTTGGTAATAGATTCCAAAGGCAGAATTAACATCCACCATGGATATGTGAATGGCAAGCCTGCTAAAGTCTTACGAGACAGCGGAAGCACTCTTATAGGTCTTAAAAGGGATTTCATAATGCCTACAGACTATACAGACAGGCACGTAACATACAGAACATTCTCGGGAAATATCGAGAAGTATCCATTGGCATGGGCATACATTGAGACTCCATTCCTCACTGGGAAGGTTAAGTGCGCATCATTAACCAATCCTTGTTGTGATGTTATCATTGGGAACCTTCCCGAAGTGAATGAGATGCCTCATAACACCATAACATCTGCATGTATTTATGATAATGTAACATCATCTCCATCTAACGTCATCATTGAAAGTGTGTTATCATCAAATAATTGTATGCTAGCTAATGCAGCACTATCATCACATGAAATCAATGATCCAATTGCATCATCATCAAATGATATCATTGATCCAATTGTTTCACCATCACATGAAATCATTGATCCAATTATTTCACCATCATCTCATATCACTGAAAGTGTGAACGCAGTAACTAGATCTGCTGCCAGAGTGCAAGAACAAATTGATCAAACTGAGGCAATAGAAATGCTAAGCCCAGTATTAGTATTACTACCTTCTAAAACCATGAAGGAAAATTTTATAACAGCCCAAAAGACTGATCCTTCATTATATAAGTATTTTAATCTGATAGGCCAAAAGCCAAGGTTAACTAAGAATGCAAGATGGCATTTTGCTCTCAAAAATTGCATCCTCACTAGGTACTATACCAGAGATGACACCATCACAGAGCAAACTGTTTTGCCACTAGAATACCGTAAGCAAGCCTTACATCTTGCCCATGATATACCTCTTGCGGGGCATATGGCGTATTCAAAGACCAGATCTAGATTGTTGTCACAGTTTTATTGGCCAAAATTCTGTAATGTCATTAAACAATATTGCAGAAGTTGTGACATCTGCCAGAAACTAATGAAAAAGGGGAAACACCCACAGGCTGAATTACAGGTTACAGATTTAGCCAGTCGACCCTTTGAGAAAATATCTGTTGACATCGTAGGTCCTCTAAATCATGTAACATCTAGAGGAAATAGATTCATAGTTACAATTATTGATTTATGTAGCTGCTGGCCTGAAGCGATCCTCTCAAGAACATAACTGCCAATGATATCATGGAAGTCTTCTTCCATGTATTTTCAAGGATAGGTTTTCCTGATAATATCCTATCCGACCGTGAAAGTCAATTTATTGCTGCATCCACTCAAGCTTTCACTAAAATGTTAGGTGTGAAACAATGTTTCAACTCACAGTACCATCCTCACTCGACAGGAGTAATAGAGAAGTTTAACGGGGATCTAAAGCATATGCTTTCCAAAGTCACCCAAGAACACCCCGAAAATTGGGACATCTATTTGCCTGCCATATTATTCGCATATCGCGAGGTCCCTCAATCAAGCACTGGGTTCTCTCCATTCGAACTTATCTATGGTGCCAAACCACGCGGCCCATTAAGTATATACCATTCCATGTTAAGTGAAGCAACTCCTATACTTAAACCCATATCATCATACGTATATGTAACATCATTGCGTGAAAGGATAATTAAATCTTGTATTATTGCCAAAGAAGCACTGAAACAATCTGGTGCGATGTATAGACAATATGCAAACAAATGAAACAGGACGATAACACTGACACCTGGACAGGACGTACTACTAGCGACCGACAATTACTGACCGATTCTTGGCAAGGACCATTTAAGGTACTAAGACAGATTTCACCGGTGGACTATGAAATTCAAATTAAAGACAAACACAAAATATTCCACATCAATATGCTAAGACATACTACAACAGGGACAACGAACAAGACGATACAGCAGCCAGTACAACAATAATCGACCGTGAAGGCGACGAAGAAAGCGACGAAATACCAACACCAGCACTAAACACGACGAACTGCTTACAAGACATTAAGATAAACCCTCAGTTAACTCAAGCAGAAACCGTCAGCTGCAAACAACTCATACAGGACTACAGTACCATCTTCTCCAACAACCCAGGACAAACAGAACTAGTACAACACCACATTACTCTGACTTCCAACACACCAATAAAATGCAAACCCTACACAATTCCATTACATTACAAAGAAAAACTGCATCAGGAAATCATTGACTTAGAAAAGAACAACATCATTAGACGATCGCAATCACACTTCTCTTCTCCAATAGTCATCATACGCAAAAAGGACGACACAATAAGACTCTGCATAGACTATAGGAAATTAAATAAAATTACACAGTTGGATTTAGAGCCAATGACCAACTGCGAGGAACTGCTGACAGAGCTGACAGACTCTAGGTACTTTACGAAGCTGGACATGACAAAAGGTTACTGGCAGATAACGGTAGACGAACAGAGCAGACATCTGACAGCCTTTGCCACACCTTGGGGACTGTACGAATGGTACAAATTACCATTTGGGCTTGTTAATGCACCTGCAACATTCGTACGCATGACAAGACTATTACTGACGGACATAAAGAATATCATTTCGTATATGGATGACATATGTGTACACACAACGACAATGACAGAGCACATAACGACATTACAGCAGACGTTTGAACGGATCAGACAGCACGGACTTACTATTAAACCTGCCAAAGTTGACATAGCCTACCAGGAAATCTCCTTCTTGGGTTATAGGATCTCTAATGGTTTTGTCACGACTGACGATAACATCGTATCAAAGATTCTAAAACTAACACTTCCGACTACGAAGAAACAAGTCAGAAGTGTATTAGGACTTCTAAATTATTACAGGCAGTTCATACCAGATTTTGCTGAACTGACTGAAAGTTTTACTAACATACTAAAAAAAAGATCACCCAAATAAAATTGTAAACAACGAATGCCTAAAATTTGCATTCCAGAAAGTATTGTCCTATTTTTCTGAGAATAGTTTAAAGAATCCCATTCTCAAATTGCCAAATTTGCATATTCCTTTCAGATTGCGCACAGATGCGAGCTCCGTGGCGATTGGGCCGGTACTATTACAGGAACATGACGGCATTTTGCATCCTGTATATTACCTATCCAGGAAACTTAAACCAAGAGAACGCACTTGGTCGACCCCACAGAAGGAAGCCCTCACGTTAGTGTTTGCAATAACAAGATTGTCTAGATTCCTCCTTGGAAGGCATTTTTTAGTAGAATCTGACAACAGCCCATTGACATTTATTACATCTGGAGTGCCAACGAACCATATGATAGCTCGATGGTCACTTTTGCTTCAAGACTACAGCTTTGAAGTGAAACACATCCCTGGCAGATCGAATACACTGGCTGACCTTTTGTCGCGTTGTCCCGATGATACCCAATAGCCACATATGTCTGAGTGCAGTGTGTCAAAACACTCAGACCAGCACAGCCATTAATGTATTTTTTTCAGAAAAGCTGTGAGTGTCAACTACATCATTGTGATAGGGATCATTTCCCACTGTAAATATTATTAGTGTTTCTAAAATAAGGTGATAATTGTGTTGTATAAGTGCGTAGTATGTGGTAGAAAGTGAACAATAGTAATTATAAATATTATAAACTAAGAACAGTGCCACATGCCAGTGTCGTAACTTACCTCAAGTGAACAAGAACAATTTAAGTTATCCGTGGTATCTGCAAACTGGAGTTATCCAGCAACATTTTATCCCGTGTGAATTGAACGATTGAGTGAACTAAACTGTGACAGTTACTCCACTGTATAAGATCGTAATCCAGAAGTCCAACGAAACATCGAAAACACCAGCGAATAGCACAACGTTACATTCCGAGTATTCCAACTTCATTACGGAACAAGTGTGTGAAAAACTATTGCGTACATCAGCTGTTCGTGTGTACTTCCGGAAAGTTAGAAATTTAAACAAAAATCTAGCAGACTATGAACAAAACCTTAAAAATTAATGACGCTTGTAAAATATTTGTGAAACACGAATTTGAAATACACAAATTGTGTATTAATATTTTTGAAACTAGTGTAATCTGAGAATCATATCTTGATTAACTGATTCACAGTAGCGACATTTTTTCGCTATTGTAAAGAAGTATCAAGCTATGACGCTGAGAAATATATTAATAATTGTAATTTATTATGTTTAACATCTGTTTAAATTATTTCCCTTTCATTTAATGGGTGTCACAAATTACACCAAAGGGCGGTAAATCGAAATAGATAGTAATGTGTAATGTATAAAAATAGCCATTGTGTTGCCAGATTGTCGACACTCCAAGATTGCATCAGCTGGGCATGGAGAAGATTGCCAAAGTTGTAGACCAACATGAGAGCTCCCTACCAAGTTTGGTTGGAACTCTACAGTTGAATTCGTCTCATATTAAGACGTTTTACGGTCTAACCTGATGTCTAAGGACATATTATACGTTTTTTTTGTTGGTTGCGAGGTAGTTGCATGGATTGCTGGTGCTACCGGTCTGACTGGGTCAAAATTGCAACAGAGGTGATCATCCATCGAGAGGATGATACTTGGCAAGTGTTGAAGTCTGAATACAGCATGACTTAATATGTATAATTTACAATACTTATGTATTTCTATTGAACCTATGCCAGGGTATATGACAACCAATGGGAAGATTCTGACTTGGTTAAGAATAGTAACCCTGAATTTACAGAGAATACACATGAAAGATAGAATCTTTCATGAATGACGCGCGGGGAGGGTGTCATAATCCCCCATTGATATGCCGCGACATCGTTACGCCCGCCAGGCGAACACCAGTTACCTATCCACAGGTTTCGCTGACGAGAGAGAGTGACCGTCAGCGGTCAAGTCAGTACAAGCGTGACGCATGCAATTCTCACTGCGCTCGAATCCACAGGGCAAGCACGGGAAACGGCAGACACGGCTAGCGGATCAGACGAGACTGACGTGTATGAAAGCGGCTCTTGTGTTTCTGTGCCTGAATGTAGATTGCTCGTAGCTCTTGTGAGAAGATAGAAAGACTGCATAGCTGTGGGTTTGAGTCTGTGAGTGCATTGATGTATTATGTATAGGTTGTGATATTCACCTTGTGATGGCCACATGCCGAATTAGATTGTGTTGCATGTGAAGTGTAAATAAAACCATCAAACTTAGTGTTACCGTGTGTCCCGTCAAATCATTCTGTACTTGTGTATGTCTCACATATGTTAGGTCCAGCGAGCCAGATTCATTATATTATAAGACCCTGACAGTTGTAAGGAAGGTAAAGGAGGAATGTGATATTGGAGGAACATCCAAGCTGCTTGGTTATGCAGATGATATAGATATTATAGGGCAAAGTGAACAAAAGACATTGGAAATATTGACTCACTTAAAGGAAAAAGCCCAACAGATGGGGCTGGTGATCAACCAAGATAAGACAGAATATATGGTAATTTCAAGAGACGGAATGGCTAAAAACTCTGGCCACATACAAATAGATAATATGACCATTAAAAGAACGGAAACATACAAATACCTGGGTACAATCTTCAACTGCTCCAACATCATAAGGGAAGAAATACAAACTAGAATCAACTCTGGAAATAAGATATACTATGCACTGTAACATCTACTAAAATCAAAGGCGCTATCTCGTAACACCAAAATCACAATATACAAAACACTGATCAGACCAGTTATGCTGTATGGCTCTGAAATCTGGAGTACAACGAAAGGAGACGAAGCCTTGTTACAAACCTTTGAGAACAAAATTTTAAGACGCATCTTTGGACCCATTAAGGATACTGTGAGGTTTTGTATTTGGGTTTTAGATAATTACAGAAGCACCAACAAGTGACTTTCCATAAAGTATAGATCTTTATAAAAGATACAGGTTTGTAACAGCAAGTCGTGTCTAGAGGTATTGATATGTAGTCTCGCAGAACCTTTGTAGAGAAACCATACAGAATTTGGCTCATCGAATACCCCCACTGTGAGAAATTAGACCTAAGTTTAAGATCAACACAGAATTATTATTAGATGATTCCTCCTACAGGTTATATAGAGATCTTGGCAGTTAGCCACAGCAACAAATGAAAGCAGTTCTTTCATTTATCCTGTTTACTGTGCTCTGGTCGCCCACCTCATGATTGATCTCTTTAATTAATTCAAGTGACACAAGACACTTGGACAAATGACCACATTGACAATTGGACCACTGTAATGAACATAAACAACACCAACTGTACTTTACACCAGTTGAACAAGTCAACCTGAGAAGATCTTGACAACATATACACAGGACTTCCACAATCTCTGAACTAACAACCACAGTAGAGGTAACAGTCACCATGAAGATGCTTGACAACAGTTGGACAATTCATCACAAAGTAATATATTTCACAACAGTGCACAAGACAATCACAGAAACATGTTATCTCAAAACTGTGTTCTTCCTACTATCTTTATTGATGTTTTATGAGGTCAAGTGAAGACCCAGGCTTCATTCATAATCGGCCAAAAAATCACATTTCAAACATTTTAGTAATATGCAATAAAATTGACAATGATTATGAAAAAACCCAAATACCTCACCCAATTCCCCAAAGAAAAACATCAACTTAAAACAAACCCTCCTCCATCTCACTACTTCAGAAAATCATCCTACACCACAGACCATTTTATGCTTAAGTCCTTCCCTAAACTGTCACTGAGGAAAACATGATAACTTATAGCCATAGTCATGGGGCAAGTATAGGGAGACACTGCTACACTGATCCTTGAACCTCTTTTAGCACCTATGAAGGTGTTGGGAATGTTTCAGGTGGCCATTCTCCCTACAATGTTTTTCCAGTTCATGCTAATTCCTGCTGTAACAAGTCTATGAAAATGGACAGCATTTACTTCCTAAGGGCGAGTAGACTGTTCATGAAGTTGACTACTTAGGACTTTGTCTACTTTTCCTGTAGAGGAAGAGCTAAGAAACAAATATGTCCCAGCCTTCTTCCTTCTGCCAGTCTCTCCCACAGGTTTCTGATGGTACTGATCTACACCACAGTTAATGCACAATCCAGATTGTGAATTTGCTCTAATTTTTATTCTTCTGTTAAGCTTTCCAGCCAGTATTAAGTTGGAATACTCCTCAAGATATGGTTTTGAGAAGAATGATGGTAAACTCCAAGTTCACAATTAATGTTCACCCTTGGCCAATAGATGCATGCTGAAATTCAGGTGATCTCTCACTCCTAAGATTTCTTCCAGAATGTTTCTTGAAGATAGAGCTTGGAACATTGATAAATGGAGAGTATCCCTGTTATAGTTTTTTTATAAAACTTTTCTTCCAGGCCATCTGTATCTGCCAGGTTATGTGAATGCAGGCTGAGTATGTGCAACCTGGGTTTATGTGTTATTTTTTCTTGGAGAGTCCATCTTATAAGTATAAGCTATATTGAAGGTTAGAGCTCAGGACTTCCCTGGAGTTGTCCTGTTAATTGAAGGCCTCTCCATCCTCCTCATTCTGTTAATAAACAAAGGTACAACATGTGTTTTACATCTGTTTAAACATGATCATGGTGATGTAATACCATTTCAAATTCAGAGAGGAATGGGAAGGGGGGAGAGAAGTGATATTCGAACACCCGCCTTTCACTGGTGATGATGTGCAATTTATTTGGTGGTCCGGGGTGATATCTCCCTCACAAGGGCCATCCCCAAAACTGTGAGATCATAGGCACACATGCTAAATCCGGGGCAGCTTCACACCGCAATGCCAAACTTCCTCCCCTCAAGCCAGACCAGATTCACAAGCACCATCAATTATCATCATCATGTGCTCTTGTCCCTCTGAGTAATGGTAATATTTACTACAATGAGTACCAAGCAGTATTGCATAAGCAATGCTTTCAAATGTGGAATACACATATGAAAGAAGACATGAATTTTCCTTGACAATTATCCTGAGCCGTCATTTATATTCAGCAGACCAGACACTCTTGCTCCTTGTCGGAGTGTAATTCATATGAACCCAAACCATTTTGTTGCAAAGGACCCAGTACATAACGTTGAAGAGAAATTGTATCCTAGGCAAATCTATATGAATGCTTTGGCAATTTTCTTGAGCGTAACATAGCCCTCAGATATTACATGAACTTTGTAATTTCTAAAGCGCAATGCAGTCCCGCAAACATGGATATAATAAGCATCGTTACTTTTACAAATATGAGAGGTTAATTATATAATTACCGTCTCATTCACTCAAACATTCTCAGCCATTATAAAGGAAATATTACATGCAGCATCACACATTCCAATCCAGACTGCCAAATGTAACTAGCAAGAGCAGTGTACAGTTTGGTTAGAATGAGTCATGATAGGCACTCACGAATATTCAGAGCGCGCAGAGGTTTTGCAATATGCATTGAGCGTAGTTTACAGACACAAGCACATGCAAATCATCAATCAGATAGCTAATAGACATGGTAAGAATATTTCACTGTGGCAGACATGACATGTTAGAGCGGCAGCTTTAGTTTCACTGTAGAACGAATGTCGGTCTTCATTCTCACATTTTCTCAAGAAAAATACCATGCCATTCGTTTCACTCTCTTATCATCAGGCTTACACATAACATATAAATGATTTGTGGTACCTGAGATGCAGAAACTACATCTTAAAGATGGATTTTGGGCACGTTATGATCACTGCATCGTTGACACATCCTATCGAGATGGAATCAAAGCTTCGACTGGCGGGCTAATTAATTATGCCTAGATAATAGCGTTACTCGCCCAAGGATCAACCAATCACTATGGGTCACCACCGTTCATCCCCTTTCTCCCGATCTCGAAGTTTCTAAGTTATTCTTAGACCAAGTTATCAAGACGGCTTACGTTATTTAATTGTTTTAATATTGAGAAATGTAAATGGACTGGGGATGCGAACGTCTGGAGCCATTATGTTACAGATACACAAAGTGGAGAGTGAAAAAGAAGAAGTAACAAAGACATTTATGATCTGTTTAAGTCCCCGCTAATCACTGGTATCACGAAGGCTAATAGACTACAATGGCTGGGGCATATAGAAAGAATGGAAGATAATAGGGAAACAAAACTCGCTTTCACTCAGGAAATAAATGACCGTAGACCCCGAGGTAGACCAAGAAGGCGGTGGAGAGATAATACATATACAGACCTACAACCACTTGGAATCAACGACTGGCAAGAGAAGGTCCACCAGAGAGACGAATAGAGACGGATTGTATCTGCAGCAAAGAACCTCAATGGCTCGGCTTTAAATATAAATTATGAGACCTATGAAGGTATCTCAAAGGTTTGATACGAATTCTGTCCATATTCCATAGTTGTTTGGTTCATGTGTATGATAGACACGACCAATGAAGACACTTTTTTAGGAGTGTCTAGTTGGTCGTGCGTCGAAGTACACTTGTTCCTGCAGCGAGGCGCCGTCGTCATTTGGAGGCGACAGGTTCGATCCCGGTTGGTAACTATTATAGCTTTCAAATTTTATGTTGTCTAGTGCGTCTTCTAATCTCTATTTCCTTCTTCTTCTTATGTGAGTGCCAAATAATACTATGTGTGTCCATTTATGTAAATGTCGGAACGCTGAAGAAGAAGAAGAAGAATGTTGACTTCGGGTCATTCAAATGTGCCTTGAGGAGAAAATGTTTCTCGGCCAGCAGTTGGTTGATGTCTTCGGAATTTTCATCAAACCAGTCTTTATGCTTTCGGGGGGCTGGACCAAGGATTTCCATAGCAGTATTGTAAATTATGTCCTTTAAGCCTCTCCATTCTGTTTCTGTATCCTGTTTAGCTGCAGCATTGGGCTTGAGGCGGTCTTCCAGAATATTTTCAAACGACATCTGCATTTACTTGCTGTTTAGGCGGGTGACATTTAGTTGTTGTTGCTTATTTTTTTTTTTTTTTTTTTGCATTCTTACCGTACCCCTTGAGGACGCCGTAGGGGTTTGAAGGGTATGTTTATTTTCCAAATAATAAGACGATGGTCTGTCCAACATTCGGCACCACACATGGATTTTGTCACTCGGACGTCTTGTCTGTCACTCCTCCTGACGATGACATAGTAAATGTGGTGCCAGTGTTTCGAGCAGGGTGCAATCCACGATGTCCTATTTCTCATGGGGAAGACGGAAAATTGTGTTGGTAATTAGGAGATCGTGTTCGGCACATGTCTGAAGGAGGAGGAGTCCATTGCTGTTACAATTTCCGACTCCATGCTTTCCAATAATGCCACTCCAAGAGGTGGTGTCCGTGCCTACTATCGGCATTGAAATCCCCTAGGAGTATAAGTTTGTCTCCCTTGGGAACAGATGTTAATACATTGTGCAGGTCCTCATAGAACTTGTTCTTGACATCATCTTTGTTGGTCATAGTTGGTGCGTAGACACTCACAATGGTTGCATGCTTCCTTCCATTCAGCAGGGGCAACTTCATGGTCATGAGCCTGTCGTTTATAGCCTTTGGAAATCCAGCTAGTTTGCCGACCAGGGCCGACTTAATGGCAAATCCCACACCGGATTGGCGTCTGTCCTCGCTTTTCCTTCCACTCCAGAAAAATGTGTAGCCGGCACCTACTTCACAGATTTGGCCTTCTTCTGCAAGTCGTGTCTCGCTCAGGGCTGCAATGTCGATGTTGTACCTGCCCAACTCTCTCCCAATCAGTGATGTTCGTCTTTATGGACCCGGCGCGCCGTCTCTGTCAAGTAGGGTGCGCACATTGCAAGTTCTGACTGTTATGGGAATATGGTTAGCTCTTTTAGCTTTACCTGTTTTTCTTGTGTTTGTATGTCGACCGCAGTATAGGGTACCCACCAACCGCGGTTAGCTGGTTAGGTAATGATGGAGCAAACAATGTTTAGGGCACCTTTTCTAGCCCCTTTCTCATGCTATGGAGGTGAGCAGTGTGTTCCTATAGAGGGCTGCTCAGTTGCTCAGGGGGCTGCCGAATCCCACTGCTGCTCCGGTCAATAGAAGACGACCATATGGCCTGAGCCGCCTGTGTGCAGGTCTGCGACTACGGCTGCCAGCGTGCCCACGCCTGCCGCTTCGCCGCTCGCCCATCGCCACAGGGCTTGAAGGTGATATATGACGTTGAATGAAGAATGACTTGCTCGATGAATTGGATTAAAGTGAGGAAGAATTGCGCAATTTGTCGACCTCACTCTCTCGTCTGGATCCATCTGAGTCCAGTGGCAAGACAAGTCAAAACGACTGGAGACGAATACAGGTGCAGTGGATGACCAGGGCGCTCTACGTGCCTTGCTGTGCTAATTACGTTCCACAACGCTTTGCAGGTAAACGCCGTCTTACCCGTTGAATCAGGAATGATTTCTTCCGCGCAGTCTGCCGAATCCTGTCTTCACATACTGGGTAGGCATACCCTAATTCACCGATCAGTTTGACACCAAATCGGCTACCCACGCCTGGTTTAGCCAGCCTGTCACAGCTGTTTCCCGGGGGGTGGCCGCTATAGTCTGTCTGTCGCTGTTGTACTGTCACCATGGTAGCTTTATAAAGATTATAACGTCTATTTGTTTGTATACATGTCGTGTATCAGTATTGTATCAAATATATACATTCGTATATTATATACATTTTATTTCGTAATGATCTAGTTTTATATGGTGCAGGCGGGCATTTTCATTAGCATATTTTGGGCAGTTTGAGACCGAAGAACTAACACTGTCAGCCAAGGCTGTCAAGATCCAGACTCAACTGCAGATATTAGACGACAGATGATATTTCGTTTTGTTTAGCTGGCGCGGAGAAAGATGACAGATGATATTTCGTTTTGTTTAGCTGGCGCGGAGAAAGATGACAGATGATATTTCGTTTTGTTTAGCTGGCGCGGAGAAAGATGACAGATGATATTTCGTTTTGTTTAGCTGGCGTGGAGAATGATGAACAGAACACCAAACAGACGAGTATGTCAACATCGAGTGGCCACAATATACATTGTTGGGTTACAAGACTGAGATTAAACAGCTGCCACAGCTGGTCGGTCTACATTGTTGGGTTACAAGACTGAGATTAAACAACTGCCACAGCTGGTCAGCCTACATTGTTGGGTTACAAGACTGAGATTAAACAGCTGCCACAGCTGGTCAGCCTACATTGTTGGGTTACAAGACTGAGATTAAACAGCTGCCACAGCTGGTCGGTTTACATTGTTGGGTTACAAGACTGAGATCGTAGATAGAACCTAAATCAAAGTGCTCAAATTCTTATTTTCTCTGTGTTCATATTAAATGTATGTAATTTTGCCCTGGCCACGCGGGAGTGTGGGGGAATGAACAGATTGATAGGCTAGCAGGGAATGCAGCTCTTGGTGGTAGATTACGAGAAGGTTGTGCGTCTGTGGGACCAGGTGGAGAAGGCGGGAGAGGGGTGGGGGGGGGGGGTCTATTGAGAACGTGTATGTGGAAAGAAGTAGGTTGCAGGGGATCGTCAGGGGTTCTGGAGGAATTTCAAAACTGAGAGGGAAGACCAGAAGAACTATCAATCAGATAATGGTTGAAACGATTAGAAGGTGATTCTTCACTGGCTGTTGAACGAGGGGACGGATCGTGTATGGGAATGTCCTGAGTTCAGTGATGTCGGTTCTTAGCTTAACTCAGCTCAACTCAAATCATATTAAATGTTATAACTGACACATAAACATTACTATCTCGGCTTGAATAAGATACCGTTGGATTTGGTTTTTCTAGATGTATCCAGCTATCAATCAATCATGTGCCATGCCGGAAAGCGTGGGCGGTCATGACTCGCCACTTCACTCGATCACCAGTGTCGTGGATCAGCTCAGTGTTCCTGTCTCGTTCATGCCATGTGACCAAGCCATCCAGGTATTTTCCTCTCGGTCTTCCTCTTGGTCTGTTCCCCTCAATCTTGCCAGTTGTCACTAAGTTCTCCAATCCATTTCTTCTCATAACATGTCCAAAAAAAAATTTGACTGTCTACGTCTAATTTCTCTAATCAGTTTACGATGTTCATTTGTCTCCTGTAGTACTTGGTCATTGGTTTTTCTGTCTGTCCATGGTATTCTTTGCATTTTCCTCAGAAACCACATTTCTGCAGCCATCAGATGCTTTTCAGCTTGATTGCTCATTGTCCAAGTTTCACATCCATACAAAAGAACAGGCTCTATGTATCCCCTCAACACTCTTTTTCTCGTTTCAATTGACATCTTTTTATTGGTCAGAATGTTTTTCATCTTGCTAAAGGCTACTTTCGCCATGACGATTCTTGTTCTAATCTCTTCAAGGCATCTCCCATCAGATGTTATAACTGCATAATTGGACATTGCAGATCTTTAACACAATTTAACAGCCAAATTCAACATTTTATTGGCTGTTTGTGATTCCTGAGCAAGTTTACGTTCAGCATTTTACCACTGCTTTCTGAACGACCGGTACTCAAACTATTGCATGGAAACCAACGCAAGGCGGCCTGCTTCCAAATCTCCCTCAGCTGTGTTTTGATTTGCATTTGTATATCCTGCGCCACAGATCCGGATAAGTTGGAAAGCAATTTAGATAATGTGACTAAATTCCCCAGCCCATGATTGTGCCCAGGGTAAGTTATGTAAATGATTTTATTGACACACGCATTGAGGGAAGGTTGCCGGGGCCATAGTTTGATAGACAAATGGCAACTCGCCAGTAGCACGCTGGCCGCCTTTATTTCCCGAGTCATTTCATGGGACCCGTTTAAGGCTGGGTCCACCCAAGTGTCCAAGTCCATGTTTGAAGCTCGAATCAGCCTCGATGTGGATCACTTCTGGGACCACCGCGTCTTTATCTGAAGTGCAAGGATAATGTTTAAAACATTTAGTTTACAGGACGGCGCAATGAATCCGAGCATTTCTCGGCTGTGTGTGACTCACTAGCAATGTTCAGTAGTTTTCTATTCCTTTCTGAACGGCCGACTCTGACCTCGAACCCCCGACCCGATACCACGTTGACCTTGAACCCCCGACCCGACACGACGCTGACCTCCAACCCTTGACCCGGCACAACTAAAACATGTTGCATGTCCATTGCCGGACGGTGCGAATAACCCCAGGTTGATGTTTTGCCAGTGGTTCTCAAGCGGTGGGGATCTCCCCCCCCCCCCCCCGAGGGGGAGAATTTTAGGGTTTCCGGTGGATGGGGGATTAAGATTATTTGAAGATCGCGTTAATAAAACAACCGATTACTTGATATTAGTTTTTCCCTTCATACATTACTTACGGTTCTGTACGTCTCACACTTCTGAAATTCATTTTATAACGTAAGTAGACCCGTAAATCACATTTTATGTAGACGTCTAGACTTGTTTTAGTATGTTCTATTAAATTTAGCTTCCATTATTATGTATACTGTGTAAAAAGGGGGGAGGGGTTAGGGACGAAATACAAAAGGGGTGACGTTCTAAAAAATATTGTGAAGGGCGACACGGGCCAAAAAAAGGTTGAGAACCACTGTTCTAGACAATATTACGTTCAGTATTTTGTCATTGCCACTGCGTTTTAAACGCAAAGTCAATGTTTATGTCCAAATTTATTCCGGTGTAGGAAATGAACGCCCTACATCACCATCAGGGCACCGGAAGTTTAAGCGCAAGTGTCCCTTTCCTTTCAGCCGCAACAACTTACTGTTGCGTTGCCAAAACTGCAATGCCATATTCCAGTACTGACCTCACCTGTCCAGTATATCACGTCTTGTGCAGGACGTGACGATTCCTTGGGTGGGTCCAGTACCAGATCTCTATGCATCGGCTATGCAATTATGGAAGCCTCCTTGGATGGCGGAGAATGCCCATGGTCCTTGGGAACTGACTGGGATGTCGTAGGGTATTCAAATGGACCATCTGGGATGAAGATAACACCACAACAGTGAGATCAAACGCTCTACGAAATAACCGGGAGGGTAGCTCGGTCAACAAATGTCTGAAATAGTCGGATGTGTCGTCCGAAAGGTGCAAATATCGCAGCTCTGTTGTAATCAGACACAACGACATACGTCTAAATCAACATTCCGGGTGAACGCAGAAGAAGAAACAGAACTTCCTACTGCGCCTAAGGAGGAATGATAATTCGCCCCTAAAAAAAAACAAAAAACTAAATATTTAAAAGTGTAAGTTGAAACATTCCAACAACGACGTGGGCGTGACAAGGGTGACAACTGCTGGAGGTAAACCGCTAGAGTAGCGTCCCCTAAATGTTGTTGTGTGAGCAGTCGTGAACCCGAGATAAGACATAAACCATCGCCAGCCAATCCTAGTTCCTACCATGGGGAGACATCGGTCTGATGACAGCGACGACGACTACTCCAGAAAGTCCAAGAAAAGGAAAAAGAGAAGATCCAGGTACGATGTTCGTTGTCTTCATCATAGTTTTGTTTGTTCCACGACTAAACTTAAAACTAAATTATTCAAATATTTTTCTTCTACTCTCTCACTACAAACCAAAACAATTGTTCGGCCGTCCCTCTGCGCTCTTGACACGTTTTGTACTGTAGTAATTTTCTTTCAAACATTTATTACCACTGCATATAGTATATCATATACTAAAGTAATTAGTACCTTGCCGAGCAGACCAGGGGAGTCTTGAGCCTGAGGAATCAAGGCCACCTGGCTAGTGAGTGCAGTCACTGCTAACTAGCAATTTTGGTCAGTATTTAAACATTGGTTTTTACTTATGAAATCATAACAGTTGGATACAGCTTGACAAGACGAATCCAATGGTATCGCATCGAAGAGTTTACATTAATTCTAAGCGGAGTTATGAATTTTTTTGTGTCGTAATTTAAAACCAGGAAGTGTAATGTTGTCCTAAGAGATAAGTAAGATTTTATCGCCGCCCATTAAATTGGAAGCTGAGCAATTCTGCATTCTATTACTGTGGCTTAATTTTAAACCGACAACATAGACCCATATATCATTGCGTACAGGGTGGCGAGACCTAACTTGACGTATTATCTATTTTTCAGTAGGATGTGCTGTGACCTAATTAACAATTAAAAATGGCTGCCAATTGTTTATTATTCATTAAAAGTCTGTCACATTGTTAACAAACCTGGTAAGATGTATATTTTATTGTATGTTTTGGTAACAGGAAAGTAAAGGACACATTCCTCTTTTGATAGAATGTCGAGAGGATTAACTTCATTGCACCAGGTTTTACTCCATATGGCTAGGTCTCTTTCCGCACTGAGGCCTGCCAAAAGCATCGTACAAAGCACGAGAGTCTCATAGTCTCTGACAAAAATGCACTCGACTTTTAAGACTTTTTGATAGGATGTGCTGTGACCTAATTAATGTTTTGCATATCCTTTACAGGACATCGCTATCAACATCAGCATCTTTCAGCTAATTGTTGATTTCTTGGCAAGATTACACTCAGTAGTTTGCCATTGATTTCTGAGCGACTGGCTCACATACCCCGTAAGATACCGACGCGATTCAAACCACTATGAGATTACAGAGAAAAGTTGCTAACCTCTAGGCCAGGAAGCTGGCTGTGACCTAATTAATAGTTAAAAAAAATAGCTGCCCATTTATATTAATAAATGTCATATGAAATGTTTGTCCTTAGTGAAAGAACTATTCATGAAAATGTACTCTTATTACTACTCAGGAAGCTTACTGCCAAAATAAAAGTCCTTGTCTGTCAAGCCTATGTCCTTAGTACTCTTCTTTATGGCAGTGAAACCTGGACAAATTACTCACGCCAAGAGAAACGTTTAAACAGCTTTCATATGCGGTGTCTGCGAAGAATTCTTGGTATTAAGTGGCAAGACAAAATCACAAATACTGAAGTATTGGAAAGATCAGGTTGTGTGACAGTTTATTCCATGCTCAGTCTTCGTAGACTTAGATGGATAGGACACGTTAGGAGGATGGATGATAGTAGAATACCAAAGGACATCTTTTTTGGTGAATTACAGATGGGTAAGAGATCTCAGGGTCGGCCTCTACTACGATACAAAGATAAGTGTAAGCGGGATGGAACATGATTGATACAGGCGTTGATAATGCACATTGGGAGCAAGTCGCCTGTCACAGTCCTGCACTCAGGCAAACCTCATCTGTACCTCACAAATAATAATAATATGCACAGATGTTTTCTCTACAATATTTATTCAGGCAAACCTGACAATTCTCTAAGGCGTTCTTTGCCTGTACATAAATAGAGAATACTTATTAATCACATTACACAATGTATGAATTCACAACACACTCTCGCTAAACATTGCATGCGTTCATAGACAATAACTTAGAACAACGTCCAGTCAGAAAGCCGTCTGTCCCCCGTCTGTCTTAACTCAGCTCGCAGCTTGCCTCCGCGGTCAAGCTCCCTCGTGGGGTGCGTGCTAATCCCTTTGCACACAGCACTATCGTCTCTGCCTTCTAGAGTCCTGTTCTACTTCACGTTGTCACGTCTACGTCTGCCGCCCCCTATCCCTGGGTCGGTCCCTCTATTGTCCTAACTATAACACGTTAGTGTTCCCACCCGAGTCTAGTTATATCTGTTATTACGTCCTGGCTTGGGTGCTGTCTCTATTCAGTCTATACCTTTATAGACGTCCTGTCTCTATGTCCTATAAGTCCTCACCCCTCTACTGTCACTAGTCTGTCTCAGTACAGTGTAGGACCTTGACATCGCCGCTGAACGTGTTGCATGTTTTATGTTTTCCTGAACGCCAGCAAACACCAGCAATGTTGCAACTCTTCACATGTATGTAAAATTGAACGAGGGATTCAAAAATGCAACAAAAAGTTAAGGTTTCTTTATACTTCAGGAGTTATAAGACAAATTAGCTTACTATTCTTGAATAGACTCCAAGAAATTCAAGAGAAAACAGTTTCTCGGCCTCAAACTCTTGGCGCTTAGCAGAGGGATCTCTACTGCAAATATCAGAGTAGTTTCCCCTTTTGTCGTACCACGCTGGTTTCAAATAAATCAAATCTAACTAGACATGGTAACAACCAGAAGTGAATCATTGGTCGCAAAGAATAGCACGGGAAATAAAAAATGGGCAGCCCCCCCTCCCCCCACCCCCAAGGGCAAAGTTCGATAACTCTGACATTGCTACTAACTGTGCAAGTAAGTTAGTTAGGGTGTGTTTTTTGTGCCCCCCTCCACCGACAGAAAAGAATCCATTACCTAACTGAGGAATCGAACCTAGATCCTCCCAATTGGCAGCCCATCATTCTAGCCAATCGACTATTTGCGCCTCCTCTTTTAAATATGAGACCTTTACATTTGGATAGACCTGGAAATATGTAATCCAAGGATACCACATTCAATTCTCTACACACATTCTCAGTGCAAGTAAACATTTTGTATGGCTAGATCTTGTTGAATGGAAAGAGGGAAATTATCTGACCTCACCTGCCTGCTTGCAGACTTGTGTCATCCTTTGAGGACAGCCTGATTACTTTTTCTTATTTCCTTCAATGCGTATGGCTTTGCATAGTGAAACTGCTGCCCTTTCTGTTCTTCCTAGGACAAGAGAGATTGATACTTTAGACGTGTCACTGAGACAGAGACAAAAGTAACGATGATGCAGGCGTGGAAACTAATTTTATTTATTATGGCTGGTGATGAACAAGATGCTGATGAAACAAAAACAAAGCAGAGAAAATGGCCCAAATGATGATAATAGTTGAAAATATTAGAAAGATATAGTGAAAATAGCTGGCTCCATGGCCAAAGGCTTATGAACACAGTTCGTGAGCCGCTTACCAAGCGTTCGACATGCAGCCACGACCGATTTGTGCAGCAGACCGTGCCACGTTGTGTTATAACATGTTTGTAAGGGAGCCGGTCATTCAAAAAGCAATGGCAAACTACAGTACATAAAAACTTGCCTAGTACATCAACATTAGCTGAAAAATGCTGGTGTTAACTGCAACGTCCAGTAAGGGATATGCAACATTTTAAAAAAAAAAAGTGGAAAAGCTGATAATAGTGAAAAAGATTATTTTCCAGAAAATATTGTCAACAATAGTTATATAATGAGAAGAGAAGCAAAGGAAAACATTGTGACAACCAGAAAGATCAGCGGGAAACCTGATGGAGGCAGACTACAAGAAAAGATGATGGATGGATTGAGGCGTTGGCATGGAGGAATATCATCTACAGAGTTGGCTAGAGCACCAAGAACTGAGATCTGTGGAGGGACATGAATGTCTACACCAGCTGGCAGGGCACATGATGATAGCTTGTATAACTAGCTGTCTCCAAACTCGCTATCCAAATATATATATATATCCAAACCCAACACCCCACATTATGCCTATGTCTTCAGGTGAAGGAGTGCAATTGGGAGGGTACAAGCCTTACCCTAGTGCTAGGAAATGCAACCTAAAGACTAAATGGCAGGGCAGACCAGGCCCTAAGCCTTGTCGGCAACTGGTCTGGGATGGAAGCTCCGATCGGCGAACAGTTAGAGTATTGCTTTTCAAATCTGACAGCTTCTGCAGCTTGTCTGGTTCCAGGCATATTGGTGTTAACTTTCCTCTGGAGTAAACTAGGCAGGCCGAGAGAGGGATCATGCTGTATGGGCAACACATGGTCTCAGCCCAGGCTTTGTGTTATAGGAGAAGTATAACTCCATTTTATAAACTTTCCTCTGTCAAGACGGCCAGGTGCCAGTAAGGCATATATATCCATCCATCATGTGTCATGCCAATAAGCGTGGGCGGTCATGACTTGCCATTTCACTCGAGCACCGGAGTCGTGGATCATCTCCATGTTCTTGTCTCGACCATGTCACATGGCCAAGGCATCCAGGTATTTACTTCGTTGTCTTCCCCTTATTCTCTTTCCCTCGATGTTGCCAATTGTCACTAAGTTCTCCAATTTTCTTCTTATAATATGCCTCAAAAGTTTAGACTGTCTATGTCTAATTTCTGTAATCAGTTTACGATCTTCATCTGTTTCTTGTAGGGTTTGATCATTCGCTTTTGAGTCTGTCAATTGTATTCTTTGCATTTTCCTCAGAAACCACATTTCTACAGGCATCAGATATTTTTCAGCTTGCCTACCCATTTTCCACGCTTGACATCCATACAAAAGTATAGGTTATGTATAGCACTTCAACACTCTTTTTCTCGTTTCAATTGATATCTTTTTATTGGTCAGTATTTTTTTCATCTTGCAATTCTTGTTCTGATCTCTTCAAGGCATCGCCCATCTGATGTTATGACTGTTCCAAGATAACTACTGTTTCACTTGTTTAAGAATATGCCCATTTTCTTGTATATTACATTTTGGTATTTCCTTCTTCCCAGTGACTACCTTAACCTGTGTCTTCTTACAATTTAATTCTAACCCTAGTTGTTCACTATGTGTAACAACCGCATCTACTAAATTGTGCAGGTTCTGCTCATTGTCTGCAATCAATACTGTATCATCTGCATATCTAATGATATTGATGCATCGTCCCTCAATGGATGGTGAGAGAGAGAGAATGAGTGAGTGAGAGAAAGAGAGAGAGAGACAGAAGGGGGCAGGGCAGATTGTCTGTGTAACTTCATATTCAACCGGGAAAAATGCCAAACTACAGTTGTTTTTGTTTCCAGATCAAGTAGCGGCAGCAGTCAGCTCAGCCATATCTCAGAGAGCAGAAATAAAAAGTCCAGGAAAAAGCACAAAAGATCTTCGCGCAGTCGGAGCAAATCAGTGGACAGGAAGTATGTCAGTAGATCATCCAAGAGATCAAGGCAAGCGTGTGTTCCTGTGAATGTTTACGAGAAGTGTGATGCTTCTGTTCACGAGCTTGTGGAATTCTTAGTTGCCCTTGTGCTCAAGTTGTGTCTGCTCTTGTCAAGGGCATGTCTTTACATGTTCTTTGTGCTGGATTCTTCTGTCTCTTTCAGGATTCCCTTATAATTGAAGTTTCAAGTGTTTTTCCATGATTTTGTTTTCATAACAATGATTCAATAATTGTATGCAGATTATAACTGTAACAACTATTAAATAATTGTATGCAGATTATAACTGTAACAACTAAATAATCATCTCATATTATTACTGGATTCTATCTAATGAAGAATATTTTATAAATAAATCTTTGTCATTGGAAGTTTGACACAAAGTTCTTGCATGTTGCCACAGTTTTAACTTACAGCTGCGAATCCTGTACAGTTAGTAAACATGTGAAAAAATTGATAGAAACCTTGAAAATATGGTTTTATAGAAGAATGCTGAAAATTCATTGAACAACCAAAATGAGCAATCTGGATTTTTTGGGGGATACAAGTCGAAAGACATTAGAAAGAGGCTGTCATCATTTCTTGGACACGTTATGAGAAGACAAAAATTGAAACATGTGACAATGGGAAAGATTTGTGCAAAGAGAGACAGAGGAATGCAGCCTGAGAAGGTTCCAAATTGCTGTTATATAGCCGGGTGCGCAGAGTTGGAGTGAGCACCCAACCTTGCAAAATACCCACATGGCTTGTGCATTCATCACCTCTGGGTAAGACCACAGTTTACTCCAGCAAAGGAAAGGTGCTGAAGAAGGAGTTAACCTGCCAAGAGGCGCACCACAGAAATTACATCTTAAACAACATTCGTGAACACAGAAGAAGAAAAAGAATCATCTTTTATTTCTGTCCACAGATCCAAAAGCGTGGACAAATACAGCAGCAGAAAGCGAAGATCAGTGTCAAGGTCTCCTGATCGGAGAAGCTCTAGACGGTCAAGGTCTCCTCTATCAAAGCGAGCCAGATCCAGATCAAAATCTTCATCATCAAGAAGACGAAGGTCATATTCCAGAGGTCGTAGGTCTAGGTCAGCATCTCATGATCGCAGAAGGAACTCGTATTCAAGAGAACGGTCTCGTTCTGGGGATCGAGGAAGTTCAACTCGGTTAGACAGCTTTTGAATGTTTGTCTCATAAATATGTAATGTCAGTGTTTGTCTCATAGATAATCTGATGTGTGGAGATGTGAGGGTTTGTCTTTTAGATAATCTGATGTGTGGAGATGTGAGGGTTTGTCTCTTAGATAATCTGATGTGTGGAGATGTGAGGGTTTGTCTTTTAGATAATCTGATGTGTGGAGATGTGAGGGTTTGTCTCTTAGATAATCTGATGTGTGGAGATGTGAGGGTTTGTCTCAGATAATCTGATGTGTGGAGATGTGAGGGTTTGTCTCTTAGATAATCTGATGTGTGGAGATGTGAGGGTTTGTCTCAGATAATCTGATGTGTGGAGATGTGAGGGTTTGTCTCTTAGATAATCTGATGTGTAAAGGTTCCATTGTTTCATTCATGACCAACCTTAAATGTAAGGATGTCGGACAGTATTTTTCCCATCTGTGATAATGTTGTCACTTATAACTTATTCATCCTACAGGTCATCAGTGGACAGGCGCAAGGTCGCAGGTCAGCTGCCTGGAAGCCCCAGGTCAAAAGGGTAAGTGTCCGCAATGATCCGTATGTTCAGTGACACACATCAGTGTCCAGGTTTAGTAGTGACCCATATGTTAAGTGACACACATCAGTGTCCAGGTTAGTCAGATCAGCAGTCATCTCCACAACGAAGGTTGGCTGACGTTAATCTTCATTATTTTGTGTCTCTTGCATGATGGCGAATGTCTTTCCACCCTGTCTCATCCATCTATGATGCTATCTTCCTGTTGAAACTAATATCTTCCTGATGAAACTAATATCTTCCTGTTAAAACTAATATCTTCCTGTTAAAACTAATATTAGCTGCTTTAGTAACATTTTCTAAATTGCTTTATATATATATATGTGTAACCTGCATAGTTGGATACTTCTTGAAAAAACAAATCCAACGCTACCTTATTCAAGTCTGTAGGTCAATTATATGATGAGATATTAATGTTTGTGTGTCAGTTTATCATTTAATATAGAAACAGAACAAAAAAACGATTTTGAACAAAAACTGAATTTTTGTGACCTACCTACACCACTTTGGTTACACAGGCGCCAAGGGATATTACCACTGCAGCTGCCTAACTCATGGACAGATAACTCTGCCAGTTTATATATATACACGCACACATATATATACAGCTCAGTGTCATACTGTGATGATGTCAGACAGCGCATTCTTGTCAACGCGAGGCCGCCAGCGCAGATGCATTTTGACAAAATAAGTCCCGTTGGAAAGATGAAAAATTATCAATGATCCCGACAGTGTAGAGAGATGAAAACATACACACGACTACCACAATTGATGTTGAATGCAAACACGCATTCATTGGCATGCAAATCGCTGTGAATATTCTATAACAATATTAAATAATCATCGCTGACAAGGAAAAGGCTATTTCCCGCTATTGAAATATCGCATCAAAGCATGCAATCTTCATCATTTTAGTTTTGGAGGACCCTCCCGACTTTTTAAATGACACAATTTACATAAAAATGGATGCTACATCTAATAACACATACTAGAACAAACAAAGACATCTACATAAAACGTGATTTGCGGGTCTACTTATGTCTGAAAAATTCACTCTTTATCTCTGTGTAGGAAACGAATTTCAGAAACACGAGATGTACACACGTAAACCGAGGAGGGAGAAACTATATAAAGTAATCGGTGTCTTTTTAACGCAATCTTGAAATAATTTAACATCATGAGTATTCTAACCTCCTTAAATCGGAGACACAAAAAATAGTTGCCGAACAAAACCGCAAATATATTTCCGTTAAAATTCGGCAATCTGTATCGTAGTGGCTAACTAATATCTTCCTGTTGAAACTAATATTTTCCTGTTGTAACCAACATCTTCCTGTTGAATCCAATATCTTCCTGTTGAATCCAATATCTTCCTGTTGAATCCAATATCTTCCTGTTGAATCCAATATCTTCCTGTTGAAACCAATATCTTCCTGTTGAATGTTTTTCCCCCTTGTTAGTTTAATCCGTGGACCATGTTTTATTTTAGCATTTTCTCGCTTTGAACTCCAGCTTAGTCCAGACTCAGGCCACCACTTCTAGTGCACTGGACTGATTTTTGTGTGTGGATTAGCTTTCCCTATTATCTGTGTCCCTTGCCATCAGGCGAACCCACTCTGACTTCATAGGTACTTGTAATTTATGTCCCCAAGTCAAGGACCATTCAGCCATGCTGGTCTCCAATCCATGAACTAATTGTGTGTCTAATCTGTCGCCACATAGACAGTGTGAGAGAAATGTGTACACTGTGGCTGGAGACAGTGTCAGAGAAATGTGTACACTGGCTGGTGAAATAGATAAATGTGTACACTGTGGCTGGAGACAGTGTGAGAGAAATGTGTACACTGGCTGGAGACAGTGTGAGAGAAATGTGTACACTGGCTGGAGACAGTGTGAGAGAAATGTGTACAATGGCTGGAGACAGTGTGAGAGAAATGTGTACACTGTGGCTGGAGACAGTGTCAGAGAAATGTGTACACTGGCTGGCTGAAATAGATAAATGTGTACACTGTGGCTGGAGACAGTGTGAGAGAAATGTGTACACTGGCTGGAGACAGTGTGAGAGAAATGTGTACACTGGCTGGAGACAGTGTGAGAGAAATGTGTACAATGGCTGGAGACAGTGTGAGAGAAATGTGTACACTGTGGCTGGAGACAGTGTGAGAGAAATGTGTACACTGTTGCCTGAAACAGTGTCAGAGAAATGTGTACACTGTGGTTGGAGACAGTGTGAGAGAAATGTGTACACTGTGGCTGGAGACTGTCAGAGAAATGTGTACACTGTGGCTGGGGACAGTGTGAGAGAAATGTGTACACTGGCTGGAGACAGTGTGAGAGAAATGTGTACACTGTTGCTGGAGACAGTGTCAGAGAAATGTGTACACTGTGGCTGGAGACTGTCAGAGAAACGTGTACACTGTGGCTGGAGACAGTGTGAGAGAAATGTGTACACTGGCTAGAGACTGTCAGAGAAATGTGTACACTGGCTGGTGAAATAGAGAAATGTGTACACTGTGGCTGGAGACAGTGTGAGAGAAATGTGTACACTGGCTGGTGAAATAGAGAAATGTGTACACTGTGGCTGGAGACAGTGTGAGAGAAATGTGTACACTGTGGCTGGAGACAGTGTGAGAGAAATGTGTACACTGTGGCTGGAGGCAGTGTGAGAGAAATGTGTACACTGTGGCTGGAGACAGTGTGAGAGAAATGTGTACACTGTGGCTGGAGACAGTGTGAGAGAAATGTGTACACTGTGGCTGGAGACTGTCAGAGAAATGTGTACACTGTGGCTGGAGACAGTGTGAGATAAATGTGTACACTGTGGCTGGAGACAGTGTGAGAGAAATGTGTACACTGTGGCTAGAGACAGTGTGAGAGAAATGTGTACACTGTGGCTGGAGATTGTCAGAGAAATGTGTACACTGTGGCTGGAGATTGTCAGAGAAATGTGTACACTGTGGCTGGAGACAGTGTGAGAGAAATGTGTACACTGTGGCTGGAGACAGTGTGAGAGAACTGTGTACACTGTGGCTGGAGACAGTGTGAGAGAAATGTGTACACTGTGGCTGGAGACAGTGTGAGAGAACTGTGTACACTGTGGCTGGAGACTGAGAGAACTGTGTACACTGGTTGGAGACAGTGTGAGAGAAATGTGTACACTGTGGCTGGAGACAGTGTGAGAGAAATGTGTACACTGTGGCTGGAGACAGTGTGAGAGAACTGTGTACACTGTGGCTGGAGACTGAGAGAAATATGTATACTGTGGTTGGAGACAGTGTGAGAGAAATGTATACACTGTGGCTGGAGACCGTCAGAGAAATGTGTACACTGTGGCTGGAGACAGTGTGAGAGAAATGTGTACACTGTGGCTGGAGACAGTGTGAGAGAAATGTGTACACTGTTGCTGGAGACAGTGTCAGAGAAATGTGTACACTGTGGCGGGAGACAGTGTCAGAGAAATGTGTACACTGTGGTTGGAAACAGTGTGAGAGAAATGTGTACACTGTGGCTGGAGAAAATGTTAGAAAAATGTATACACAGGGGTTAGAGAAAATGTCAGAGAAATGTATACACAGGGGTTAGAGAAAATGTCAGAGAAATGTGTACACATGGGTTAGAGAAAATGTCGGAGAAATGTGTACACAGGGGTCAGAGAAATGTGTACACAGGGGTTAGAGAACATGTCAGAGAAATGTGTACACAGTGATTGGAGAAAATATTACAGAAATGTGCACACAGGGGTTAGAGAAAATGTCAGAGAAATGTGTACACAGGTGTTAGAGAAAATATCAGAGAAATGTGCACATTGTTCAGTGTTTACTGTATTCTTATTCCAGATCGATGCTGAATGTCATAATTTATACAGATGTTTGTTTGTTATCAAAACAGGCAATCGTCCGATTCTGCACCTGGTTTTGGTGATATGGTAGGTTTGGTGTCCCAGTGATGTGTTGTTGTTGCATCTTGTTCGCTCTATGTTATATATGTGTGTGCGTGCGCGTGTGTGTACATAAAATAATTATGTGTTTGTTTGTATACAGTATATTGCTGTTATAACTAGTGTCATGTTTATGCTTTGTTATTGTTTCATCTTGTTATATGTAGGTTCGCATGGCCAAATGGGTATGAACGTGTGTTCTTAAACATTCGTTGTGCTGATGCCGAGGTAAGCGGTTCATCCCCTACACCAGACAGCTGGACTATAAAATGTTGACCTGTCGTCCTTGACTTGGGGACGTAAATTACAAGTACCTCTGCAGTTGGAGTGGGTTCGTCAGATGGCGAGGGACACTGTTAATAGGGAAAGCTAACCCACATGCAAAATCCAGCCCATCACTGCCATAAATAGTGTGTTTGGACTACGCTTGGGTTTAAAGCGAGCAAACACAAAAAGAAAACATTCTGGTTATATATTTGTTGTTATCCGTTATATATTTGTTGTTATCCATTATATATTTGTTGTTATCCGTTATATATTTGTTGTTATCCGTTATAAATATGTTGTTATCCATTATGTATTTGTTGTTATCCATTATATATTTGTTGTTATCCGTTATATATTTGTTGTTATCCATTATATATTTGTTGTTATCCATTATATACTTGTTATCCGTTATATACTTGTTGTTATCCATTATATATTTGTTGTTATCCATTATATATTTGTTGTTATCCATTATATATTTGTTGTTATCCGTTATATATTTGTTGTTATCCGTTATATATTTGTTGTTATCCATTATATACTTGTTATCCGTTATATACTTGTTGTTATCCATTATATATTTGTTGTTATCCATTATATATTTGTTGTTATCCGTTATATATTTGTTGTTATCCATTATATATTTGTTGTTATCCATTATATACTTGTTATCCATTATATACTTGTTGTTATCCATTATATATTTGTTGTTATCCATTATATATTTGTTGTTATCCATTATATATTTGTTGTTATCCGTTATATATTTGTTGTTATCCGTTATATACTTGTTGTTGTCAATAACTCAACTGACAGGCATCATCGGGTACTTCTGGCACACCAATACAAGACAACTTGCAAGTCGTGTGCGAGGAAAATAAATGGTACATTTTTATTGCCGTTGGCTCGCTACATTGAACAGTCGCTATTGAAACACACAACATAAAGCCACACAGTATTATCTATCACGAGCTGCTAACCACTAAGCTAACTTTCTACACAAATAAACACAAGAAAAACCCTATCGCTACTCTAACGAGGTGTACACTAGAGGTCCTGTCTCCCGTCTGACAATCTTCCCTTCCGCGGTCACACACCACGCGGATTGACTTTCACCTTGGTGCGTGTCGCCTCACGTCGCACGCCGATGGTAGACGTGGCCTGTTGAGTGTATACTCAACTTCTCTATGGCTACCACGAGGCGTGATGTTATTGTGATTAGAGTGTTAACTCTCTGAACACCGCCTGCGTGTCTCATGAGGGAATGGTTAACCATCTCCTATCACCTCCTCTTCCCTGCTCTTCCCTCGGGCACCCTATCCCCTCCTGGCCTCTTCAAGAATGACTGCTCTTCCTAGCTGGAGGGGATGTGGTCGAGTCTTTGACACACACCCACCCCTCTTGTGTTGTGTCATCAACTTTCACTCATTGGTTGTGACGCAAGAGGTTTCAAAAAAAAATTAGTGTCTCTAATTTTTGTCAAAGACTCTAGATAACCTGGCTTGGGGCATTCTAATAGACTTCTACTGACTATTATCACAATGTAGCAAAACTTTACTTGGCTACTGGCAATCGCCACAAAGCTTGACTGGTTGGCGTGAGCCCTTTCTCACATGCTATATTATACTTATTAGAGGTATGTCTGAACCGGACCGTTGTCTTATAAGACCTGCCCTCACATAGTAAATTAACTTACTACCCATACAAAGTTGACTTTCTTAGGGTCAACACATGAATTGCTTCATGTCCCCCATATAATATTTAACAACCATTATACAAGAGTGTGTGCGACAGGCTTTACCTACATCGCTTCCGCGCGTAAAGAATTATTTCACTGTTAAGTTAGTTTTTCGTTGTCTATTATGTCCCCTGACCCAAAGTTATCTCCCTTTGATCTAGAAAAAGTGTATGTAATTTATATGTTTGTTTTACTGGTTGTTTGTGTGTTTGGATGTAATTACTCTACTAATCTAACTTCTAATCTATGTTTCTAATTCCTATGTGTATGTATGTCAGTTTTTTAAGTGTCATAATTTGGTTAAATGTGGCCACAAACAGGTGCATAACACTAATTCGTGACTACATTTCCTTGTTATGAAACCCAAAATACTGTAATCTAAGTTCTAAACTATATTACAGACAACACATTCACACTAACACATTTTCATCAACGAAAACCAACATCAACACAGACAAATATTAAAAGTCGAGCCAGGCAGCAGAAGACTTCGCTGAATGAATTTCACTCTCTCCCGTCTATTTTCCATTCGCTCTCCTTTTCACACTTCTGTCATACTCCTTTCATTCCTAATTCTGTCATACATCTTTCATCCTTCCACACTGATTCTTCTGATTATTTAAAAACCTTGGAGTGACACTGTACAGGTTTGGCTCAATTTGAGATAGTGGAGCCCTAATGACTGTGCGAAAGTTGTTGCACAAGTCATATATTTACAATATATTTACATAGATGAGACAGGGTTGGTGGCTTGTCCCCTTGATCTCATCATCAAGTATATTACACTAACATAACTCTACATTCTAAACTAGTAATACTAATTCTATAACTATGTATTAACTAATTTATTAAATTCGTTATCTTAATTATATGATATGTTTATATTAATTGTTATGTTTATCTAATCTAAGGGATGTAATCTAACTATTTAAATGTGATGGAAGTGTTGTGAGTTATGTACCTTAATTACATGGATGATGTGAATACAAATTATGCATTTTTCTAACTACTATGCTAAATAATGTTTTTAAATGCACAAAGAAATTATATGAGTGATGTTCTTAACATAAATGTTGTAAATGATGTATGTTCACTCATCTATTATTTTTAACCTATTCATGATGTAAATGAATGATACTAATCAATGGTAATGTTTGTAATGATGGTATGGTTTTATTAAGCTAGGAATAAACTAAACTAACTGACGCTAAGTGAAATATAATATTCTAAATGGTACTGTTTCTATCATAAATTTAATTTAACTGGTAATTAACTATTTTTATGTCTACACTAATATTTTAATTTAATTCTAAGCTAAGTAAATGGATTAATTACTGTACTAACTATCCTATTAAAATAAATGAGAACTATTATATTACCTATTTCTACCTCTAATTTATAACTATTTTAAAAAAATTATTATTTTACATATCACATTAAGTTTATATACATGGTATTCAGTTTCCACAGGTTAGTATTTGCCTTCATGTTTGTACTTCGGTTGTATAGGCATAATATATCTACACACTTTGCCTGGGTATCTGAAATACATTACACAGTCATCATAGTGTTCTCTCGGTAGTGCACGTGTAGAGTTCACTGGTGTCGTAGCTCAGTCTTTTTGTGTCTGTAATTAAGCACTGTTCTGACACTGTTTTCTGCGTTTCACATAAATGATACACCGGAATGGAGCTTAGTTGGAAATGAGCTGTCCTAGTTCACACGGTGATATCTAAGTTTAGCAGCACAGTTCTCCACCTGATATCTACGGACACCTAACAGTTCACTGTTCTTGGTACATGATTACGCACATATTGTGGATCTATATGTAAACTATTTTACATAGCATATTATAATCTATTCATGTACTAACTTATCACTCTACATTTATATGTGGGATTTCAGGTATTTCTACCCCAGATGGTCTACTAAGGGTATCAGCCAGAATAGTTAGTCCTTACCCTTGATATGTTCTATACTAAATGTATAGTTTTGAAGGATCAGAGACCACCTGTATATCCGGTCATTTCGATGCACACCACTCTGGATGACAGTGATGGGAGAGTTGTCGGTCTGGATAATGAAGTGCACCCCCGCCAGAAATCGATGGAGCTTTCTCACCTGCATAGATGACGCTTAGGGCTTCTAACTCTGATATCGAATATCTGGACTCGGCAGGTGTGATCTTACGGCTCACGTAGCAAATCGGATGGAAGATGCCCTCATAAAATTGGCCTAGGACTGCAGCGATGGAGATCCTGCTGGCATCTGTCCTAAGATAATAAACGAGCCTCGGGTTAGGCAAGCGAAGGATTGGAACATTACTAAAAAGAATTTTCAATTTAGACAATGCAGAAATTAATAATGCATCTTTCACATCCAATTTTACAGATGATTTTAAAACATTGGAAAAAACACTTGTAATTTCTGCTAAATTTGGAATAAATTTACTATAGTAATTTACTAATCCTAGAAGGCTTCTGACCTGTTTTTTAGTGGTAGGAATGGTCAGATTCATAATTTTTGTAATAATCCTGTTGTCAGTCTTCAATTGACCTTGAGAGATGACATGACCCAAAAATTCAATTTCTTTTAGGCCCAATTCAACTTTGCTCGGTTTGACAGTGAGACCGAAGAGTCGCAACCTATCAAAGACATGTCTCAGTTTCAGTAAGTGTGTTGTCCAGTCTTCAGTATGGACACATATATCATCTATATAGGTCACAGTATTCGTCACTCCATGCAATAGATCTCTAGTTAAGCGTACGAAAGTGGCAGGAGCATTTCGAAGTCCGAAAGGAAGAAATCGCCACTCGTATAGTCCTAACGGTGTTGAAAACGCAGTAAGATGCATAGATTGAACCTGCATAGGGACCTGCCAATATCCCTTAGTAAGATCTAGTTTTGAAAAGATTTTAGAAGTAGACATGTCCAAGATAAGATCTTCGCAGGAAGGAATAGGTTCTGCGTCGATCTTAGTGATGTTATTGAGTTTCCGATAGTCCACGCACAGACGAATTGTGGAATCCTTCTTCTTAACTAGGACGATTGGAAAAGAGTACTCTGATGTAGACTTTTGGATAATCCCGCTAGCTTCTAAATTAAGAATTTCCTTATTTAGATTTTCCCTATAGCTGAGTGGGATAGAGTACGGCCTGCATTTGATAGGCTTAGAGTCCGAAAGAAGAATGGAGTGTTCGATTCTGTCCGTCCTACCTGGGATGTCAGAGAATAGGTCTTTGTATTCAGTAACTAATTCTATTAATTGTCGTCGTTGAATGTCTGATAGTCCCTGATCTATATGTATACTGTCTACTGTCGCAGTTTTGTCTACAATGGGAACAGGTAGTTCCATTCCGTCAGTCGTCTACCTGATTCAGTACGGTGGTGGTGCTAAGTGTGTATTCTGTTAACTCACTAGGTGTATTGCCATTGTCGGAACTGCCTAGTCTCGCTAACTAGTGTAGTTGCGTTAGTGTATGTCTGTCGTCTGATCACTGGGTGTTGGTGCACTCTGTTCGTCTGTCACTACTTCTGTTTCTTGTCTTGTAATAGTAAGGTTTCAACATGTTGACATGGAATATCTTTAAGTGTCCGTTTATCGATATTTCATAGTCAACATCTGAAATTCTGCGTACCACCTTGAATGGCCCTTGCCATGAGGTTAATAATAAATTTCTTTTGTCTGGAAGTAGCAAGAGTATGTCTTGATCTGGTTCAAGTTCAATTGTTCTTGCCCCTTTGTTGGCATATTGGCGGTAGATTTGACCCTTCCTCTCCAAAGCTGCCTTAGCTATAACACACGATTTCATGATCTTGTCTCGTGTCTCTGTCACCATTTCATAAGGTGTTTTTGGGGTAGGAATTTCTATCGAATTAGTTAGTACCTGATGGTAAATGGTTAGGGGTCCACGTGGGTTAGCCCCGTAAACTAATTCAAAGGGTGAGAAACCCGTGCTAGAATGGGGAATCTCCCGATAGGCGAACAGCACTGTTGGTAACAGTGTATCCCAATCAGCTGGGTTTTCTGCTGTAACCTTAGCCAGCATGTGCTTTAGGTCACCGTTAATTTTCTCTACTATTCCATTGCTGGCTGGATGGTATGCTGTCGTAAAATGTTGCTTAATGCCTAACATTTTTGTAAGGGCTTGCGTTGCAGCCGATATGAACTGAGTTCCACGATCGGATAAAATGGTCCGTGGGAATCCGAATCGTGAGAACAGGTGTAGAAATACATTGGCAACGTCTTTGGAGGTGATGTATTTCAAAGCTACTGCCTCAACCCACCTTGTACATAGGTCGACCATAGTCAATATGAAGCGATTTCCTTTGCTGGACACCTGGTTCAGGGGTCCAACAATATCTACCGCCACACTCTCAAATGGCCTAGAAGCCAGTGTAGAAGGTTGTACTTCAGCTGTAGGATGTTTACCCTTACGTACTAATTGTTGACAGACATTACACGAACGACAAAATAATTTTATGTCATTGCAAAAACCTGGCCAATAGAAATGAGCCTGAATTCTGGCCCTGGTTTTATCATATGCAAGATGACCAGCAAACGGTGACTCATGTGCAATCTTTAGCACAGTTAGACGATGTTGTTCAGGTAACACCGTTTGCTGAATCTCATGGTTACCAGTAGTATAATATCTAGTTAAAATGCCATTGTTAAGTCTAAAAAACCAAGATGCATTTTTGGTCACTTTGGCTTTATCTTTTAACAATTTTAAGTATGGAGACACACTAGTATCAGCTTTCTGCTGTTCTATAAATTTCTGTCTGCTGGTGTCATCTGTGCCAGTTGGAGAAAGCAACAGTAGTCTCTCATCTTGTAGTGTGTCTTGATGTTTCACACTGTCTGCTCTTGTTGTTGCATTAGCTGCATTTAATTTCTCCCATGCAACTATTTCCTCATTAGTACATTGTTTCAGTTGAGGTAAACACCCCAAAATTAAATCAGTACAAGGGTTGTTAAGTATTGCACAAGTAAAGGTACCAGAAAGAAAAGGAGAATCAATACGGGCTTTTGCCAAAGGGTAAGTCTCAATGTTACCCGAAAAGGTTCGGCATTTGACAGTGTCACCTGTGTAATCACCCGGACTCACTAGTTCTTTCCGAAGACCGATAAGGGTGCTGCCGCTGTCCAGCAAACATTGACATGGTACATCATTGACCATTGCATTGTGGAACACTAACTTGCCTCTGGAGGCTAATGCTGCATTCACACTCTCAGATGAGCATGGTACTGTATGTCCACATTCTAGTCTTCCGTCTGCATGGAATTGGTGACATCGTTCACAGCTGTCAAAGCTTAATATATCGTTAGCAGCACACACATCCTCTGCTTGGTTAGTTGGTAAGTCACTTTCAATCTCACACTCATTCTCACTACCACTATCTGAAGAGGTGTCAATCAACATAGCGTTGTTAGCTTTCAAACGTTGGCGGCCAAGGCACTTATTAGAATAATGGCCATAACAGGAACAAAAAAAACATTTGATTGCCCGCCTGTATGCAGATCGTTTGCTTTGCTGCTTCTTGATCACATTTTCAAGATGCGCCGGATAATTCGGCGATTTGTCGCACATAGCATAAGTGTCGTGCATCTAGTTGACAAGTACATACATTTTGCCACTTTTCTGTCTTTCTTGTCATATTTCTGAAAAGGTTTTCTGTTGCTCTGATAGTTCTTTGGTTGGTCTTTCACAAAAGAAACTATCTCAGAGTCATTTGAAGTTTTAAAAATATCTCTGTTGGAAGAAAAATATGCTGAGCCTTTTTTCTCGAATTGCTGGATGTTCTCAATGTCTGACTGCTGCAAAAATTTGGCAAAAGGAGAAGGTATGGTAGATATCACCTTATCCATAGCAATTAAGTTTTTTAATCTATCAAAGTCTTTTCCTATGTTAGCTGCTTTAAGCCATCTGTCTAGAACACTCTGTACATTAGAAACATAATCAATAAAGGTTTCACTAGGTTTAGGTTTTAAATTTGAGAACTGAACCTGATACCCAGAGGCATCAAGTAAAAAGTGCTGCATAATCCTATCATGGATGTATTGATAGTTAGATCTGAGCTCAGTTGGTATAGATTCTATCACTTTAAGGGGCTCACCACTCAGATTCTTCATATACAGCATGGCCCACATCTCTATTGGAACTTGGTGATATTTAAATTGATACTCTACATTCTCTGTCCAGGCTGATATGGAGTCATCTTTACAATATGGTTTGATAATATTTTTGTATTTGTTGAACTTATTTTCCTCTTGTTGACTTCTTAGTTTAGTGGCAGAGATCTCCTGCGTGTGAGTCTACATCCATGCCTTTCATCTTTAATTGTGTCTCTGATTCTACCTGAATTTGTTTTTCTTTCATTCTTGCCATTTCATCTATCTCTTTTTAGTTTTAAGTCTTTCTCTTGATCTAATTGCTTTTGCTTTAGTTCTAGTTCTTTTTGTTTTATCTCCTTATCATGTTCTAACTGCTGTTTGTTTCACTCTAATTCTTTTGCTTATCTGTTGTCATCTTCTAGCTGTTTTGTTTTGTTACCTCAGCTAGTTGAGCAATCTCTTTTCATGTTCTCTTTCTCGTGCGCGTTCGTCCCTTTCAGCATCTTTTGCTTCTTTAAATTTTCTATCAGCGTATTCTTCCAGTTCTTTACCTGTGTATTGCATTTCTTTACCATCTTTTATAAAGTCCGATAAGGTCGCCATGCTGTTAAGTAATTAGCTAGTGTTGACTTACCCTGCTTTGTTTATTTATCTATTTATCTATAATGTTATCTATTTGTTCCTCGTTAAGGAATATTAATTTTATTTCCAGTTTATATTCTGACCAAAAATTCTATGTTGGACAATCAGAGCACAGAAAATATAATAGTGTATCACAAGCTGAAAAAGAGATGCACTATTAATCACAATGCATGCCAAAAATATAGTTGCACTCAACTTAATGTTCCCGAGAATCGGGGAACGAAGCTCCGTTGACACAGGTCACCTTGCTTGGTACACTGGGGCGGAGACACGTTTTGCAAGTAGCACACTATATTTGGCCCAACGGTGTATGTGCACAGCTGTGGTTTGCCCTCTGATATGTAGGGCAGCCGTAAACCCGCCGACTTAACGATATAATTTACCCGACAACTAAGGACAATGACTTAGACAATGACAGACTTACGAACAACTAGAACATGTATTAATTAAATTTAATGTCAATGTCCTGTCTTTGTTCTAAACAGTAATTGCCTTTCGTTACTACTCTAGTTAATTTCTGTAAACGTTGTGCAGCTAAGTATCATATGCTTAGCCCAAAAATAGTTCCATCGTGACGATAAACAAAGAGAAAATAGAACCCAAAAATATAAATAAATGCTTTTAAAGAAATAAAAATAACATAATAATGTTTAAATAAATAAATATATTCATTTACTAATTCAAATAAGTAAATAATAAATAATATACAGCACAGATTCAGGCGAGCCGCCGCTAACCGATCTTGTAAACACTCGACTGCTTTATGCTAATGACGCAGAACAACTGTCTGTCAATCACTCTACGTCACCGCGCAGCGCTATTTTTAGTTTTGAAAAATCGATATTGTCGGCTGGCGATGTATTGCTCCGCCCTGAATCATGTTTGGTGCTTATTCAAGAATAAATTGGTAAATACATGAATAAATATAAGAAAATAAGAATATTAATACTTACAGCTTCGAAGAATACATGATGTCATTAAATAAATATATCTTAAACACAATTAAACACTATTTTGTCACGATAGGCATATTTCTAGCTCGCAAATTCTCCTGTCTGCACAAATTATCGTTACTACAAAAATTAAACCCTAGTCTGGAGCCCTGTGGAAGAGTGGATTAGCTTGAACTTTTCGTTCAAGCTTCACTTTCTGACACCACAATTACCCTTGCCTGTCAACAACTCAACTGGACAGGCATCATCGGGTACTTCTGGCACACCATACAAGAAAACTTGCAAGTCGTGTGCGAGGAATTTAAATGGTACATTTATTGCCGTTGGCTCGCTACAAGCAGTGAACAGTCGCTATTGAAACACACAACATATAGCCACAGTATTATCTATCCCGAGCTGCTACCCCTATGCTGACTTTCTACACAAATAATCACAACAAAAAAACCCTATCGCTATCCTAACGAAGTGAACACTAGAGGTCCCGTCTCCCGTCTGACAATCTTCCCTTCCGCGGTCACACACCACGCGGATTGACTTTCACCTTGGTGCGTGTCGCCTCACGTCGCACGCCGATGGTAGACGTGGCCTGTTGAGTGTATACTCAACTTCTCTATGGCTACCACGAGGCGTGATGTTATTGTGATTAGAGTGTTAACTCTCTGAACACCACCTGCGTGTCTCATGAGGGAATAGTTAACCATCTCCTATCACCTCCTCTTCCCTGCTCTTCCCTCGGGCACCCTATCCCCTCCTGGCCTCTTCAAGAATGACTGCCCTTCCTAGTGGAGGGGATGTGGTCGAGTCTTTGACAGTTGTTATCCGTTATATATTTGTTGTTATCCGTCATATATTTGTTGTTATCCGTTATATATTTGTTGTTATCCATTATATACTTGTTGTTATCCATTATATATTTGTTGTTATCCATTATATACTTGTTGTTATCCATTATATATTTGTTGTTATCCGTTATATATTTGTTGTTATCCATTATATATTTGTTGTTATCCATTATATATTTGTTGTTATCCATTATATATTTGCCCTGACTAGTGTTGTGCTTAAGTGTTATAGGACAACTCAATACTGGCCACAACAGGCTACCTCAGGTTTGGTCACCAAATGAAGCAGTGGCAGCAGTGTTGGTTGGTTCAGTCACACATCTACCCTCCATCATAGACTGCCTGAGTTCAAACCCCACAACAGGTTACCTCAGGTTTGGTCACCAATTGAAGCAGTGGTAGCAGTGTTGTATGGTTCAGTCACAGGCCAGTCACACATCTACCCTCCATCATAGACTGCCTGAGTTCAAACCCCACAGAGCTGTCCCATTGCCTTGGTCCTGATATCATCACGTACCGTGTCAAGCGGCCATGTTGCTTCACAAGTGTTTATCATGTGTGTTTTTATGTACAAGTTTGACATCTTGTGTGCCATTGTGATCTTCTTTCTCTGTTGTCTCCTGTCTCTAACACACCTGACCTTCCTGGTTGTCACAACTTTCTCCAGATAGTCTCATCTCACTACTGTCCCAACATGTCTTGTGGTGATCACATGTCTTGGGGATCAGTCTCTTGCAGTACTCAGACATTGGTGTGCTCAACATCAATGGGGTTCTCTGTATTCTGTGGAGACACCAGACCTTTGTGTTGTACAACAAAGTGAACACACTGGTCAGACATCAGAATGGGAAGAATGGTCCCCCCACTGACTGATCAGAGACCTCACTTCCTGCATCATGAACTTCCCACCATCTTTAGACTGTGGGGCAACCATGTCCACTGACTGATCAGAGACCTCACTTCCTGCACCATGAACTTCCCACCATCTTTAGACTGTGGGGCAACCATGTCCACTGACTGATCAGAGACCTCACTTCCTGCATCATGAACTTCCCACCATCTTTAGACTGTGGGGCAACCATGTCCACTGACTGATCAGAGACCTCACTTCCTGCATCATGAACTTCCCACCATCTTTAGACTGTGGGGCAACCATGTCCACTGACTGATCAGAGACCTCACTTCCTGCATCATGAACTTCCCACCATCTTTAGACTGTGGGGCAACCATGTCCACTGACTGATCAGAGACCTCACTTCCTGCATCATGAACTTCCCACCATCTTTAGACTGTGGGGCAACCATGTCCACTGACTGATCAGAGACCTCACTTCCTGCATCATGAACTTCCCACCATCTTTAGACTGTGGGGCAACCATGTCCACTGACTGATCAGAGACCTCACTTCCTGCATCATGAACTTCCCACCATCTTTAGACTGTGGGGCAACCATGTCCACTGACTGATCAGAGACCTCACTTCCTGCATCATGAACTTCCCACCATCTTTAGACTGTGGGGCAACCATGTCCACTGACTGATCAGAGACCTCACTTCCTGCATCATGAACTTCCCACCATCTTTAGACTGTGGGGCAACCATGTCCACTGACTGATCAGAGACCTCACTTCCTGCATCATGAACTTCCCACCATCTTTAGACTGTGGGGCAACCATGTCCACTGACTGATCAGAGACCTCACTTCCTGCATCATGAACTTCCCACCATCTTTAGACTGTGGGGCAACCATGTCCACTGACTGATCAGAGACCTCACTTCCTGCATCATGAACTTCCCACCATCTTTAGACTGGGGCAACCATGTCCACTGACTGATCAGATACCTCATTTCCTGCATCGTGAACTTCCCACCATCTTTAGACTGTGGGGCAACCATGTCCACTGACTGATCAGATACCACACTCTCTGTATCGTGAAATTTCCACCATCTTTAGACTGTGTGGCACTGCTACTTTCAAACACACTACCACTTTAGACTATGTATGAGACACTGCTACCTTTGAGGATACCTTTATCATCTGAACTTGTCATATACCTGTATTTGCACATGCAATAGAACAATAACCTTCAGGGCACTTCCTTCAGTTCTTTCCCCTCTACCAAGAGACTTGACACCAGTTCTAGCTGCAGTAGCCACACAGGAAACTAAACTCTGAGGTACATAGCTGTCCCGTATGTGTGGATACACACTACATCACTTGACTCAGCGAGACATTACTCATCAGTATGAATAGACTATAAATGCTAACAAAGATAACAGAATATTGCTATGAACAACAAACTTCATTCATACAATACAACATTTCCTCATGCTCGAGCCACTGCCCTTCCCCTCCAGGACCCAGCTGCCTCGTTGCTGTGTTCAAGCAAATAATGAAGCATTATTAATCCTACCAAACCTAACCGGCTCAGATCAAATACAAGTACAGGTGTCAAAATGATTCTCTTGTATCTTGTTTCACCCCCCCCCCCCCCCCCCCCCCCTGTCTTCCTCACTAGCATTCAGACATAGTCATGTGTTGATAAAGTGATTTTTCCAACTTACTTGACATGTGAACCCGAATAAACACAAGACAGGTGAGAAACTAAACTCTGGGTTACAAAGTCCAGAGTTATCTCCCTCTAATGTCTCAAGCTGTCTCCCTCTAATGTCTTAAGCTGTCTCTCTCTAATGTCTCAAGCTGTCTCCCTCTAATGTCTCAAGCTGTCTCCCTCTAATGTCTCAAGTTGCCCCTCTCTAATGTCTCAGGTTGGTATATTTCTAGACTGGACTAGAGAGAAGGGAAGAAAGACTTGTCCGCTGGGGTAGTATTAGATTCCACCCGAGATTTCAAGAGATTATCTTCTGGGATTGCACTAGTTTACACTAGAGAAGACAGGATATTTAATTACTGGGATAGTACAAAGTAGAACAGGAGGTCAGGTCATGGATATTATCGATATAATTGTGATTGTGTGTGATGTTCTCATTCATGATTGCAGACAATGGCGGAACTAGCTGAAGAGAGACTGAGGCAAGCGATGAAAGCTGCAAGTAAGTCAGCCTTGACATTCATGTATTGAGCCTGGCAGTGGGTTTGTTTGAATGTAGCTAGCACAGTGTATTATAATTTTCATGGTTATGTTTGAATGTAGCTAGCACAGTGTATTATAATTTTCATGGTTATGTTTGAATGTAGCTAGCACAGTGTATTATAATTTTCATGGTTATGTTTGAATGCAGCTAGCACAGTGTATTATAATTTTCATGGTTATGTTTGAATGCAGCTAGCACAGTGTATTATAATTTTCATGGTTATGTTTGAATGCAGCTAGCACAGTGTATTATAATTTTCATGGTTATGTTTGAATGCAGCTAGCACAGTGTATTATAATTTTCATGGTTATGTTTGAATACAGCTAGCACAGTGTATTATAATTTTCATGGTTTATGTTTGAATGCAGCTAGCACAGTGTATTATAATTTTCATGGTTTATGTTTGAATGTATCTAGCACAGTGTATTATACTTCCAGTGCTTATGTTTGAATATATCTAGCACCGTGCACTATTTTCATTGTGGGAGTCTTTGTGGCGAAGTGGTCAAGCCGTTTAACTTGGGCTCCGAAGGTTGTGGGTTTGATTCCAGGCCGCGCCCTGTGGTTCACGAGTTAAATTTTTCGGAGACTCCTGTGGGTCGTCGCCAGAGCTGCAGAGTTTGTGCTTTGTGCGACGCTTTCTGCTCTGCGGAAAGAGACCGAGCCATATGGGATAAAATCCGGTGCAATGAAGTTGACCCTGTCGACTTTTAAGCGACTTTTTTTCATTGTGTGAAACATGGACATTGCTCATGACTTGAGAAATATGAAAACAGCTTTTACACTCAGACATACAACTTTCTTGTGAAACAAATAATTGTAATAAGTTGGTTATCTGAAACTGCTGGTTATGTTCCAGCCACAGTAATTCAACCGTAACATTGTATCCAAAATAGTTTAGCCACTATACTGTACCCAGAGTAATTTATCATTATACTGTACCCAGAGTAATTTATCATTATACTATACCCAGAGTAATTTAATTTATACTGTACCTAGAGTAGACAGTACTACCTGCTTTCTGTCAGCGCCGAATGTTGGGCGGCACTCACCAAACCCTTCACACACACCCCCCCCCCCCCCCCCCCCCCACATTGTGCCATTGGCTTCGGGCGGAGGAGCGCAATTGCATTTAAACCTTGCCCTAGTGTGAGGACATGCAACCTAAAGACTATATGTCATGGCAGGGCAGAACAGACCCTAAGCCTTGGTTGGCATCTGGTCTAGGATGGAAGCTCTGACAGGTGGACAGTTAAAGCATTGGTTTGCTGATCCAGCAGCTTCTGCAGCTGGTCTTGTTCCAGATGTATTGGTGTTACTCTTCCTCTCGAGTAAACTAGGCAGGCTGAGATATCGATCACGCTGCATTGGCAACACGTGGTCTCTAAATTCAGCAAGGTGCCAGTCAGTCAGTCATCATCGTCTTCCACTTCTGCCGTCAAGCGTCGTGGGGAGGATATAATTTGCGTTCCAGCGCCCAGTGGGCGGCACTGGATAGTGTCATTCTCTGTGGTTGTACAATTTCTTTGATGTCGTCAATCCATTGTCTTCTTGGACGTCCTCTCGGTCTCATCACAGATGATCTTTGATGTAAGGCCAGTGATGGTAGTTTTACCTAGTGTAATTTATTATTATACTGTACCCAGTGTAATGTACCTTTATACTGTATCCAGAATAGTTCAGCTATTACACTGAATAGTAATTTATAATTACGCACTACCCAGAGTAATTTAACATTATACAGTATCCAGAGTAATTTAACATTATACTGTACCCAGAGTAATTTAACATTATACTGTACCCAGAGTAATTTAACATTATACTGTACCCAGAGTAATTTAACATTATACTGTACCCAGAGTAATTTAATATTATACTGTATCCAGAGTAATTTATCATTATACTGTATCCAGAGTAATTTATCATTATACTGTACCCAGAGTAATTTAACATACTGTATCCAGAGTAATTTATCATTATACTGTACCCAGAGTAATTTAACATTATACTGTATCCAGAGTAATTTAACATTATACTGTATCCAGAGTAATTTAACATTATACTGTATCCAGAGTAATTTAACATTATACTGTACCCAGAGTAATTTAACATTATACTGTATCCAGGGTAATTTAACATTATACTGTATCCAGGGTAATTTAACATTATACTGTATCCAGAGTAATTTAACATTATACTGTATCCAGGGTAATTTAACATTACACTGTATCCAGGGTAATTTAACATACTGTACCCAGAGTAATTTAACATTATACTGTATCCAGAGTAATTTAACATTATAATGTACCCAGAGTAATTTAACATTATACTGTATCCAGAGTAATTTAACATTATACTGTACCCAGAGTAATTTAACATTATACTGTACCCAGAGTAGTTTAACATTATACTGTACCCAGAGTAATTTATCATTATACTGTATCCAGAGTAGTTTAACATTATACTGTACCCAGAGTAATTTATCATTATACCGTACCCAGAGTAGTTTATCATTACACTGTACCCAGAGTAATTTATCATTATACTGTACCCTGAGTAATTTATCATTATACTGGACCCAGAGTAATTTATCATCACACAGTACGCAGAATAATTCAGCCATTACATTATAGTAAAAATGTTCGCTGATACTCTCTACCCAGAATTATTTCCCACACACGAGGCTGACTGTTTAAAAGAGGCATTCAAAGGTCAGAGGTGATTATGATTCTGTTCTCTTTCAGCTTCAGCCGATGACAAGTTGAAAGCTCGCTCAGCTCAGGAGTCCTGGGGGTCGTCTCTGTACACAGACACGAGAAACTTTGCAGCGTCAGTGTCAGCCATAGAAGCAGATAGTTTTGTAGCTTCGTTGTTCAAGTCGTCACGTGCCACGAAGATGAAGGTGACTTGTTGATTGTTGTTTATTGTATTGTTTTAAATAATGGGTTGGAGTCTGTGAGAATTAAATGTCTAAAACCTGTGGTAGTTGAAGACTCTGTACCCCAGAAATTAGTGTTTTGTTGTCTCATAGACAGACTCTATACCCCAGAAACTACAGTATTTTGTGAAAAGGTCACACACTAAACCTTGAAAGTTTTCCATTGATGAATTCAACACTGCTAATGTATGTTCACACACTAAACCTTGAAAGTTTTCCATTGATGAATTCAACACTGCTAATGTATGTTGACAGGAAGAAGCCCCAGATTCTGGAATGAGCCACGATGATGCCATCTTTGGGTCCCTATCTATCTCAGGCTTCACACTAATGCCTGACCCAGACACTAAACCCATTCAGCTGGATCCAGATTCAATCATGCATCCAAGTGTAAGTATTTACCGTGAAACTTTCATCATTTGATTCTCTGTGTGTTGTCCAATTTTAAATCTTTTGATTTTATCAGTTGTATTTGTGTATTGATCATGTGTTGTCCTGGTTTAAATCTCATGATTTTATCAGTGTATTGATCATGTGTTGTCCAGGTTTAAATCTCATGATTTTATCAGTGTATTGAACCATGTGTTGTCCAGGTTTAAATGCTAGATCTCCATGAGTCACTGTGTCTAAATACTAGAACTCTCTATGGATCATTGTGTTCAACCAATGGGTGTGTTTCAGTTTTTTGTGTTTAACCAATGGGTGTGTTTCATTTTTTTATGTTCAACCAATGGGTGTGAAGTGAACTTCTTGTTTAGACATTACTAGAACAACTGCCAGTGAGAAGAAGAAAATCAGCCTAGGTGATTGAAATGTTGTTGAGGCAATACAAAGGTGTCAGAATCTGATGAAGTCTCTAGAAAGCAGCATGTTCAAGGCTCTGTGAAGGAACACTGAAATGGCTGAGATGCAACGATACCTTCTTCTGTCCGAGCTCCACTGTGTGTGTGGGGCAGTGGATGTTGGCCAGAACCAACGCATGTTCCCCTGACCTCCAGGGTAGTGAGACCCGATACATAGTCTTCGCAGGACATGGTAACATTCAGCAGGCTCTGTTTGTGGGTTGTGTGTGAGCTTTTTGCAAGCTGTGTAAGGGTTGTCTGCTAGTGCTGTGTGTGATTTGTGTGTGTTAGATATTTCACAACCTCAGGTTTGATGTAATGACAGTCTTGTGTAACTTGACCTCAAATTTGATGTGATGACAGACGCTTGTGTAATTTGACCTCAGATTTGATGTGAGGACAGACTCTTGTGTAATTTGACCTCAAATTTGATGTGATGACAAATTCTTGTTTGTGTGGTTTGACTCCAGATTGATGTTTGTTCTCTACAGCTATACTGTGATCCACAAGAGAAAATGGAGCGTTGGATCTCACGTCTGGCACAGCTTCGCAGACGCAAGTTGGAGGGCGATGTCATTTAGTGAATATCTTGACACTGACCTTTGGGGCAGTGGTGGCATTGACCTTGATAAATCTGATATATCAAAAAGTAAAAATCATGTGAATGTTGTTATGAAAACAAATCTTGTTTTGTTTCTGTGAATAGAATGATTGTGTGGCTTTTACTCGCTGTATTTGTTGTTTTCATTTTTTTTAAATGTCTTTTCTCTGCAATTTCTTAGTACATATAAGATAATAGTGCAAAGAAAAGAGAAAAATCAATGGCAAACTACTGAACGTAAACTTGCCAAGAGATCACAGCAGCAAAATATGCTGGTGTTGACTGTGACGTCCTGTAAAGGAAATGCGACTAACTTTTTTTAGTACTCGGTGAGTGCTGTGGCCTGCATCACATCGGCCATCTTCACTTCCCAGGACATATTCTGGTGGCCATTTTAGGCTAGGAGTCCTGGTCAATTTTTAAAATTCTTACCAGGTGTGAATTTGAACCCGTGGCATCTGGGTTGGCGGGCGAGCATCTAGCCACTACGCTACCACAGCTTCCCGATCAGATCATGCACTTGTCAACATGGATAAGTTGGTGATGAGAGTGATGGATCAGGTGATGAGAGTGATTTATCAGTTGATGAAACAACGTGTGGCTAGTATGCTGGGCTCTCCTTCGGGAGACTCGGGTTCGAATTTTCGGTAAGGTGTGGAGTTTTTTCTGTCCGGGGCAAAAAGAAAACTAACTTGCACAGTTCGCGGCAACTGCACTAGCCATGCAGCCTTAATTCCTCAGACTCAAGACCCCTGTGTCCTACACTGCAAGGTACTATAGGCAGTTTACAGATGAAACAATTCCAGCTCCGTGGCGAAGGGATTGCAGACACATACCACATACCGTGTTCGAAACACAACTGTAGGAGATTTGGAAGCAGACTGCCTTGTGTTGGTTTTTTTTTTTTACAATGAAAGCAATGGCAAACTACTGAACATAAACTTGCCTGGAAATCACGAACAGCCAAGATATCTGTGTTGCCTGTGAAGCCCTGTACAGGATATGCAACTAACTAACAGACGGTTGTTAAAAAATACCATGGACAATCAAAATGGGAGCTGAAGGGAAAAGATATTCTGAAGTACACTAATTTATAGATACAACAATCTGGATGTTTTGAGGAGAAAATAGAAAAGAAGGGCAGAATATCAGATGGGCCTGCGTGCCCAATTCTAAACCCTTTTAAAATAAAGATTTTCGTTTGTTCGAGGAAGGCTAAGTCACCGAGACAACTTATCAGAAACATCAGAAAGAGGCAGTCATCGTTTTTTGTCCACATTATGAGAGGACACACACTGGAACATGCTGTGACAGCTGGACAGATTTGCGGAAATAGAGAGGAAGACATTGAGAGACAATTCTTGCGTCATGGCATGGAAGGGAGTCCATGAATTGATTCATGCCATCGGAGATCGCAATTTGTGGTACCCCACACCAGCCGGCAAGGCACTTTATGGGGATGACGATAGATCATTAGATGGAACAGACATCAGAAGGAAATCGTAACTATATTGTCTGGTCACAACGAACTAACCTGCATATGCCTAGTGGACATGAAAGGTCTTCAGTACAGCAAGATATAGGGTGCATTTTTAATGACTGGAGTTTTTGAAAATATTACCATTCCAAGGTTTGTATTTACCCTCTGTATATTCAATAAATCAATCAGGTGCCTTCTCCACAATGAAGGTTGGCTGCAATGGATCTCCAACAGTCTCTCGCCTTGACTGTACATTCTGTCAGGCTGATGTTCGTCCATCGCTTGATGTTATCTTCCCACTTGTATCGTTGTCTACCTCTTGCTCTGCGAACGCATGCAAATAAGAGGTAAATACAAAACTTGGAACGGCAATATTTTCAAAAATTCCAGTCATTATTAAAACCACACCTTGTATTACAATACATAGTGAAGCAATGATGATATCAAAGAAACAGATTGTGCCTAAGTATGCAAGATGAAAAACATATTGACCAATAAAAAGATGTCAATTGAAACGAGAAAAAGAGTGTTGAGATGCTACATTGAACCTGTACTTTTATATGGATGTGAAGCGTGGACAATGAGCAGTCAGGCTGAAAAACATCTGATGGCTGTAGAGATGTGGTTTCTGAGGAAAATGCAAAGAATACCATGGACAGCCAGAAAGACCAATGAACAAGTCCTTCAAGAAACAAATGAAGATCGTAAATTGATTAGAGAAATTAGACGTAGACAGTCAAAATTTTTTGGGCATGTTATGAGAAGAAATGGATTGGAGAATTTGGTGACAACTGGTAAGATCAAGGGGAACAGACCAAGGGGAAGACCTAGAAGCAAGTACCTGGATGGCTTGGCCTTGTGGCATGGTCGAGACAGAAACACGGAGCTGATCCACGACTCTGGTGATCGAGTGAGATGGCAGAACATGACCGCCCAAGCTTACCAGCATGGCACATGATGGATGGATGGATGCAATTAACGTAAATGACGTTATTTTGGGGCGAGTACAACAATTCAGATATCTCGGCGCATGGATAAGATCAGATGAAAGATGCATCACAGAGATAAAGAACAGAATAGGACAAGCAAAAACTGCAGTCTATCAAATGAAGAACGTTTTGTGCAATAACTCATTGTCCTTGAACATTAGAAAAAGAGTTCTTGCATGTTATATAGAACCAATTTTAACATTCGGCTGCAAATCCTAGACAAGTGTATACAGGCGAAAAATTCCCCGGAAGCCTTGAAGATGTGGTTTTATAGAAGAAGGCTGAAAATTAATTGGACAGCCAAAATGAGCAATCAGGATATTTTGAGGGAAGCTAAGTCGCAAATACAACTTGTCACAAACATCAGAAGAAAAAAAAAAGCAGTCATGTTTTGGTCACATTATGGGAAGACAAAAATTGGAACATGTTCTGCCAAGCGGAAACATTTGCTGAAAGAGCGATAGAGAAAGACAGCGTGAGAAGATTCTTGATAGTCATGTGTCATGGTACGGAAGGGAGTCAACACACGAATTGATCCATAATGTCGGAGATCGTAATATGTGGAGAGGCATGATCGCCCATGCCAGCCGATAATATCACTGGATTATGATGATAGTGAAACAAAGATGTTTTTAGATCCTGCAGAGAAACAGTAAATACAAACACATGTACATGACCGGTATCATACAGGACATCGCTGTCAACACCAGCATTTTTACCGCTGTTGTTGATTTCTTGGCAAGATTACGCTCGTTAGTTTGCCAATGCTTTCTGAGCTGTCGACTCACTTATCCCGCTAGTTACCAACGCGGGAGAACCGCTACCAATTCTCGCGCGCTGTGTTACCCTTCATGGATAAAGGGGATTACGGAGAAAGTCGTTTAACCGCTAGGCCAGGGAGACCGGCTAGGAAGATAAGAGTACCCGTTCTGAAACATCCGGTGAGTTGACACCGAAGTAGCGGGTTCATTCCCTACACCTGTTAGTTGGACTAAAATGCTGACTTCTCGTCCTTGACTTGGAGATATCAATTACAAGTATTTCAGAAGTCGGGGTGGGTTCGCCTGATGGCGAGGGACACTGGTAATAGGGAAAACTAATCCATATACAAACATCAGTTCAGTGCACCAGTACGTGTGGTGGTAGCAGGTGTATGGAGCAACCCTTGAGTTCAATGTGAGCGAGCACCAAAACATAAAATGTACACACCCGACTAGGACCTCAGGTAAACGGAACAATTCCCGCGGGAAAATGGATGAAAATAATATCATCATATTGAAGACAAGTATAAATACAACACACCTTTCAGTACTTTTTAAATGTACAGTTTGGTGCTGATACATTTGTTAAGAACAATACGAGCGTATATCTGAGTGGACAGATAGGAAAGTGAAATAGGTCAGCTTAACAAGATCACAGGCACAAGTGGACAATGTGGCTAGAAAAACTTCGTGGGCACACAAATGACATAACAATGACACTGATATAACTACATTTTTAAAATGCCAAACAAACAAGTTACCTAAGCCAGGGCAGTCAAATCCCGACACATGGAACAGAATCCTCCAGATAGTGGAGGTATCAGAGTATCTACAAACATGCCCAGACTCTAGTTCTGCCTTTTATCCACAACCGGAATCGTGAAGAAACTCACCCCAACTCTCCTAGGTACTTCAATTTTAATTCACCGCAACAGACGTCACGAGGCTATATTTAGCTTTAGCAGCTATATATAGTGTAGTTAGCAGCTATATATAGCACTGGCGGGGGATCTCCGTTCAATTAAAGTTTGTTTTTTTTTCAGTGCGTGTCATGGCGCGAAAAAGGAGCGACGAACGGTAACACAGTGTGTGTAGTACATTTTTACGTTGGCTTTCTGCAGTCATGACCCTAACCCTAACCCTAACTAGAAGAATGCCATAATGGAACGGGCCCTTTTCAGGGTCACAAATTAGCACACAATAACAGCCCCTAAGTGTGCACAAGAGTATACGAACCACTGAAATATTCAGGTCAACTCACACACATAACTAAACCATTTGCTTTCATGATTAAAAGCCAGTTCACTGGCTTGGGGGGGGGGGGGGGGGGGGTCGGGGTGTCAGGCATTGGTAGCACCTTTGGTAAGGATGACTCTCATGTCCTTTCAGGACCCATCCCCCACTGGTCCAAGCATGACACCTAGCTCGTGCCTGTGGCTCCTAGTAGCTGTCAGCATGCGACAGCGGCCACCCCCCGGGCAACAACTGTGAGAGGCTGGCTAAACCAGGCATGGGTATCCGATTTGGTGTCAAACCAAGAGGTAAACTAGGGTATGCCTACCCAGCATGTGAAGACAGGATTCGGCAGACTGCGCGGAAGAAATCATTCCTGATTCAACGGGCAAGACGGCGTTTACCTGCAAAGCGTTGTGGAACGTAATGAGCACGGCAAGGCACGTAGAGCGCCCTGGTCATCCACTGCACATGTATTCGTCTCCAAGTCGTCTCGACTTGTCTTGCCACTGGACTCAGATGGACTCAGGCGAGAGAGTGAGGTCGAAC